>ML663013.1:3164685-3228193 GCA_007570785.1 Antilocapra americana | reverse complement strand
CCTTTTGCTGCCTTTGTTCAGAGGCTTAGTGTTGCTTCCCTTTTGGTGGAGGCAAAAAAAAACCTGGTTAACCTGGACTTTTAAGTAGCTTCCCAGTCGTGGTGGGAGTTTCACTTGCACACAGGAGCTGCTCTGGGATCTCCAGCGTGTGGCAGAGTGCAAGGTTCTGTTACCTTATATCTGCTACCTTGTACGTGTTTTCAGAAAGAAAAAAATAAAATGTAGGTGTGGATGGTTGCAGATTACAAGGGGCAGGAAATACAGCAAAATCAGCTGGTGTTGGTCGCCTTTCCATAAAGGCCTGCAGTTCCCCTTAGTAGTCCAAGCATCTAGAACTGGAATACCGAGTCTTCCACCTCTGCCTGGCCAGTCACAGTCTCCGTTTTCATTCTTCATGCAGTTTCATTCTACTCGAGTTTGACGCAGGAGAGCAAATGTGGGTAAAAATAGTTAACAGCCATTCGGCTTGTGGTGGCACATTTAGGATAAAAGAGAGACGTTAGTCCTTGTTTTTGAAATAAATTTCTCGTTTTTGAGAGTTAAGATTCAGATTCTTCTCGCTAATTTATGAGACTATCGACAAGTCTGAAAGGAAGCGACTGTTTTTGGTTTTACATAATGGAACTCGCCTCCCTAAGGTTCCGAAGTTTAAAGACAAATTTCTGAATGTAGAAAGGACCCCGCTACACTGACAAAGCAGAAGGACACTAATTTCTCTGTGAAGACGCTCTTACAGTTTCCTCAGTCTAGTGGCGATTTAAAAACTTGGGCTGGGATCAAAACTGCGTTGCTGTTACGTGATAGACTAGAAACGGTGTAATGGGGTCCGGCTGGGAAAAGGGCGGGGGCGGGGGTGGGGACAGCTCTGTGTATTTTAAGGCTTAAATGCGTTAAAAAAAAAAAAACTCAGAGATTTGAGAGAACCTCCCTTCAGCCACTCTTGTTTTGTAGCCGCGCCTTCAGAGATGTCACTTCGGACTTGTCCATCACTTGGCAGAAAGGGGGATGGAAGAAGTTTTTAAAGGATCTTTTTACCTGGAGGGGTTAGAACCGTCCCTTCTCTGAACCTGGGAAAATAATGCAAATCCTTCAGAGCGTTTCTTCTACTAAAGGAAGCTGCCTCACTGTGTCCTGATGTTCTGCAGTGATCACCCCCTTCTCTCTCTCCTTTTATACACACGGGTACACACTTGGGCAACTTTTTCTGCAAATGCCCCTGTTACTCAGGAGCACCAGAATTAGCATCCTCGGGCCTTCAGTTGTTTGCCTCCACAATTTCACTAGCACTGCCTTCCTGTTAAAAGGAGAAAATACATTTTCAAATAGTATCATGCTATTTCATGATAGCAAATTTGATTTTTTGTTTTTTTTTTTAAGGAAATTAAAAGAACCTGTAGCCTAGCAATTCAGAGATAACTTGTAGGCACAGAAGGAAGTTTGTTTGGGGAGGTTATAGTTGTACAACTTGGTGCCTTCTTCACTTGACTTTTTCAAATACGTTTATGAGTTTATATTAAATTAGGTTCGACACAATATAAATAATACAGACGAATACAAAGAAAAAAATCACTCAGCATGCCATTATCAAGGAAGAACAACTATTAAATAGCTTGTCTCTAGTTGTCTTAAAAGCACTAAACCTAGTTTGTAACTGATGTTCTGCATTTTGTAATCAATCAGTCGGGTTGGACTCTTGTCGAGCCTGTGGACTGTAGTCCTCCAGGCTTCTCTGTCCCTGGGATTCTCCAGGCAAAAATACTGGACGGGAGTAGCCATCAGCCACTTGTACGTTTTCTAAGGTCAAGTAATCTTCGTGATTTTTAGAGCCTGCATGATATACTATGAGTTGAATATACTACAATTAACCACCAGCCTTTCTCTTACTACTGAACAACAAATTTGTCATTTTGTGCTCTTGTAAAAAACACTGGCTTGAGTACTTCTGTACAAAAAGGTTTTCCTATATTTCTGTAAAATATAGCTCACAATAAATCTGATCTTCTTAAGGTGGGTTGATAGATATTTGACTTGCTGCATTGTTGAGTCCATGGTGTTTCATCTGGACGCTTCAAATGACTTCATCAGCATTCCAGCTGAGATGAGACCCCTCTTGCTTTACTTTGTTTACCCTCACTTTTCTAAATTTTTTAATTATAAATCATGTATTCTTAGTATATTTTTCGCAATTTTTAAAAGTACACTTGAATTACATTGCTGTGCTTTGTGTATTACTTTTGATATGAAGATGTGTCTAATAACTGTCAGACATGGATATTTAACCTTAAGTTAAATATTTAAAAGGAACCCTTTCACTGTCAAATATTAACAATACAGAAACCTCTTTTCCTTTTAACAAGTTTTTTTTTTTCCTGTGTATAGATATGGTACAAAAGAAACTAATTGTTGATATTTTCTTTCCAATGTGCAACAAGTATAAAAACATTGTAGTTCTCTAACAGACTTATGAACACAGCTTTGGGGGGAGGGAGGGGAGGAGGGTATGTATGGAGAGGGTAACACAAAAACATGCACTGCCATATATAAACTATAGCCAATGGGAATTTGCTGTAAGACTCTGGGAACAGCAAACAAGCTGGTAACAACCTAGAGGGGTGGGATGGGGAGGGAGGTGGGAGGGATGTTCAAGTGGGAGGGGACACAGGAAAACCCGTCAGCATTCATGTTGATGTTTGGTAGCTGCTAGCAATTACCCTTCAGTTAAAATAAAAATTTAAGAAAACTTTGTAGTTCTCAAAAATTGTCTAGTATAAATGAACTTCATGGGGGTGGGGTTTTGTTGTTGTTGTTTTATAGGGTAAAAGTTCCTCTGAATCATCAATCATCATTTAATTTGCCATTTTCATTTGTTTTATTGTGAGTATGCTACTAAGACTATCCACAGGACAGGAAAAACAGCTCTGTTCAAAGCAAGCTGACCAATTAATTCTGTTTCTGCTCTGTGTTAGTGTAATGGTACTTGGAGACTCCTTACCAGGGAACCATTTCATAGCCTATCCTTCCAAAATTAAACTCTGTTTGCCAGAATCTTCTCTCTGCTCTCTGAAAATGATTTAGCAAACACAGAGCTGTAAAGATGAAAAAAAAAAAAAAAACCCACATGAATGATGGAGCAATATCAGCAGCCATTCCGTGGTTGTCTTAAGATCACCTCAGTAAACCATGACCCCCTTTCCTAGGGTAGCGTTAGTTCTGATCACCACCTATAATTTTTTGTTTTGTTTTGGCCACAGCATGTGGGATTTTAGTTCACTGATCAGGTCTGCGCTGGAGGCACACGTCTCTACCACCTATACATTAAAACAACCCTATGTGTTAGCCTGTCAGTCATGTCCAACTCTTTGCAACTCCATAGACTGCAGCCCACCAGGTTCCTCTGTCCCTGGAATTTCCCAGGGTTGCCATTTCCTACTCCAGGGGATCTTCCCAGACCCAGGCCTGCATCTTTTGTGTCTCCTCACTGGTAAGTGGAGTCTTCACAACTGTGTCATCTTTAAATGAAGTCTTTCTAATCACTATACTTTGAATAAGATACATTCCATTAAAATGGAGAACATCATTTAAGAATATTGAAAAGGGCTTGGGGGTTCAAGAGCTACTGTATATAGTAATCATTATTATTCTGTAATAGACTTGCTTTTAGTGACAACACCCCAGTGCAGAGGCTTGTCTCTTGAAATACAGAATTTGAGGCCAGTTACTAAATAGTCTGATTCTACAGATAGACAGCAGTAAGCATGAAAAGATTTTTTTTATTAATAGCTACATCAGCATTGTGTATTAGATTAAAATCTATATATTATCAGAGATTCACTGTCATCCTTTCAAAACAGCTCTAGATTTGTTTATCATTTAGATTTCATAGCTGATACCTAAGTCAGTAAATGGATGAGTATGTTTCATTTTAATTCCTAATTTAAGGCACATTGACTTTGAACAGCTTTTGGAAGCTATAACACTTAGAAACCTGTCTCCTAAGAGCTGAAGTTTAAAAATCTACTGATATAAATGAAGAAGTTGGGGGAGGAGAAAATTTATTTTTTATTTCCAGAGCCTTTGAAAACATCAAGGGTCCATTCTCACCAGGAGAAGAAAAGTTCTTGCAAATTTATCCTTTAACTCAGCACTACAGGAAATCAAAGAGGGAATCTTGGTTGTCTCCTGTCCTAGACTGTCTCGGCTCCTGTGTTGGCAAGTTGTGGGCATGTTCCAGCAGGGTCAGGGCCCTCGAGGTCTCAGCATCACTGCCTTTTAGCCTTGCTAGTTGCCCCTTCTTCCCCATGACAAATACCCCCAACACCCTGCTCTCATCCTTTCAAGGTCTCTTGGAGCAGCAATTAGAAACTGGGGCTTGAGTCAGAGGAAATCAGAGTTGGTTTCTAGATCCATCATTTACTAACTCTGTGATCTCTGGCAGGTTAACACCTCGGCCTCAGTATCTCCCCCCAAACCGAGGGTATCTCTCTGTTGTGAGGATGCTATAGTGGACAGTATGTAATGCCAAGCACATCGTGTGTGTGTGAGCTCGCACGCATTCAGTCCCTCAGTCACATCTGACTCTTTGAGACCCCACAGACTGTAGCCTCAGGCTCCTCTGTCCATGAAAATTTTCAGGCAAGAATACTGAAGTTGTTGCCGTTTCCTACTCCAGGGGATCTTCCCAATCCAGGGATCAACCTGCGTCTCTTGTGTCTCCTACATTGGCAGGTAAATTCTTTACCATTGTGCCATCTGGGAAGCCCTGCCTTAGCATATTGCCTGGCACAAATAATCTCTCAAAGATGGGTGGTATTGTTAACACTTCTGCTTCCTTAATCTGCTTTTTACCTGTGCTCATTTCCTCATTCTTCTTTGGTTGATTGTTTCCTCATGGGTCTCCACCCTTCCAGCCTAGATCCCTGAGCTGCTGGCTACTCCTTGTCCCATCTTCCCTTTAAATGTGCTCTTTGCTCTCTTATCTGCCTCGTAAATGCCTCCTCATTCATCAAAATTCAAACCTTACTACCCAGATGATTAAAGTATAAATTGGTATAACTTCTTTGGAGGGAAATTTTTGCAAAAAAATATCAGAATTTAAATGCATCAACTTACAGATCCAGGAATTCTACTTCTAGGAATGTATCTTAGGAATAATCTGACACATGGGCAAAAAAGAAATATATACAAAGAGCAAAAGACTGTAAAATCTTACATGTCCAATGGAACTCTAGTGTAAAATTTTGTACTTATCCCTCAATGAAATAGCTCTATTAAGAATAAATGAGCAGTTCCATATGTACTGATTTCCAAAACATATTGTTCAATGAAAAATTCAAGTTTTAAAAAACCTAGTAGAAAATGCCTCCATTTGGCTGAAGAGGAAGGAGTGATACATTTTTATTATGTTTACATTAATGGGATGGTGGTGATGACCACTGATGATCAGTGAAGGATGTAGATGAGGAAAGATTTCCTTTTCACTGTATACTTTTTGCTCTTTTGGAAGATGTCTTAACTATTTGCATAAAGTATTAAATTTCTTTAAATTAAAAAAATATATACCCTAACTCCAGCATCTCTTCATTTGGGGACTACTTGGCTGACCCTCTCCCACTCTTCCCAGGAAATTTCTTCCTCCTTCCTACTTTCTGAGTTGCCTTGTATTTTGAATGTAACTTTAAATCCCGTTGTATTGAATGTAATTGTCCACATAACTGGTTTCCCTCAAAACCCAGAGCATCTATCTAGAAAGTAGAATTGATATTGTATTCATTTTTATGTTCTAAGAATCCAGCACAAGATGATACACACACACACAGTTTTTTTGGAATGAATGAATTAAAAATGTCTCCTATCACAGTCTCTCCCACCACTGCCCTGATCCTATTCTGGTTGTCCACAAGAGAATCTGAGCTCTGTTGAGCTTCACCTTTATCATCTGGCCCACCCTTTATTATTAGACATTGCCAGCAAACCTTCTTGTAGCTCCTTCTGTTGTTTAGTCACTCACTTGTGTTCAACTCTTTTGGGACCTCATGGACTCTAACTGGCCAGGGGCCTCTGTCCATGGGATTTCCCAGGCAAGAATACTGGAGTGGGTTGCCATTTCCTCCTCCAAGGGATCTTCCTGACCTAGGAATCCAACCTGAATCTCCTGCCTTGCAAGTGTATTCTTCACCATTGAGACACCAGGAAATCCCTGTAGCTCTTGCTACACCTAACTTTTCAGTTTTTTCAGTTGTTGTTCGTTTATCCTGTTCTGGCTGGTGTTTTGCTTTTCTTTTTTTAATGGACAATGTCTTCACACTCCTTGCCTTTGCATATGTAGTTTCACAAATGTCCTTTCCTACTTCTCCAGTTTAGTTGCCTTCATTTAAATCACTTCCTCTTTGAAGCCTTCCTGTTTTTCTCCTGTCTTAGTCAATAAACTTAAAGTTCCCATGAGTCTCTGATCAAACTTGTAATCCCTGGTATTTACTGCAGTTATTTTACATGTTAGTCCACTTGCCAAACATACAGGACTTTTCAAAGACAGAGATTTTTACCTTGTTTATCTTACTCTTCCCAGAATTTATGCCTGGCACAAGGCAGGCACTCAATCAATACTGTTAGTTGGATGAATGAACAAGGCAACAGTAAATGCACTTGGTATTTTGAAGGGCAGCATGTGGTGGCCATCTACAACTTATTCAGGGCAATATACTTGTATGCTGTTGTGTTACGTTCACGTCTCAGCCTGGCCCCTTGAGCCAGAACCTTTTTCAATTAGAGTAATGCAGGTGGAGAAATCTAATTACATGTGCCCTCTTTAAGGCCCTTAAAGCAGAATTGCTAGATTTAACTAATAATGCAAGTCACGCAATTAAATTTGAATTTACCAGAAACAGCAAACAAGATTTTAGTGTAAATGTATTCCAAATGTTCTTTAAAAAAAGTATTCATTGTTTATCAGAAATTTAAATGTGACTGAATGTTCTCCTGTATTTTATTCTGGCAGCCCTACCTCAAAGACCAAATTCCCAAACCCTGTCTTAAAGCATTCTAACTCAGTAATTCTTCTTAGAAAATGTTACAAACTATGCAGTCTTATCTTTACTAAATATAAGCAACCAAAATCTACCAGCTCTGCTTACTAAAATTTAATGCATGTTTAAACACTTTGTCTTCTTCCAAAACTCTTTTATTTTAACCATTAGAGCTAGATTCTAATGTATATGAATTTAGCCTCTTAACCACTTTAGGATTGGACCTGAGAGGGAAAATCCAGGTGACTTTATATCTGAAGTCTCTCTCTCGCTCTCTTTTTGTTGTTGTTCTTGTCTCTATTCCGCGGTAAATTTTAAATAACAGGAGATTACCCCGGACTCCGTAGGGCAGTAGGGAAGGCTCTCGGCCATTAGAAACCCTGTAGAGCTTTTTGGTCTGTAAAATACCACTTCCCTGCAGAGTTAAGGATGTAGCCACACTACCCAGGCGTAGGCAACCTGCACTCACCAGCCCAGCAACCACTAAGTATTGTTACAGACTAGGCTTTCCACGAAAAGCCTATTTTAAAAATTAGAAGCATCATCTAATCTGAAACGGGGCACTTCCCGATTTCAGTTTCTTGGCATTGGTAAATATTCTCGCAGTGAAAAAAATTAAAGCACCAAACGCAGCTGCACCTATTTTTGTCTCAAAGGCACAATTCCCTTTACATCAAATCATATTCCCCTGCAGCTTCAACATGGATGGCAACTCTACACGACACAGCTTTTGGTTACAAGTAATTAATTCGTTTTCCCTGTGGTTATGGAAAGATAATGTCACAAGTATATCCCTTTTTAAATATCCAAACTTGAAAATTACAGGCTAAACACCGTCCTGTGTGTCCTAAACGCACGCAGAGTATCTGCTTAGAACTCCAGCGTCACAGCTCTGCGTTCTGAAAAACAAGAAAGGGTCATCAAAAATTACTAGGAAGTGGCGACTGGAAAGTGAGGGATTCAAAAAAAAGACGTGTTAGAAGGGGGATAGGAATGAAGACTTGGCTTAACAGGGCCGCGAAGCAGGAGGGAAGTGGCTCCGTTGGGAATGGAAACTAAATTTGCCAGGGCCGTGACAAGTCTGGGGCATCACCTACACCCTCGTGGGAATCCACCCTGCCTCCCTCACTACTGTCTGCAGTCGGAGCATGAGGACAAGGGTAGACGGTGGGTACTCTCGCAACCCGAAAGGCCACCGAGCAAACCGTCTGGAAAGAACTGAAGAGAGTTAGCCTGTCAAAGCTTTACTTCCGGGAATACCTGCATCTCTGTTTCACCCGGTCGTTTCCAGGATGGCTTCTAGAAAATATTGGTTGGTAAGGGTGATCGTTTCAGAGCCACAGACTGTGTCTCAGATGTTCCCGTTATAAAAACCAGAATTGTTATTTGTTCTTTCATCAAAGTAAGCCAGCGATAAAGTATTGCTTAACCTGTAAACCAGCAGAGTTGCTAACATAAAGTTCTTTGACGACTGAAGCAGGAAAAAAGTCTCACAGAGTATCTTTTGTACTGTAAACGCCGATCTACAAGGAGAGGACGAATTTGACGATGCCCGCTGAACCTATCCTGTTGCTTCTTACATGTTTATTCTGGGTTTTGGTAGTTTTTAATAATGACAATTTGTCAATCCGTTTGTAAAAAACGAAGTTTTCCTTGCTTCAGAACCTAGTCATTTTTAAACCGGTTGACATTCTTTTCTTAACCTGATTCAGAAAATGCCTGTTCATTCCGACCTTCCTTGCCTAAGGATAGACTAGCACTGGCCTGGCAATTGGGAGCTGAATTTTACTACGTCTAGGAAGATAAAATGGAGTAGCCTACAACGGAGATGAGCGGCAGGGCCCCGCGCAGGAACGTCCGGCGCCTTTAAGACGCAGCGCAGTAATTTTCCGCCGCCCCCTAGCCCCGCCCACGCGGCAGGCGGCCGGCGCGCGCGAGGGCGGCGGTGCGGCGCGCGCGCCTCCTGTTGCTTGGAAACCACACCCTCCACCCGCGGCGCCCCAGGTCCTTTTGTTTCCAAGATGGCCTCCGCGGCCTCTCTTAAAGAGCCAGGTACAAAGCCGGTTGAACACCATTGAGCTTAGCAGAAAGCAAGAGCCGTAATGGCTGGCTTTAAGAGTGTTCTGTGCCAATAGCCAATATTTATTTACTTTTATAACGTTAAAAAAAATCCTTGTAGTTAGGTCGTCTGGATGAGAAAAAAATCGCAGTGCCTCAGCGGGTGTGTTAAGTCATAGACTAGGAGACGTGGTAGCGCTTTTGGCTTCAAAGTCGGTGACATAGTCGCTTTTTTTAAATAAAAATTCTCGTTTTTCCTGTTAAACTAGCTCAGGAATAAGTCTTTTTAGATTTTAAACTAGCTTAACCACAGAGACCATATAATTACAAGGAGCTCAATCAGGGTAATAGCCCCTGGCTGTGTCACCTTTCCTTTAAAAATACGTTTTTTATATTTTTCTCTTTTTTGAGAAGTTAACTTATATTCAAATTAATGGTAATGTATAATGATTATAAGATTGTAAATTCCTCTGGAGATAAGTAACGGGCTTTTCCCCATCGCTTCCCTGGGGCCTCAGATGGTATAGAACTTACCTGCAATGAAGGAGACCTGAGTTGGATCCGTGGGTCAGGAAGATCCCCTGGAGAAAGGAATGGCAACCCACTCCAGCATGCTTGCCTGGAGAATCCCATGGACAGATGAGCCTGGCAGGTTACAGTTCAAGAGTCGCACAGAGCGGGACACGACTGAGCGACCAACATTTCACTTTGTATCCCAGAAGTGTTTCTGCCTATAACCAACCTTCATATAACGTTGTGAAATAATTCTAATTAAACTATGGAGCCTTTATATACTCTGGAAAGTACTGTTCTATGAAGCCGGTTTCCCCATTTTGAGATGAGAAACTCAGCCACCAGGAGGTTAAGCGCATGAAGCAAAGATGGAAGGGAGAGTCAAACCCGACTGTCTAAGGAGAGCCTGTGCTAGCCGGCCATTGTGCTGTACTGCTGTCTGTAAATACTGCAGAGTACACAATATCTTCTAATCGTGGCACTCTCAGAGAGGAGTGTGAAAATCTGTTTCTCTTAAATCTGTTCTGCTTTGTCATGAACAGACTTTTCACATTTATATCAGGGCGTTAAGATGCTTACCCATACCCTGAGCTGGAAAGACTCAAACTCAGCCAACCTTGGTGGCAGGTGTTGAGAAAATATAATTAAAAACAAAATCTCCTGCCAAAAACTCTCCGCAGAAACAGAAGAGAAAGAAAGCCGTTTTACTACTGAATAAGCATTAAACCAAAATATGATGTGCATCACAGGCAATCCACTGAGAGACTGCAAAGATGGAAAGGAATTTCACTTTTACACAGCGAAGCAGATATATCCTATTATTAATATCTGTTCTCAAGATATACAGTAACTAGTAGGAGGGCTTGACAGTACCATTTGTCACATATAGTTCATCCTAAATTCACCTTGGTAATTGGTAGCTGCTATCTGTATCAGCCAATTAGATTATCCAAAGAAAAGGCTTCTTACATATTTATGACAGGAGGTAAGTTAGAAACTTGGAAACAGGGACCTCCCGAAGTTAGACTCCTACTCTCCCAGGGAGAGTCGTCTTTCCACTGAGAGGAAATAGGGATGTTATCTTCCTTGATGATTCCATTTCAAAGAGATAGCTCCCAGGTCTTTGAGAGAGACATTCCTGTGTTGTAAAGCCAGGGAGAGGCTTATTTAGCCTTTTAAAAGGTTTGTGTAATTCTTAAAGGGCCAGAGAAGGAATTTACAACCATAAAATCTCTAATGTAAATGGGGAAAGAAACAGGGTTGGGGGAGGGAGGTCTCTCCTTTTTAGGACTAGGGAAATTTCTTATTTAATTTAGATTTGTGTTGACCCTAGCCCTGGATACAGGGACAACTCAGGCCAGTTCTTGCAATCAACGATTCATCTTAAATTCAGATTTTCACTGCAGGTCCATCCTTCCCACAGACATAATAGCCAAATATCAGGAAATCAGGAGTAGAGTATTACCAAACGTTGAGGGTTGAGTTTTCTGTTCTAATTCAAAATCTTACATCCTGGTTTCTTTGAAATGACAGCTAATTCCTAGCAGATGCTGAGAGAATTTGCATGCTACAGCAGTCAAGAGGACTTGTCCAAGAAATGCCAACAGGACAACTGGATTTGATGTTCTTCTGAGTTCAATCTGGGATCTTTGGTCTTGCAGTTGCCTGACAGGGAGGACCTCTTTTCTCCACTCTGTCTCCTGAATCTCACATTTGTATCTTAGCTTCTTTAACAAAAAGCTCTGACTGCCTGTGGCCTCCACACCTTAGCATGTACTAACACCTCAGCCTGTACCACCACCTTCCTCCACCATTTCTACTAGCTTGGCTCATCTAGCAATATAACTCGGCTAGACCGAACTTCTGGAATTCTTCCCTGGCCCTCTTCCCTACCAACTCACCTTCTTCTGATTTGATTTCCCCTGGGCTCCCAGAACACTTGGTAATTTCCCCTGTTACAGAACACACACACGTGTGTATGAACTCATGGATGATGTACTAGTCCATAAGCTTCATGACAGCAGAGTTTTGGGGGGTGGCTGTTTTCTATTTTATATTTTTGTTTTTTAGATCTTTGTATTCCCAGCACCTCACAGCAGAATACCTAGATGAATAAGTCTGAGATCTCAAACTGGTGACCTACAGGCCTCATCCAGCCCACCAAATTAATTTTGTTTGGCTCTTTTCTCAAATTTGTTTTTTAAAATGTCAGGTCACATTTTAAAATCTGGATTTATGTGCAGATGAGGGTCTTTGACTTCTCCTGAAGAATGACCTCTGCCTGCAGCCCCCCAGCCCCAAACCTGTTTCCACCTGGCAGCAGGCACCTTGTGCAGAGATGGGACCCTTTGACCAGACACCAGCTCTTCACTTTATTGCAGCCGTTGCCACTCCCTGTTGCTTCCTCTTTGAGGCTCCCTGTGAGGTGTCATTTATATTGAGTGTGCACTAATATTTTTCTTGCAGTAAACTCTCTCAGTACCAAAAGAGAGAACAAGGCTAAAGCAGCTTTCAAGAATAGTGGGAGAGAGCTCATTCATTTCTTGGTGGAAATGAGTTGCCTCTGTGTTTATAAGGCACATAAAATGTGTCTGTCTCCATTTTTCTCAAATCCACCTGCTTTGCTTATTTACATTATCTTCTTGGTTCCTATAGGTATTTGAGTTTTTGACCCTTAGGATAGATACTCAAAAGCTGTTTGAGGAAAGGAGGAAAGAGGAAGGAAAGAAAAACAAACCATTAACTCCAAACGGTTAAAATTCCAAACTTTTTTAAGTCCAGCTACTTAAAATGACTTCCCAAACTACCACCTTTAGCCAATCCTTCATTATCACCCTGAATATCTTTTTTAACACGTGTTGCATTTTGGTTGGGTGTGCACATGATACTCAGGTTCCTATAGCAACTATGTTATTCAAAACCAGTGAGGTAAGTTCAGCTATGTGTCCTTTGTCCTTAATGACTTAACAGGCACAGAATGCCCGCAACCAAAAACGTTCAGTCTGTGCAGGTAATTTTCCATAGCAACTTATATATGATAGACAGTGTTTAATGCATAGAACTGAAAACTATTTTGTAAAATATCAAAGGAGGAAATGGTTAGTCCTGTTGCTGTCAGTGCTTGTATCAAAATGAGCATCTGGATAAATACTACCTTCAAAAAGATACATGTACCCCAATTTTCACAGCAGCACTATTTACAATAGCCAAAGTATGGGAGCAACATCAGTGTCCAACAGCCAGTGACTGGATAAAGAAGATGTGGTATATTTACACAATGCAATATTGCTCAACTATAAAAAAGAATGAAATTTTGCCATTTGCCAGAACATAGATAGATTTGTAGGGCATTATGCTAAATGAAATAAGTCAGAAAGACAAATACTGTATGATATCACTTACATGTGGAATCCAAAAATGAAATTAGTGAATATAGCAAGAAGCAAATTTAGAAACAAACTATCGAGGAGCGGGGAATGGGGAAAGGTCATGATCAGGGCAGGGGATTAAGAGGTACAAACTACCATGTATAAAATGAATAAACTACAAGGATATATTGTGTAGCACAGGGAAAATGACCAGTATCTTATAATAATTATAAATGGAGTATAACCTTTAAGAATTGTGAATTAATGTGTTCATCTGAAGTATATAATATTGTAAATAAAAAAATAAATACTACATTTTCTCCCTAAACACTAGTGAGACAAGAAGTACTGATGCATGTACAAAGCAGGGTATTGTTTATTCTGTCTTGCATGAAACATACCAAGAAAACATATTCAAGAAACATACCAATAAAATCCATGTTCAAGAAGTTATAAATGTTTTTAATCCCAGAGTTTTGTTTAATGGAACTTTCGTTTTCAAGGAAAGATTTGAAATTATTTCCTTCTAAATTCTCATAGCTTAGGGACTTCCCTGGTGGTCCAGGGGCTTAAAACTCTGCACTCCTAATGCAGGGGGCCCCCGATTCAATCCCTGGCTGGGGAACTAGATCCCACATGCCCCAACTAAGACCTGGTGCAGTCAAATAAGTAACCAAATAAATAAAGATTTAAAAAATAAATTCTCATAGCTTAGAGTTACCTTATTTGAACAAGAATCCTGTCTGCTTTAGTGGACTGGAAAACTTTTCTGTACACCTGGAATGTCCTATATACTGAGTGTGGAGTCAAGACAAAGTGTTCCTTCTGCTCCAAACCTGCTCTGACATCCTGAAATACATAGTCAAGTCATCTGTCCCTTCTTCTTGCCTGGGGTTTTACAGTCATTAAATTACTGTTTTGCCTGGCTTTATTAGTCCTTTCCAAATATGTAGAATTATTAAGGCAGGAGATTTCCCTGGTGGTCCAGTGGATAGGAATCTGTGCTTTCACTACCCTGGGTGCTGGTTCAATCCTTGGCCTGGGAATTAAGATCCCACAAGCTTCAAGGTGCAGTCAAATAAGTAAGAATGAATAGGGCCATCAGTTGGAGGTAGGATCGGTTAGGAAAAGCCTCACAGTTAATTGTGCCATTGTTGTTCAATTGCTAGGTCATATCCGACTCTTTGCAACCCGAGGACTGTAGTATGCCAATAGTATGCTCCTCTGTCCTCCACTATCTCCTGGAATTTGCTCACATTCATGTCATTGAGTTGGTGATACTGTCTAATCATCTCATTTTCTGCCATTGCCTTCTCCTTTTGCTTTCAATCTTTCCCAGCATCAAGGTCTTTTCCAACGAGTCAGCTCTTCGAATCCGGTAGCCAAAGTACTGCAGCTTCAGCTTCAGCTTCAGTCATTTAAATAAATATTCAAGGCTGATTTCCTTTAGGATTGACTGGTTTGATCTCTTTGCAGTCCAAGGGACTCTCAAGGGACTTCTCCAGCACCACAATTTGAAAGCATCAATTCTTCGGCGATCAGTCTTCTTTATGGTCCAGCTCCAACATCCATACATGATAACTGGAAAGATAGCTTTGAATAGACAGACCTTTGTCAGCAAAGTGATGTCTCTGCTTTTAATATGCTGTCTAGGTTGGTCATAGCTTTCCTTCCAAGGAGCAAGTGTTTTTAATTTCATGGCTGCAGTCACCGTCCGCAGTTAATTTTGGAGCCCAAGAAAAGGAAATCTGTCACTGCTTTCACTTTTCCCCCTTCTGTTAGCCATGAAGTGATGGGACCAAATGCCATGATCTTAATTTTTTTAATGTCAGATTTCAAGCCAGCTTTTTCACTCTCCTCTTTCACATTCATCAAGAGGCTCTTTAGTTTCTGCCATTAGAGTGGTATCATCTGTATATCTGACATTGTTGATACTTCTCCAAGCAATGTTGATTTCAGCTTATGAGTCATCCAGGCTGGCATTTTGCATGATTTACTCGGCATATAAAGTCAAATAAGCAAGGTGACAATATACAGTCTTGTCATACTCCCTTCTCAATTTTAAACCAGTCAGTTATTCTGTGTCCATTTCTGTTTCTTCTTGATTGACATATAGGTTTCTCAGGAGATGGGTGAGGTGGTCTGGTATTCTCATCTCTTGAAGAATTTTCCACAGTTTGTTGCGATCTACACAGTCAAAGGCTTTATCATAGTCAATGAGGCAGAAGTAAATGTTTTTTCTGGAATTCTCTTGCTTTCTCTATGATCCAGAACATTGGCAATTTGATCTCTGGTTCCTCTGCCTCTTTGAAACCCAGCTTGTTTATCTGGAAGTTCTTGGTTCATGTACTGTTGAAGCCTAGCTTGAAGAATTTTGAGCATAACCTTTGTAGCATGTGAAATGAGCCCAACTGTAAAGTACTTTGAATATTCTTTGGCATTGCCTTTCTTTGGAATGAAAACTGACCTTTACCAGTCTTTTGGCCACGGCCAAGTTTTCCAAATTTGCTGATATATTGAGTACAGCACTTTAAGAGCATCATCTTTTAGGATTTTAAAAAAATCAGCTAGAATTCCATCACCTCTACTAGCTTTGTTTGTAGTAGTGCTTCCTAAGGCCTACTTGCCCTCACACTTCAGGATGTCCAGCTCTAGGTGAGTGACCACATTGTCGTGGTTATCTGGGTCATTAAGACCTTTTATGCATCGTTCTTCTGTGTATTCATGCCACCTCTTCCTAATCTCTTTTGTTTCAGTTAGGTCCTTACTATTTCTGTCCTTTATTGTGCCCATCCTTGCATGAAATGTTCCCTTGATATCTCCAGTTTTCTTGAAGAGACCTGTAGTCTTTCCCATTCTATTGTTTTTCCCAATTTCTTTGCGTTGTTCATTTAAGAAGGCCTTACTTCACTTGCTATTCTCTGAAACTCTGCACTCCGTTGGGTATATCTTTCCCTTTCTCCCTTACTTTGTGCTTCTCTTCTTTCCTCAGCTAATTGTAAAGCCTCCTCTGACATACTCTGCCTTTAAACATGCCTCCCTCCCCCTACGCCCTACCCCCTGCCACCAGCAGTTTTCCTTTTAGGCACACTTACAAACAAGTCACGGAAATATAGTGGAGTTCTCAAGGGAAAGGTGCATCAGGTAATTTTAGATCTGTTAAACTTATGCTAAAGAGTTCTACCCAGGAGGAGAAAAAACAACTTTGCAAATTGCTTTTCTTTTGGACGTGAGAAAAGAGGATGAGCCTACCACCCACTAGAAAGGACCTAAAATCAAGTTAGAGTCCTGAGGCCTGTGTTTTCATGAGGAGACTCAGTAGGTTGTGAAAGTGGCTCTACCAATGAGAAGATGGAGGTGTCGCCTCTCTCAGAGCTTAGAAGCTGTCCCCAAATTTAAATTCCAGTCTCTGCTGAAAGAAGACGATGACTCTTCCTTGGTGGCTCAGAAGGTAAAAAATCTGCCTGCCATGCAGGAGACCCAGGTTCTGTCTCTAGGTCAAGAAGATGCCCTGGAGAAGGGAATGGCTATCTACTGCAGTATTCTTGCCTGGGAAATCCCATCCACGGACAGAGGAGCCTGGTGGGATACAGTGTGTGGGACCGCAGAGTCAGACATGACTGAGTGACTAACACACAGATACACATCGTGTTGGTACAAGAACCACAGGGCTTCCCATGTGGTACTAGTGGTGAAGAACCGGCCTGCCAGTGCAGAAGACATAAGAGGAATGGGTTTGATCCCTGAGTCAGGAAGATCCCCTGGAGGAGGAAATGACAACCAATCCAGAAGATCTTGGTGGGCTACAGTCCATAGGGTCACAAAGAGTTGGACATGACTGAAGCGACTTAGCACACACGCACGTGCAAGGACCACACAACCTCTAGTAGGGAAGGAAGCTCATTGGTAAATGGATTAATTGCATGTGATACAAAAGAGACTCATTCGGAGAACTATGTTTACTTGTGAGAAACTGAAGCCTTGATTACTGCCATTTCTCTAAGCAAGCTGCAACAGTTGTGTTTTATCTACAAAAACAGAGAATGCTTAAATACTTAATCTTTGCAGGTTTTCATTTGCTTCAAAAAAAAGGGTGTTGCAAATACTCTGGTCCATGACTTTTAATCTATTCATGACTTACTTCATTTGATGAGGAAAACACTCTGCTGCATGCTCACGTCCCAGTTCGAGTCAGAACCTAGGCGTGAGTCTAGACAGGACTTTTCTCCTGTCCTTTCTGCATTTCCTCTTTTTTTTTTAACATGTTCCTTTTTTGAATAGTTTTCTTTAAACACCCAAGAATGTAGGTAAGTAGAAGAAAGAGGCCAAAGCAACAAGAGTTCAAAATCTGTTACCTATGACACACTTGCAGCGATGCGTGATGCGTGTGTGCTCGGTCGTGTCTGACTCTTCGACCCCATGGACTGTAGCCCACCAGGCTCCTCTGTCCATGGGATTTCCCAGGCAAGAATACTAAGGTGTGTTGCCGTTTCTTCCTTCAGGGCATCTTCCCAACCTAGGGATTGAACCTATGTTTCTTTCTCCTTGACTGCGTGGTCTGTCTCTCAAGCTTTTGGACTGAGATGTCTCATGAAGGCAGAAGATCCCGCAGCCCAGGAAAAATCTACTGACCCAGTTTCCCAAGGAGAGTAAAACTCACAGACATCAAGGAGGGGCTCCCTACATGAAAATGTGAGGCGAGGCATGATGAATTCTACCCTTTTCTAGAACCAGTAGTGGAAGACTACAAGTCTTAAATTTAGCCATGGGAAATGATTCAGTCAGAATTTCCATGTATACAAATCACGGGTAATGTAAGATCTAGCACCCAGGCCACAGGCTTAGGCAGGCTCGAGGTTTAAACTAAGTTTGCTTCATTTTGTAGGATTGTCACACAAGCTGTAGATCAGAGGACCCCTGGCTCTGGGCCCCTTTCTGTTTGTGGACAGTAAATTTACATCCTTTGTCCCTGGAAGACAAACTCAAAGCAGTAACCTTGGCTACCGTTGCTGCACATTTCCAGTTCTGTGCTCAGTTTTAGAAAACGAGTTAGAGGGAAAGGGGAAAAAAGACCATTTCACTTTGCCTCAGTTATTGACACCGAGAAGCAAGCACTCCTCAGGCTGCCGAGAGGGGAAACAATGAGTCATTCATGCTGTCAGCCCAGGTGGTGCGTGAATTCCAGACCGGCCGCTGAGTTAACCCCTGCAGGCCTCCTCTCCACGCTGGGCTCCTTCCCCGCCCAACTCCCCTCCAGCCCAGAGGCCTCCGGGGAAGAGGGGCGGCGAGGGGCCCGTGCTGGGAGGAAGTCCTAGCGGTAACCAAGGCTCTACCTCCGCAGTATCAGTCCCAGGGGGCCTCGAGCTGTTTGTCACCGTGTGATTGGCTCCAGGAGAGGGTGGAGAAATGAAAACACTGCCGGGGATATATTTAGCTGAAGTGCAGCTGGGGAAGTGCTTAAACAAGGGAGCTTTTGTCCTCATGCTGAAGTGTTTTTCTTAACTCCCCAAGGCTGAAAAACTTAAGCCACTGGACTGATTCTTCTCCCCACTCAATTTTCTCTTCTTTGGGGGATGTTCTTATTCTGAAAGTTTAGAATTACCTGGGGTTTGTTGAGCAAATTTGATGCCGAATTGACACAAACATCTCCACCGTTAAGAGATTAATTAAAATGCAGATAATTTCTGAGCACATTATATGTGGTTTGTGTGGTGTGTTCGTCGCTCAGTCGTGTCCAACTCTACAGACCCCATGGACTGTGGCCTGCCAGGTTCCTCTGTGTCATGAGATTCTCCAGGCAAGAATGGTGGGATGGGTTGCCATTTCCTTCTCCATGGGATCTTCCTGACTCACGGATCAAACCCAAATCTCTTGCTGTTGCAGGCAGATTCTTTACCATCTGAGCCACCAGGGAAGCTGGTACCTTCTTGCAGTTAATTTACTGTTGATTCACATTGGAAGTTAGGTATTTTCAGATGCCTTTACTGGACAATGTATGGAGTTAAAAACGTAATTAAGTTTTATAAACTGACAGAACCCTGTTTCACTTGAGTTGATTCACATTTTCCAGTAATGAAAGATTTACTTCTGTGCTGATGAACACAGCATCTTTGCAACAGATTACTGATGAGCCATGTAATGCCTCTTGTTCACGACCTCCTCCAAAAACCACTGAGAACTGCCACCTCGCTACGAGGTTTTTCAGCCACTGTGTCAATGTTGTGTATTAAGGGCACACTGTTTACTATGAAGAAATATTAGCACAGGAAATATTTTACATGAAAATCCCATTTGCAGTTATGAATCCAGGGTGGAAACTGCTGTCAAGAAGCTCATGGTTTGGGTTGATACAAGAGAGCCAGGTTGAATTAGGATTCTCTAGAGAAACAGATCCAACATGGTGTCTTTGTGTGTGTGTGTGTATGAGTGTGAATGAAGAGAGACAGAGAAACTGATATTTTTGTTTCATGTCCTAATTGACAAGAGGGGAGGAAGAAAGGGTCACAGCATTTCAGACTTTATTCAAGGACACAAACGGCAACAAAGGGCACACACAAGTGACAGGCGTGGCGTCTAAGGCCCTGGCTCTAAGGCCATCCCAAAGGGGGTGGGTGACTTGTCAGCCCTTCCTCTAAGCATCTCTGTCTCTTCCTCCTCCATGCCTCATGGACACCTCTGAGTTCAGTTAAAACTGTGCAGAAACGAAGTCACTCTAGAGGAGGTCAGGCCCTGCCAGGCCGGTGTCACCCACGTGGCAGCCCTGGGCAGCTGGAGAGTGTGGGTCACTGGTCACGTGACAACCCCACCCACCCCAGCCAATGGCCAGGCCTCTCTCTGAAGTGGTCAGCCAGACTCTCCTGGAGGGAGACGGATTTCAAGAGAAAAACACCAACGTGGTTCACGAAGGGCTTGGGTAAAATGCTTTCCCAGAAATCTTAAGAAACGAATCACTCTCAGATTCCTGGAGCGCTGAACAACTGAAACTGTCATTGGATTGCCAGGAAGAGGGATTTTGGTGAAAGGCAGCCCGCTGGTCCCTCAGAGTGCTCAGCGAGGGGCTCGGCAGTCTGCACAGACTCCACGGTGGACCCATGAGAAGCATGAGAAGCACAAAGAGGGAAATGACACATCCAGAGGAGCTGGGCCCCCACTGCCCTCCAGCCTCCTCGCTCCTGCTTGCTGGCTTGGGACCAGAGGCTGGTTTTCAGATGAGCCCCAGGAAAGCAGGTCTGCTTGGGCTTGAGGCTCCAGTTGCCAAGGCTTCCCTCCTTTCAGTCTGAACGTGCTTATTCCCTTTGGCCAGAGTTCCTCTCCCATCGTCCTCTGTCCTGCTCAGTCGACAGCAGCTTTTCCTTGGCATGTTCAAATCTTTATTTTTTTCCTTCCCCTAAAAGATGTCAGGATGGACCACTGCCACCATTCTGCAGAGGTAACATTTTATACCTGTAGAAATCCTGGGCACAGGCCAGACGTCTGTGGCACTGACGTCCATGTTCACGGTGGGGTGTAGACATGGGTGTCAGCAGGAGCCCCGGACACACACTTCTCTCCTACTCTACACACACACGTGAGGGCAATGTGAGGCTCCTGTCTGGGCAGGGGCAGGTCACAGGCTCAAAAGACACTTGGCATAGTCGATAGTCACTTTCAAGAAACCCTGACCCCAGACCCATGCGGTGAGCAGCTGAGCTGGTGGGGGAGCAAAGGGAACCCCAGTTTAGAAGGAGCTGTGGGCTTGAGGGGTCTTTTATGGACAAAGCACTCCCCTCAGGCACCTTCCCCTTCTCTGGACCACCTGCCAACTAGGGAAGTCACCTGGGGAAAAGCCAGGGTTCTCTGGCCCCTTTGTGTTCCATGACTGCTCGCCAAGACTCAGAAGCTCAGAGAGCAAGTCCAGTTACGAGCTCTGAGGCTGGACTCCTCTGAGTCGAACAACGCTGGATCCTCGACGCCTCGGCACCCACAGAAGGGTGTGGCAGCGAGGGCCGGGGTCAGGTGAGGGAGTTCTCCATCTGCCCGGCAAATGCACACACGCTATGGAGAATGGTGGGGGCTCACCACCACTGCCAAGGTCAGAAACCAAGAAGAGACACAAATATTGCACGTTTGGTCAAGGCACTTTCAAGAAAAGACCACAAAAACAACAGCCACTTTTGATACTACAACCTACCACTTTTGGCAACCTTTAGAGAAAACAGCCGTCTCCACCCCAAGCCATCAGAGGGTCCAAGATCCCTTTACGCTGGGCCCCAGCTGAAAAAGTCAGGGAAGGGAGACTGACCAAGAGAGCAAAAAAAGGTGCAGAGGCAGTTACACCAGCTCCTACAGCAGGCACCAGTCTGGTGTCTGCCTCCCTGCAGGAACCGCGTGCCTTGAATCTCTTCTTGAGGAGAAGGTGAGCTATCGGGGGGCCCAGCTGCTGGAGACAAATGAGGCAAGCCGAACATGGGAGCCGCTGGTGGCCTGAATCCAGAGCTGCGACCCCCCATCTCCAACCACAATCAGGGACACCCCATCCTCTCCTCCTCAAAGAGGCTTTGTTCATAGGAATGTGGGGTATTCTGGTGACTCTATCCTTCACCGAAACCTCAGTTCAACAGCCTAAACCAGACTCCTCTGCGTCTGTTGCATTAGTCTGGGGTGTACGGAAGAGAAAGGTAATGTGACTAAGCGGCTGCCCACATCCACCAGGGCACACTCAGGAGAAAATGTGGCACGGCTCAGGGCAACCCTCTTTCGTGTGCTCCGGCTCCCAGAAGTACAGCCTCTGCAAGGACCTAGGCCTTCCTCTTCCCCCGCCCCACCCCTAGATCAGCTCCACCTGGGAACCTAGCCCAGCCGCTCTTGTAAAGATATGTTACAACACTGGCTAAGAAAACAAAAGCAGGTTTCTGAAAAGGTATTGTGCAGCCGGAAGCGGAAGCGGCAACTGTCTTCAGGTTCCTGTGGGTGGGGGTGGGGTTCCTCTGGTTTTGACCAGAACCCTTCTCCACTGGGGGCCCAGGCTCAGCTTGGCTTTGCAGAAGCTCAGTCACTGTACAGGAGTGAGACTGAACTTCAAAGAGGTGCTCGACTGGGTTGGGCTCTCGTCCCCGAGGACTCCGGAGTTTACTTCCGAGACCTCCGTCCTGAAGAAACTTCACCTTCTCACTTGGTTGGATGACAATGCCATTGGTCAAATTATTTAGTTCTCTGGAGACAACACAGAGGAATTCTGTCTGATCTCGTTCCCATAGTTATAGGATGATCCTGTTCTGATTAGCTGTTAGAATTTCCAACCGTCGGACCTAGTGGACAGCATCTGCCTGAGCGCCTCCTCTTGGCATTGCAGGACTCTGTATGTGTGCTTCACAGGGCCCTGTGAAGCTCTGTTTTCCTTGTCAGTTCAGTTCAGTTCAGTTCAGTCGCTCAGTCGTGTCCAACTCTTTGCGACCCCATGAACCGCAGCACGCCAGGCCTCCCTGTCCATCACCAACTGCCGGAGTACACCCAAACCCAAAGCCATCAAGTCGATGATGCCATCCAGCCATCTTATCCTCTGTTGTCCCCTTCTCCTCCTGCCTTCAATCTTTCCCAGCATCAGGGTCTTTTCCAAGGAGTCAGTTCTTCGCATCAGGTGGCCAAAGCATTGGAGTTTCAGCTTCAACATCAGTCCTTCCAATGAACACCCAGGACTGATCTCCTTTAGGATGGACTGGTTGGATCTCCTTGCAGTCCAAGGGACTCTCAAGAGTCCTCTAACACCACAGTTCAAAAGCATCAATTCTTTGGCACTCAGCTTTCTTCACAGTCCAACTCTCACATCCATACATGACCACTGGAAAAACCATAGCCTTGACTAGATGGACCTTTGTTGGCAAAGTAATGTCTCTGCTCTTAAATATGCTATCTAGGTTGGTCATAACTTTTCTTCCAAAGAGTAAGCGTCTTTTAATTTCATGGCTGCAATCACCATCTGCAGTGGTTTTGGAGCCCAGAAAAATAAAATCAGTCACTCTTTCCACTGTTTCCCCATCTATCTGCCATGAAGTGATGGGACCGGATGCCATGATCTCAGTTTTCTAAAAGTTGAGCTTTAAACCAACTTTTTCACTTTCCTCTTTCAGTTTTATCAAGGCTCTTTAGTTCTTCTTCACTTTCTGCCATAAGGGTGGTGTCATCTGCATATCTGAGGTTATTGATATTTCTCTCAGCAATCTTGATTCCAGCCTGTGCTTCCGCCAGCCCAGCGTTTCTCATGATGTACTCTGCATAAAAGTTAAATAAGCAGGGTGACAATATACAGCCTTGACGTACTCCTTTTCCTATTTGGAACCAGGCTGTTGTTCCATGTCCAGTTCTAACTGTCGGTGTCCCTTCCTTAAAACCAGTCAAAGGAGAGATGCAATGTTGTAAAACTCCGCTTCCTGCAGCTGTCTTTTCTGCCAACTCCTTTCTAACAATGAGCTTCCCCTGACCGGGATAGTTTAGGACTGGACCCAAGTAGGTAGGGTCCCTGTCAGTCAGATAGGCCCCCGTCTCGTCCTTGTTTGGGTCCAGCCCAGGATCCTCCTGGCCACAGAGGCGGCAGAGAAGAGACCTGGGCTCCGGGCCTAGGGGTCACGAAGTTAGGTGCCGCCCACGTTCAGCCGCACCCTGCTGGCCAACCACCGCCCCCTGACCCAGCGGCCCAGGACCTGGCTCCAGCGGCTGCGCTATGGTGGTGAGCGGGCGACTGTGCCTGCTGGCTGTGGGGCCAGCAGGGCGCGAGGGCTGGGGAGCGCGCGGCCACACCCAGCCCACTCCCGCCAGCCCCTGCCAGCCCCGCTGTCGCCGGGTCCGACTGCAGCTGCCCGCGCTCCCGAGACTGATTGATTGATTGGGAATTGACTCACGTGATTATGGAGGTCAAGTCCAAAATCTGCAGGGTGAAATGACAGGCCCGACACCCAGGAAGAGCCAGCGTTGCAATTCAAGTCCAAAGGCGGTCAGCTGGCAGAATTCCCTCTTGTTCAGGGCAGGTCCACCTTTGTTCTGTCCAGGCCTTCAACTGATTGGGTAAGGCCCATTCACAGTATAGAGGACAATCTTCTTTACTCAAAATTCACTGATTTAAATGTTAACCTCATCCAAAACTATCCTCACAGAACTATCCAGAATAATGTCTGACCACGTATCAGGACACTGTAGCCTAGCCAAGTTGACACACATAAAGTTAACCATCCTGCAGGCTAACACTAGCATTTTGAAAAATTCACTTGTTATATTACAAGATTGCTTATCAGATTGAAGCTGTTGTAGGGTATAAAAATACATAAGGTAGAAAAAATAAAAATTCATGAGATAGGATCCCCTGTTTTCAGGAACCTCCCTTTCTCTCTTCCTTCCTCTATCTCTGGAGGCTTGCTCTGGGAACCAAGGCACAGTATTCTGCAGAAGTGGAGGCCACAGAGAAGCCCCTAGCCAGCCCCAACATCATCTCCCAGTCCCCAGGGGCTCCTATCCCAGCCTTCAGTCTTCTAGCTGTGCCCAGACATGGTGGTGCCAGCTGCACCCTGTCTCAATCTTTGACCCACAGAAAACATAAGAATTTTTTAATAATTTAATGCTATTTCAAGCCACTAAATTTCAGGGTAATTTGTTACACAGTAATAGGTAACTTAACATGTAAGATTATGGTTAACTTTGCAAGAAACTACCAAAGTGTTTTCCATATAATTTTAGCATTCTGCACTCCTACCAGTGTATGTGATGGTTCCGTCTTTACTAGTAGGGCTTCCCGGGTGGCACAGAGGTAAAGGATCTGCCTGCCAATGCAGGAGATGCAATAGATGTGGGCCTGATACCTGGGTAGGGAAGACCCCCTCCATCCCCCACCCCACCCTACCCTGAGTATATGGCAACCCACTCCAGTACTCTTGCCTGGGAAATCCCTTGGACAGAGGAGCCTGGCAGGCTGTAGTCCATGGGGTCACAAAAAGTCAGATGCAGCTGAGCACGTGCACACACACGCACACACACACACACACATTTATTGTCAAAGTCTTCCTAATGGGTGTGAGGTTGTCGCTCACTGTGATGTTAATTTCCATTTCCTGATGATGCCACAGCTACTTTAGATCAGAAATATTATTAGCCAACTGAGAAACCAACCTTATTTATTATGCTATTTCATAGTCACATATCATAAAACAACTCATCCTTGCCCCCAATATCAGAGAGCTTGTGCTGACATTTCCAACTTGCTTTAACAATACTTGCTACCACAATCAATCTATAAGGTTAAGAGTCATCTTAAGCTAACTTAAGAGGTTAAGCATTTGTCTTGTTTGCATGCTCCCGGAAGAGTGAGAAATAAAAGCCATCTGGTCACAGATGTGGGGCTCCTGGCCTAGAAACACCATCACCTGTTGTTAATTGATATTAATATATTTTTTTGAGAAATGCTATGTGCCAGGTGTTTCACATGTAGACACTCACTTACCACAACACCTCTATGAGGTCCATGTTATTATTCTGAGCCTCTTCCAAAGGAAGAAGAGGTTCAGAGAGCCCAAGAAACTTAGCTGTTGTCACACACTGAATTTGAACCCAATATCCTTTTACTTGATCTGAGACAGATTTCTTGGGCTGCCCTGGTGGCTCAGTGGTAGAGAATCTGCCTGTAAATGCAGGAGACTTGGGTTCAATCCCCAGGTCCAGGAGGATCCCACGTGCCACGGAGCATCTAAGCCTGTGCACAACTATTGAGCCTGTGTTCCAGAGCCAGAGAGCTGCAACTGCTGAAGCCCAAACGCTCTACAGCCTGCACTTCGTAACAAGAGAGTAGCCCCTGCTCACCACAACTGGAGAAATGCCCACACAGCAACGAAGACCCTGTACAACCAAAAATAGGTAAATATAATTACTTCAAAAAAAAAAAAAACAGATTTCACCTCACTTCTTTCTAATTTTATACCAGAATGTAAGAAAAAAAATTTGGCCTAAAGTTAACAGTATAAAATATTCTAGTCTGGGAGTTGGGAGATTCAGTTTTACTCCTGGTTTTGTCACTAATCAAGGGTCCCCTCTTGGGCCAGTTCCTCTTTGGCCCACCGTTTGTCATTATTAAAAATAAAAGACTGGTTAAAACACTTTCCAGCTCAAAAATCACTTTATAGCGGGCACTATACTAAGCATTTTACAAGTGTTAACTTATATATATATATATATCAGAAAAGCCTTATGCAATATATAGGTGCTATTTTTCTACACATTTTACAGATGAGTAAACTGAGGTAAAGAGATGAAATAATTTTTGCAAAGTCACAAAGCTAGGAAATGGCATAGCTATGATTTATTTGTTTAGGGTATACCACAAATCATGCAGAGTCTTAGTTCCCTGATCAGGGCTCAAACCTGTGTCCCCTGCAGTGGAAACACAGAATCTTAACCCCTGGACTATCAGGGAAGTCCCAAGTTGGTTTATCTATCTATCTATCTACCTACCTATCTGTCTGTCTGTCTATCTATGTATCACAGTATAGCTGTGATTTAAACCCCAGCGGTCTGGCTCCAGAGGGCATTTTGTTACTTAATTGCTGCTGCTGCTGCTAAAGTGCTTCAGTTGTGTCTGACTAGCATTTATAGAAAGCTTTTTTTTTTTTTAAGGAAAGTTTAATTTCAACAACGACTTTATGATATCATAAGTTGCATTTTTCTCTCCACATCCTCACCCTCCCTCCACTTTAAAATTTAAAAAAAAACCTTATTTATTTATTTATTTGGCCATACTGGGTCTTAGTTGCAGCGTGTGGGATCTAGTTCCTTGACCAGGGAATGAACCTGGGTCTCCTGAATTAGGAGCGCACACTCTCAGTCACTGGACCACCAGAGACGTCCCCTTTCTACTGTTTGAATGAAAACACTGAGCCTCAAAAAATTTATCATGTCCCAAGTCCCACAGCCAGTCAGTGGCAGAGCCGGGATGAGATACCCAGGTAGCTTGTCATCCAAGTCTGGGGTGACGTGTCCCCAGGAGTCAGAGCCCTTGGGAGTGAGAGACCACAGCGCTGCTTACCCCTGGGAATCTTCCCAAAGGCCCGAGTGAAAATACCTTTGGTGATCTGACATGACCATACCTTCCACTCCAAATTCCAGCCTGGCTAGTTTGCCCTTCTTTCTCTTCCTCTCCTCTCACCAAACCAGTTGCATGGAAATCAGAAGCGCTATAAATGCCCAAGGGAACCTGCCCTGGGGCACAGATGGGCTGGGGGTGGGGTCCCAGAATTGTTAGGCTGCTTGCTCCTGGGGTCTCCCCTGTAGGTCTTCACTGTGATGGGACCTGGGCTCTCGCCCTCCAGACCCAGTGTTGAATTCACTGCCTGGGATTCACAGAAGAAAAGGGAGCTTGAGCAGACTGAATACTATAGTTCTGCTGCTTCCTTGAGAGTCTGGTTTTGTTTCTACTTTTTCTAGGTAAGTACATTTTTTTAATAGAAAATATACACATAATAAGAAGTCAACACAGAAAGCATATTGTAAGTAGTGGATATGATTCTTCATTTTAACCCTGCCCCTATCCTCAAATGCTATGCCAAACTTTCTTGTCCTTCCAGCCAAAGATATTCTGGCACATACAACTAAGTATCTATATATATATATATACACTAAACTTTATTTTGTATTGTGGCATAGCCAATTAACAATGTTGTGATAGTTTTAGTTGAACAGCAATGGGACTCAGCCATCATATTCATGAATCCATTCTCCCCTAAACTCCCCTCCCATCCAGGCTGCCATGTGCTATACAGCAGGTCTTTGTGTGTACAGACAGCCGTAAGTTCATTCATGGAGGTATATGTTTTTAACTGCATATACTATACCTACTACTCTATATCTTCTTATTTTTATTTCTAATGCTCAGGGTATCTTGGAAAGTATTGCTTGTCAATACCGAAAGCATGCCTTTGCTTTTTTTAAAAGAGCTGCATGGATTCCTGTTGTAGGGCTGAGTCATAATTTATCCAACCAGTCCCCTATGAGAGCATTTGTCATTGTTCAGTCGCTAAGTCGTGTCCAACTCTCTGCTACCCCATGGACTGCAACACGCCAGGCTCCTCTGTCCTCTACTGTCTCCCAGAGTTTGCTCAGATTCATGTGTATTGAATTGGTGATGCTATCTACCCATGAAAGCCTTTAGATTGCTTCTAATCAAGCTCCGACTAGCCAGCATGGTGAATCTGCTTGTGCTTCTGTTGCCAGGCCATGTGGGCCCCTCTGAGACCTTTAGGGAGGGAGGGTAGGAGGGGAGCTGATGGCACTCCCTCCCCCAGGCAACAAGGCATACAGAACTGGAGTTTCCTCCCTCGGGTTGTAGGCAGAAGGGAATTCATACGGCTACAAGGAGGCATTGCTCAGAGAAAAGCATCCAGATGGCAGCTCAACTGATTTCTGAAATCTGGCAGCAGCAGCGATGAAAACATGCCACAACTTTTCCCAGCTCTGTCTGCCCAGCATGCCACTGCCATCTTTTCCAGCAGGACCTGCAGTCCCGAGGACTGGGCTGATTCTGTGACCCACGCAGCTGGAGACGCTGCTTATGATTCAGGGTCCAGAGGACGAACAACAGGATGAGGTCTTCCCTACCTATGGTAGTATCTCCAGATTCAGTTCAGTACCCCTGTTCTCTCTGCTGCAATCAGAGCTTTGGGTAAGGCTACTGGTTCCTCCTAGAAAAGCTGACAACTGCTGTCTGCTTCTGCCTGGTTTTGTTTAAAGATGCCTCGCTTGACTGCCAGCGTGGGTGAGCCCCTCAGACGCCATTATTGAGAAACCCCACCCCCACCCCAAAATGCATTCGGCCAGGACAGAGGAGGAATAGTGAGTCTGGTCGATATTTTTAATATCGAGTCTACTGCCCTAACCCTTGTCACAACCAAAGTTAGTTAAAAGTGACCAATAGAAAGCCATCGATTGCCGCCGCCCCCCACCATTTCATTGTGAAAATTTCCAAACATAAAGAGACATTGAAAGGGTTATGCAGTGAACACACATCTATCTGCCACTTAGATTCTGCAGTTCACATTTTGCTGGATTTGCTTTCCTTATAATACACACTTCCATCTCTCCAAGCCACTGATTTCTGCAGCTTTTTAAAATTAAATATTCAATCCATTTGCTTTTAAAACTTCAAAACTGGGAACACGTAGTGTCTTGTCTGGGGTTTCCCAGGTGGCTCATGGGGTTGGAAAGAGTTGGACATGACTTAGAGACTGAACAACAGGAACAAAGGTGGCACTGTGGTAAAGAATCCTTCTGCCAATGCAGGAGACACAGGAGACCCAGGTTCAATCCCTGGGTCAGGAAGATACCCTGGAGAAGGCAATGGCAACCCACTCCAGTATTCTTCCCTGGAGAATCCCCTGGTGGGCTACAGTCCATGGGGTCGCAAAGAGACAAGCACAACTTAGCAACTAAACAGCAAAGAATATATACCTCATGGGGCATTTATGTAAGTTGTGTAGGTAAGCAGAGATGAATGCATATATGTAATAATGGCGAATTTGTGCAGCTGTCTGCCAGGCATTGGGCAAAATGCCTTACACGCTTTATCTCATCCCATTCTTGTATCAGCCCTAGGAGGTGGACTTTATCATTGGCTTCATTTTAGAAAAATGGAAGCTTGAGACTCAAGTTGGTGAAATCGCCTCTGCAGGTGGCCCAGCTGGTGATGGGGGAGTCGGTTTGCCTGCAGAGACGCCATGCTCTGCTGCCCCCAGCATCTTGCCTGGTGCAAACCTCATAACATGTGACTAAACAGGCCTGCTGCAGAGGGTTCCTGCAAAGTCAAAGACAGACAACCATGTGAAGTGCAAAAAACTACCACGTCCTTTAAAATGTTTGCTGAATGACTGAATGAGCTCAGCACATACTCACCATACACTTCAGCTGCTTTCTCTAAGCACTAACTCTGTGGATGCTTCCCTCTAAAAGGGATAAAAGATGAAAAATCTCCCTAATCCTGCACTCTACAAATGTCAGGTTTAACACTGATCTTTTTTGTGTTCTGATCTCATTGATATTAGAGCAATGGATGTGGAAGTGTTAGTTGTTCAGTCATGTCAGACTCTTTGCAACACCATGGACTGTAGCCTGCCAGGCTCCTCTGTCCATGGGATTTTCCAGGCAAGAATACTGGAGTGGGTTGCCATTTCCTTTTCCAGCTGGTCTTGGCAAGCCAAGGATCAAACCTGCGGCTCCTATGTCTCCTGCATTTTAGGTAGATTCTTTACCCCTGAGCCACCACCGTTATATTTTTGTCTGTGATCAAATGGCAAGGCAGCAGATTACAAATGCCAGGGCATAAGGTAAGCCCTTTTTTCTCCTGCCTGCTCCAACCTGGCATTGGAATTCTCCAGTGTGCCAAGGGCACCCCAACACCCAGGATGGCCCCAGAGAGGAGAACCGGGAGCCTCGTTACCCTGTGTGGCTTTGATAAGGCCTCTCCATGGACTGCTTGCAGTGGGATGTTTTGTGTAGTGATTGACTTCCCTTTCAAAACTTGTAAAACAATGACCCTATGAATGTATCCTTAACTACAATGATGATAGGTAGAATAAAGCAAGATCATCTATGGAAAAACACTTTGAAACTTTCCTTAAAATTTTGATTCAAATGCAAGACTTAAAAAATCAACTCAATAGCCACACAAAAACAGAGAGGAAGCATCTCAATTATCCACCAATGGCTAACTGGATAAACACTATGTGGTCTATATATACAATGGAGTATTATTCAGCCTTAAAACGGGACAGATGGTTTGACTCATGCTACAACATAGATGGACCTTGAGGACATTATGCTTAGTGGAACAGGCACAGAGGGACAAATGCTGTTTAATTCCACTTTACATGAGGTATCTAGTCAGATTCATAAAGTTAGAAGGTAGGATGGTGGTTGCTAGGGCTAGCGGGAAAGGGGCGTTATTCTTTAATAGGTACAGAGTTTCATTTTGGCAAGATGTTCTGAAGGTGGATGGTGTGATGGCTGCACTGAACTGTACGTGTTAAGATGGTTACGGTGGTGGACTTGGGATGTCCCTGGCAGTCCAGTGGTGCTTCCCATGAAGAAGGCGTGAGTTCATCCTTGGTCCGGAAACTGAAGATCCCACATGCCCCGTGGTGCAGTCAATCAGAAAAGGAAAGAAAAAACTCAACCCACAGACCTCTGCTTTCAGACAGGACCACATGAAGTCAGTTCATCCATTTTAAGGGATATGCGATGTTTTGAGAGAATCAGAGCACAGAATTCCAAGTTAAGTGTTTTCAGTTCACCTTTGTAGCTATAAACACAGTGTGTTACCCTTCCTCCTTGTTGGGGAGATGGGAGGTGAGGGGATGGGGAGGTGATGATTTAAAATATCAGCAAGTCTCTGCCGTCTGATTTTTGTATCACAGCACACTTTGTCACTTTCCAGCTTTTCATTTCCAAGACAAACTAGTCTAGTTTTTGTGCATGTGTGTGTTTTTTTAAAAAGGCCAACTCTTTTAGCATGTCACTGTAACTGGTTGTAATTTCCATTTCTGTGTGTTCAGGATTGATGTAAAGGAATGAAAGCCTTTCTGTTCCCTTCATTACTCCTTTCCCTAAGGTGAAATTTAACTTCACGTTACAACATTTCCACAAGTAATGTCCCGCCTGCTGATTTCCTGTACATGCTGACACCAATTGGCCGAACCATGGCCAACAGATGTCCTGTTTGCTGACTGTTGAACGTTTCCACATGCACAGGAGAAAGGGGGTTATTGCAGTCAGGTTCTAGTCCAGCTCCAACCCTTCATAGCTGCACAGCCTCGTGCCTCCATCATTACAAAACGGGGATGCATTAATGCTTCTTTGGGATTGTAGAGAAGAAGAAATGAAATGATAGCTATATATATTTTTAATTGAAATATAGTTAATTTACAATGTTATTTTAGTTTCAGGTATAACAGCAAAGTGATTCAGATATATATATGTGTGTATATGTATATATATATATATGTATCTATCTATCTATATATATGTAGAGAGAGAAAGGATAGATAGATATAAACCTTTTCAGATTCTTTTCCCCTACAGGTTATTAGAAAATATTGAGTAGAATACTTAGGGCTGATTCATGTTGAGGTTTGACAGAAAACAACAAAATTCTGTAATGCAATTATCTTTCAATTAAAAAATAAATTAAAATATTGAGTATAGCTCTCTGTGCTACACAGTAGGTGTTTGTTGTTTATCTATTTTGTATATAGTAGTGTGAATGTGATTTACACTTTCGTATTGTATTACAAGTTAATCACCAAAGGGATGTTGCCTAGAAGCTTAAATTATACATAATGGCCCATCTCTGGAAACCTTGCCTCCCAGGTAATGAGCATTAAGCTAAAAGAACTTTGTTTAGCTCACAAGAAACATCCTGACCGGGCCCACCTGTGATGGCTGCAGGAGGAAGAAATTAACACATCCCCTCTGAAGGCTGATGGGAACCAGGAAGTGTTTGACTTTATGCCCTCCCTTTTTAGTATAAGAGAAGCCTGAATTCTAACTCAGGCAAGCAAGATGGTTCGCAAGATGGTTCTTTGAGGGGGCACTAGCTCACCATCTCCTCAGTTTGCTGGCTTTCCAAATAAAGTTGTTATTCCATGCCCCAGCAACTTGTCTCTCGATTATTGGCCTTTCACATAATAAGCCGTTTGAGATTTGACTGGGTAATGTTTATGTTAATCCCAAATGCCTAATTTATCCCTCCTCTGAGATGACAGCTATAAATGTCAGCTCCTGCCTCTTCTTCTTCCTTCTCTCATTCTCCCTTATCCTCTGAATTTCTTCACCTTGTTTCCTTTTTTCTTTTCTCTTTCTCCTTTGTTCTGCCTTTGTCCCCTCTTCCTCCTCTCTCTTTCTTCTTATCAAGGGAAGCCACAAGAAATATAGCACCCTGTCCCCTCTTCCCTGATGACAAGGCACATCCTGTCCATTTTACTGAGCTGCCTTTCCAGATTTCTGGCCTCAGACTAGTGATTGACAACGTGTGATCTGTCCGTTGGTGTGCTGGGATCTAGATTCATAGCTACTGTTGCCAGTATCTCCATCTTCATTCTTCAGTTTAATCAAATTTTCAGATTTCCCACCATCCAGGAAGTCTGTGGGTTTCCTTTCATTGAGCAATTATGTGGCAAAGTCCGCTTCCACAAGCTGGGAGAACTTGGCTCACTATTATTTTTCAAGGAGTTTGGTCTTCCTCCTCCTGCTAACAGGTCTTATTAGCAGGCACCTCTGCCTCCAATTTTGTGTTTTGTACTTCGCTCATCAGAGTAATTCTGTGAATTTCAGAAACAAAAGCAGATCCTTTGTTCAAAAGTTCCTTCATCCTCTCCTTCTCTTCCTCAGGCTCCCTCCTCGCCCCCCCCCCCCCCCCCCCCCCCCCCCCCCCCGCAGCCCCACTCTGTACCGAATAGTGGTCATACCTTCTGGAACAGTCCTGAGCTGTCTCATGCTATGCAATGCAGACAGTGCATTTTCTCATAATCTAGAGTTGCTGGCAGAGCAAAAGGAAACAAGAAACAAAAAGCTGCATTTCAGGAACTTCATTTAGTGAAATACATTTCCTCGTGGTAGTTTGCCAGTGAATTTCCTCAGCTGCCAATGATATTTTGAAAGTAGATGGGGGTGGGGTGGGGTAGTGAAGGGAATCACATCAACATACTAAGTCAGGTGCCAGTTTCCAATGGTATCGTCATTCATTCATGAAACTGTAGAAAAGAGAGAAATTCGCTGGTGAATGCAATTCATTACCCTTAACTACTCTGTTCCCTTTGTCTCATATACGGGAGAATAAAGGAAAAAGAAAGCAAAACTGATGATAAAGGGATTGCTATAGATTAGAAACACCATCCCAAGTATATTAAAACAAACGTAAGCTCTTACAAATGCTCAAAATTGCCCTTATATTAAAATGTTTTGTTTTTTGTAATAATTAAAACCTTGAGATTATATGTTTCCTTATTTGATATTGAGGGGTCTTTAATTCAGCTATTAAGATTACAGATAGCTACATGGGCCTTAAAAAGGCATTTTGCGGGGCTTCCCTTGTGGCCTGGTGGTTGCGAATCCGCCTTGCAATGCAGGGGACCCCTGTTAGATCCCTGGTCGGGGAAGACCCCATATGCTACGGAACAACAAAACCTGTGCGCCACAGCTGCAGAGCCGGGGAGCTGCACTACTGAAACCTGCACGCCCAGAGCCTGTGCTCCACCGCAACGAGAAGCCTTCCTTTCTCAATCCAGATGCAATGAGCTAAATTTCCCCTTTAAAAAAAAAAAAAAGGCATTTTGCCTTTCTCCATATAGAGTTTCATCAAAGAATTTCATCAATTATTTTTCCTCATTGGCACATTAGCAAACTGTGGCTTAACAGATACATCTTAAAACATACAAATCAGCATTAAAATAATACCCCGTGATTGGTCTTTTAAAAAAATATCATGTTAACCGTTTTTAAAAATTTTTGTTATTCAGTTGCTCTATCATATTCAACTCTTTGTGACCTCATGGACTGCAGCATGCCAGGCTTCCCTGTCTTTCACTATGTCCTGGAGCTTGCTCAAATTCATGTCCATAGAGTCAGTGATGCCATCCAACTCACTCACTTATTTCCGGCCGCACTGGGTCTTGGGGGCTGTGTGCAGGCTTTCTCTGGTAGCGGTGAGCAGGGCTACTCTTTAGTTGGGATACACAGGCTTCTCATTGCAGTGGCTCCTCTTGTTATAGAGCACAGGCTCTAGGGTTCATGGGTTGTGGTATATGGGTTTAGTTGCCCCTCGGCATGTGGGATTTTCCTGGACCAGGGATTGAACCTGTGTTTTCTGCATTGGCAGATAGATTCTTAATCACTGGGCCACCATGTAAGTGCCAGAGTGATTGATTTTAACTTCTTCTCCCAGGGTCTTTGAGCACCAAATTATTTTCAGGTATTTTTGAGCTCCCCTTATGTACTCCAATCGTGCTATGCACTGTAGGAGAATAGAAAGAAATAAAACACAGTCCCCTCCCTTGGAGCGCCTTTTACATTCAAGAAGATGAGACACCCAAGAAATCTCTTGAAAACCACTCAAGACGTCCCTAAGTAAAATAAGATTAGCTACACAGCATGCACTTTCAAAACGTTGATAAAATCCATGGACGTATTGAAAAAATTCAAGGTGGTACAAGAGTACCGTGAAAAATAATTCAGCCTCCTACCCCTTACCCAACTGCTTTCCCAAAGGCAGTCTCTGCAACGAGTCCCTTGTATAGCCATCCAGTGACAGCATAAACATTTTCAAGCAAGTTATGTATAATAGCATATATCTGCTACCCACTTTTTAAATGAAGAGTAATCTAGAAAAGCTAAGCATTGTTTAACAGTCTCAGGAAATGATCACATAGTAGGAACTCAAATATTTCAATGACTAAATGAATGAATGAGTCCTCTTTGTTAGGACATTTTGATTTCTTGCTATTTTATTTTACTTATTTTTGGCAACACCACATAGTACGTGGAATCAAACCCATGCCTCCCACAGTGGAAGCATAGAGTTGTAACCACCAGCCCATCAAGGAAGTCCCATCTTGCTGTTTTAAATTATGCTGAGTGAAACATTTTTTCTGATTCAACTCTTAGTTAGGTAGACATTTCCAGAAAAGGAATTACTTGGTTAAAATCTTTAGGTATTTCCACGTTGCTTTCCAATAGACTATTTTCTCCCATCGGCACCATCATGGGTAGTTTCATTTTTTTTTTTTGCTAATCTGATAGATGTAAGTGTAATTTCATTGCTGCTTCTGTTTGAATTTCTTCGAATTAGTAGGGTTGGGCATTTTTTACCCAAATGTTTGCCAGCCATTTATAATTGTTTCAAACTGGTTTTGAAATTATCTGGTAGAAGCCTCTTGTGCATTTACCTACTGGGGTTTTTCTTACTGAATGTTATGACCTTGTTAAATACTAAGACTACTAATCCTGTTCCATGTTATTAGTAAATAGGCCCCCTCATCTAGTGTTTGCCTTTTTTTTCTCTTTAATTGGCTTATTTTTGGCCCAGAAGATGTACATTTATATTTGTTCAGTTCTCTCTATTGAGTCATCCATAATTCATTTCATTGCCTTTGAGGCTAGAATAACCTACTTATTGCATCTTTTCCAGAACTGTGTAGAAGTTGAAGGAAAGTCTATCTTATGCTTATAGCCTGTCAACAAGGGGATTTTCTAAGCATTTGTTTGTAGAGCTAAATTTAGAACTCATTCCATCTTCGGATCCCAGGTATATAGACTTAAGAAAACATCTTAGACGTCCTTTTAGGCGTTTTGCCTTATTGGTGCAAATTTCATGTGGAAAGCAAATCATTTGGAGTTGTCAAATGCCGTTTATCTTTCTTCTCTTTCCCTGCTACCCAGAGTGGAAAATTATGAAAGGCTTGGTTTCTAGCCTCTCAATTAGTTCATCTCAAGTCTTTCTTTCAAACTCATCCTGTTCTTGTGGCTACAACTAACGATGAATCTGATCATATCAGTCAGGACTCTTGAGGAATAGAACCAATAGGATACACACAGACACACAAACACACACACAACCTCTCTCACATTAAAGCAATACCAGAGTGAAGTACAGAGAGATTTATTTTAAGGAATTGGCTCACATGACTGTGGGGGTTGGCAAGTCTGAAGTCCAAACTGCAGGCTGGAAATTCAGGCAGGATTTCCATATCACAGTCTTGAGGCAGAATTCCTTCTTCACTGGGAAACCTCAGATTTTGCTTTTAAGAGATTCAACTGATTTGATGAAGCATTATTGAGGTTAACTTTCTTTACCTAAAGTTAACAGATTGTAAATGTTAATCACATTTACAAAATATCTTCACAGCAACACCTAGTCGAGTGTTTGACTGAACTGGGCACCATAACCCAGCCAAGTTGACACATAAATTAACCTTCACCCTGATCTTCCCACTGGATTGGCTTTCTTTATATCACACACCTAGTCTTCTGTTCCTTTTAAGGCTTGTCTGTGAGTATGAGCAGCTTTTATTAAACACTGAGTATGTAGTCCACTAGCTTTTATTAAACACTGAGTATGCAGTCCACTGTGTGTGCTGTGTTCTTAGTTGCTCAGTCATGTCTGACTCTGTGATGCCAGGGACTGTAGCCTGCCAGGCTCCTCTGTCCATGGGATTCTCCAGGCAAGAATACTGGGGTGGGTTGCCATGCCCTCCTCCAGGGGTCTTCCCAACCCAGAGGTCGAACCCAGGTCTCCCGCATTGCAGGTGGACTCTTTACCATCTGAGTCACCAGGGAAGCAGTCCACTAGCTTTTATTAAATGCGTTGTATGATTTTGATAATACTCACTCGTGAGTACAATCATTGCCAGGTTGTTTCTATGGTTGGTTCACTGGCTATGCAAATGTACTGCTCTAGAATTAGAACTGCAGTGAAGCCCATTCTTGGAATTAGGAAGACATCTTGTGTATCTCTGACAGTGTGGTTATTGGGCAGTTTGAGATCTGAAAGGATATTTGATAAGAGGAATTGTTGAGGGTGTATTCAATACCCCTTCTCTGGGGGCTGGTGTGGAGGTTTGGGCTGAAAACATCAGCTCTCAGTCTTGGGAGAACAAAGCAAGGCCCAGGAAAGGGAGAGTGGAGGCCTTGGTCAATCAGGGAGCCACTTAATCAGAAGACTGTGGGAGTAGACGTGAGAACCGCATCTGCCTGCCTCCGGGAGGAGGCAGGTGGGGACACCCTGGCAATAGGGTGGGGCCATGCTGGTAGTTGCTGCTAAGCTGGTAGTGAAGCACAGCTTAGGTACAAGGACTGGAGTAGCGGGGGAGGGGGAAAGGACTTCACACCGCCAGCACTGATGGGGGGTGAGGTCACAGTCTTGCATCCAGGTTCTCATCCAGGCAGAAGAAATAAACTTGAACCTGCTTCTCTCTCATAGGACAGGTCAGTCCTTGGCTTCCTGAAGACTCACAGTCTTGGAACTAAGAGCAGTAGCAATCACTTTTCCTAAAAAATGAAGAATCTGAGGTCCAGAGAGGGTAAATCTCCCACAGTTCAGTTCAGTTCAGTTGATCACTGGTATCCGACTCTTTTCGCCCCCATGGACTGCAGCACCTCAGGCTTCCCTGTCCATCACTAACTCCCAGAGTTTACTCAAACTCATGTCCATTGAGTCAGTGATGCCATCCAATCATCTCATCCTCTGTTATCCCCTTCTCCTCCTGCCTTCAATCTTTCCTAGCATCATTCCCGTAGATAGGACTGATTTCCTTTAGGATGGACTGGTTTGATTTTCTTGCTGTCCAAGGGACTCTCAAGAGTCTTCTCCAACACCACAGTTGAAAAGCATCAATTCTTCGGTGCTCAGCTTTCTTCATAGTCCAAATCTCTCACAAGGGGTCATTTATAACTGTATTCACGTGTTATGAGGTGTGCCCTCCCCCCTCCAGTTCATATGTTGAAATCCTAACACCCCAGTGCCTCAGAATGTGACCTTACTTGGAAATTGGGTCATAGAAGTAGTTTGTTAAGATGAGGTCATACTGAAGTTGAGTGGGCCACCAAAAATGGGGAAACTCTACAGACATTGCATACAGGGAGCAGTCATGTGAAGATGATAGCAGAAAGCAGGGTGCTGCTGCTTTTTTTTTAAATAAAATTCCAATTTTAAAATAGTTTTATTTATTTAGTTATTATTTTTGAGTGTGCTGGGTCTTTGCTGTGCACTCTTTTCTCTAGTTGTGGAGAGCAGGGGCTACTCTCTAGCTGCTGTGCTTCTTACTGTGCTGACTTCCCTTGGTGAGGAGCACAGGGTCTAGGACACACGGGCTCGGCAGTTTTGGCACCGGGGTCCAGAGCACAGGCTCAATAGTTGTGGCGCACAGGCTTAGTTGCCCTGCGCTACGTGGGATTTGCCCGGATCAGGAATCAAACCCGTGTCTCCTGTACTGGCAGCAAATTCTTTACCACTGAGCCACCAGGAAAGCCCAACGTGTTGCTTCTATAAGCTAAGAAACACCAAGAGTTGCCAGCAGTCAGCAGAAACAGAAGAGGCTGGAACAGATTCTTCTTCATGGTCCTGAGAGGGAACCAAGCCTGCTAACATCCTGATCTTGAGCTTCTCACTTCCAGAATTGTGAGAGAATACATTTCTGCTGTTAAACCACTCGATTTATGGTATGTTGTTAACAGCAGCTCTAGGAAATGAATACGACATGGAAGAAGGTGTTACTTCGTTTTTAGTTTAGACTTAAGCATGTGGTTGTTATCTGTGGCTGCAATTTATTACAGCAAAAGAATACGAAACAAAACCAGCAAAGGGAAAGACTCCTAACTTGGCTCAGGCCCAGCTTACAAATAGCTCCTCTGTCATATATAGAAATCACTTCTGCTCTGGGTTTGATTTGTTTGACGTCACCCTCTTGTATTGATGTGGCTCCATCTCTCTCAAGAACCAGTGTGGAAAAGGTCACCCTCTGTTTCACCTTCCACCTCTCCTTTTCTCTCCCTTCCCTCCCATAATAATAACAGTCAAGTCTCATAGCAATGTAAGATACTCCAGGAACTGTTCTAAGGGTTTTGTGTATCAACTCAATTAACCTTCATAACAACCCAATAAGGTAGGTGTGTTGTTGTTATTCAATTGCTCAGTCGTGTCGACTCTTTGCCACCCCATGGACTGCAGCACGCCAGGCTTCCCTGTCCTCCGCCATCTCTTGGAGTTTGTTCAAACTCACGTCCATTGAGTCGGTGATGCCTCCAATCATTTCATTACCTCCATTTTAATGAAGAGAAAACAGAGGAATAAGAGGTAAAGCAGCTTCTTAAGGTCTTACAACTAGTAAGTGGCACAACTTCAATTCAGAACCCTGCAGTCTGGTCCCAGACCCAAGCTCTCAGCTCTGTGGGACTGCCTCTCAGAATAACACACTCTGAGCGGCACATAGGCCCGTGCCCGTGGCCTAACGCTGAGCTGATTACAGACCTTCCATACCCAGGGAGAAACAGGAATGCTAACAGAATCAAAGCCCATGTTCTGCTCACAATACAGCAATGTGTATGTACTTAATGTCATTGAACTGTCTATTTTAAAGTGATTCAGGGAATTCCCCGGTGGTCCAGCTGTAAGGACTCCATGCTTTCACTGCCAAGGGCCTGGGTTCAATTCCTGATCGGGGAACTAAGATCCTGTAAGCCATGTGGCTCAGTCAAAAATAAAATAGTAAAATAAAATAAGGTGACTAAGATGGTAAACTTTATGTTGCGTAATTATTTTACCACAATTGTTAAAAATGCAGATACAGTTCTATATATTTTAGTGTGTTACAAATGACCCTTCCTCATGCATCAAAGGAGACTTTAGAGAGGAAGGTAATACTTTTGTTTATTTGGCCCTCCATGACTGATTTGAGGAAAAATGACATTTCTAGAGTCTGGCTGCCACTTGAAACATGGTCATGAAGCATGATCATGAAGATCAGGTGACCATTTCTATAATTCTGGTTTGAAAACAGCATCAATGCCCATAAGATAGCATCATGAATGATTAATTGCCCTGTTACCTATGGGAACAGCAATGTGATTCAGTTATCTGTATATTCTTCATCTTTCTTTTTCATTCTAGGCTATTATAGATCTTGAATATAGTTCCCTATGCTATACAGTAGGTCCTTGTTGTTTATCTATTTCATATTAGTAGCTTGTATCTGCCAGGAGGATTCCCAAGCCTTTGGGATAACCCCACATCCTCCCCAGTTGTGGAGATGTTTTCTCCTTCCAGGAGGATGTCCACTTCCATCCTCATCTGTGGCCTGCTTTGGCTCTCATTGGCTTGGGATGTCCACACTTTTGAATCTTCTTGATAGTCTGCTTCTTCTAGAGATTTTTTTTTTCCTCACAGATATAGAAAACAAACTTATGCTTGCCAAAGGGGGAAGAAGGGTGGGATAAATTAGTAATTGGGGATTAGTAGATACAAACTGTGTGCGTGCGTGCTCAGTCGTGTCCCATTCTTGGCAACCTCATGGACTGTAGCCCACCAGGCTCTTCTGTCCATGGGATTCTCCGGGCAAGGATTCTGGCGCGGGTTGCCATTTCCTCTTCTAGGGGATCTTCCTGACCCAAGGATCGAACTCGTATCTCTTGCCTCTCCTGCATTGTCAGGCAGATTCTTTACCACTAGCACCCCTGGGGAGCCTCCTGGCAGATATAAGTTACTAATATGAAATAGATAAACAACAAGGACTGTAGAAAACTATATTCAAGATCTTTAATAGCTTATAATGAAAAAGAAGATGAAGAAGAACATATAGATAACTGACTCACTTTGCTGTACACAGAAACTACTACAACATTGTAAATCAGCTGTACTTCAACTTAAAAAAAAAGAAAGAAAGAAAGCTTTTTTCTCTGTCCAAGGCTGTTGATTCTCAGCACCACAGTTTCAGTCCTACAGGGAACTTGCTCAGCCTCCCACCAGTATTTCTTCTATTTTATTTCCTTCTCACGTATTAAAAACCTTATCTCTGCTCTCAGAAACCAAGACCAAACAGGCCTTTACCGTCTCCAGGGCTCCCCTCTGCTTTTTCCTTGGAGGCCAGGGTATTGTTGTGGTTCAGTTGCTAAGTCGTGTCTGACTCTGCGACCCCATGGGCTACAGGATGCCAGGCATCTCTGTCTTCCACTATAACTCAGAGCTTTCTCAAGCTTATATCCATTGAGCTGGTGATGCTATCTAACCATCTCATTCTCTGCCACCCCGTTCTCCTTTTGCCTTCAATCTTTCCCAGCATCAGGGTCTTTTGCAATGAGTCAGCTCTTCGCATCAGGTGGCCAAAGTATTGGACCTTCAGCTTTAGCATCAGACCTTCCAATGAATATTCAGGGTTGATTTCCTTTAGGATTGACTGGTTTGATATCTTTGCTGTCCAAGGGACTTTCAAGAGTCTTCTCCAGCACCACAGTTTGAAAGCATTAGCCTTCTTTTTGATCCAACTCTCATATCTGTACATGACTACTGGAAAAACCATAGCTTTGACTAGATGGACCTTTGTCGGCAAAGTGATATCTCTGCTTTTCAGTATGCGCTTTAGTTTTGTAATAGCTTTCCTTCCAAGGAGCAAGCATCTTTTAATTTCATGGTTGTAGTCACCATATTGTTACTCAGCTATGAATCAAGCCCATGAGTACAGCTCTGGTCTTTATCCATAGTGTTTCCAACTAAATATTTAAGCAGAGCATGGAGTTCCTCAGTTGTTCTATAACGAGACTGAGGAGACTACTGAAAGACTGAGGAGACTACTGAAAGACTCAGTAGCTTTCCTAAACTTTATTTTGTATGGTAGTTGTACAAAATTTTCTGTACTAAAGCACAGCCCTTCCCCCATCTTTTTTTATTTATGAAAACAGACTGAACTGGAGACATCTGGTGAAGAAGGGGTTAAGACTGCAGCCGGTGGCATTTCAAGAAAGCTGTAAAAGCTCCTCATTGCCTGTGGCCCCCTGTGAGCCTTAATTTTTACCCAACCTCACAGTTTTTCCTTCTAGACTTCAGGCTTTTCCTTGCCTTTTAGGGGTCTCCTCACCGAAACAACACCGTTCCCTGTGACCCTACCCATATTTCTTGAACTTTACATGTTTTCCCACTTTTGAGTACACTGGAAAATAGCAGCTCCTAGAATCTTGTCCTTCTTTTCTTTTTCATAGTTTTAAACCACGTCTGTCAGAGCTGGGGAATTAATGCTTTCAACTTCACCTTTAAACTTAGTCATATCACACATAACACTTTGTGACTTCCAAGTCTGAAGTGATGTAAACGGATTTGTTCTGCATTTCCTGCATACTTCGATGTAGTGTGCAGGATCCTTTTAGTTGTGGCGTGTGAAATCTAGTTCCCTGACCAGGGATGTACCCCGGGCCCCCTGCATTGGAAATGCAGAGCCACTGGACCACCAGGGAAGTCGAGTTGTGTTAATTTTTGAATGCTATATACTGAACTCAGTATGAAGTAGGACCTAGTTGAAAGGCTTTTGAACAAAGCTAGTTATTTATTATAGAGTTTGCTAGTTTTAAAAAACCTAGGCATTTGTTAGCTAATTAGAGGATTATACAGTGTACCTATATTTTTCCTTCTTGAGGCTTTGGGCATTTTTCCTTTATTACTGGTGAGCGGAAAAGACAATGGAAACAAATCACCATTGATCAGGATGGCAGATGAAGAGCTTAGTGGGAAGGACAGAACAATGAATTTATTGAAAACCTCTGGTGGAGATCAGGAACATGATAAGCAATAATGAACCGCAAGTGTTGGATTTTGGTTGGGGAGGGGCAAGCAATTTTGGAATGTGGGATAGGAAACCATGTCAGGTGAGACATATGGTTCTGTCCAGAGGCATGGCCAGGTTCTGACAAGAACAGGGGAGCTAGAATGAAGCCTGCGCCCCTGAACCCCGGGGGAGCAGCCGTTTCTTTACCTGTCTCAGGCTAGCTTTATGTTGATGCTTCTCTTTATCCCAGTTTGAATAGCTGCTATGTCAACAGACTAACATGCAGGACTTTTCAAAAGCTCAGTGTAGGGGGACTGATGGCAGCTCTGCAAATTCCTATAAGTAGGAGCACCCACCTCCCACCTCTGCTTACCTGGGTCCTCACAGCTCAGGGTGTAACTCCGATGCCCAGGCAATCCCCACCACCTCTGATCTCGCCTCCTCTGGACCTCATGGAGCCATTCTTATTTAGCCCCCCACCCCATTTAGATCCTTAATCATATTCCGGCTTCCATGAGACACAATCACTTCATAAATGTCCCTCTTGCCACCTGACTTAGATGACAGCTTCTCAAGGGCAAGGCTCTTGAGAGGCTCTTACTGCATTCCTGGTGTTCCTGCACAGATGGGGGCTGTCGTGATGGCCTGGGAAGGAAAGCAGCTGGAGCTGAGGGGCCACAGGACACCAGGGTGAGGGGTAGAACGCCTGCCCTCAGAGGGCTCCCAGTCTAACTGGGAGGATGAGCGTGAGGGTTGTGAGCCACGTAAACCTGCTCTGCTTAGAACTCAGGAGAGGGATTTATTGGAAGCGTATGAGGGAACCCACATGATTCCAAAAAGACAAGGACTAGGAGGCTCAGGGAGTGTGCTGAACCCCTTCCGGAGAACATCATTTCCGGAATAAGTCAGTCACAGCTCTCTTCAGTCTTTTGGTTTTCTGCTCAAGATTCAACTGAGAGGGGGGTTCCACTTCCACTTTATATATTTTCTATTGATTCTGCTTCTTTGGAGAACACTAATACAGTGATTATATTAAAACAAGAAGAAAGGACTAAAATTAATGACTACAAGTAGAAACTTCTAAGAGCTATGTAAACCTAAGGTAACTAAAAAGAAGAAAATAAAAAGGATAAGAGTAGTAATCAGTGAAATAGAAGACGAACAACAGAAAAAAAACTAGCAAAATCAAACTTGAATCTTTGAAAAGATCAACAAGCTGATGTACTCCTTGCTAGTTAGAGTGTGAGCCTGCATGCTAAGTCGCTTCAGTCGTGTCCAACCCTTTGTGACCCTATGGACTGTAGGCTGCCAGGCTCCTCTGTCCATGGGATTTCCCAGGCAAGAAGACTGGAGTGCGTAGCCATGCCCTTTTTCAGGGGATCTTCCTGACCTAGGGATTGAACCCATGTCTCTTACATCTCCAGCATTGGAAGGCAGGTTCTTTACCACTAGCACCACCTGGGAAGACCAAACCCTTTGCTAGACTGTTCCATAAAAAGAGGGAAAATATAGTGTCATCAGTACAGATCTTACAGATATTAAAAGCATAATAAGATTCACCTGCACAAAGGGGCGAACAGAGGAGGGGTGGCTGCATGGCTATGTTTGATTCACGTGCTGGCAGAGGGTAAAGATCTAGGATGGTTTCTCTAGACAGTTTCCAACGAGGCAGGAACAAGTCCCCAAAGCAAAGCAGGTGAAGGGCTACTTCAGGGGCCCAAAGAACAAAAACTAACAGCAGACATGTCAGTCAACAATGACAATACACTGAAATAAAGTGAGAACGGAGGTATGTACAGACAGTGTATGTCTGAGAACTGTACTCTATTGCTTTTAAGCTGGAGGGTAGGGAACAAAGCTGGCTTTGCACTGGAGCTGATAGTCTCTGTTTTAAAGGTGAATGAGGGGACTCTCCTGGTGGTACAGTGGTTAAGAAGCCACCTGCCAAGCAGGGACACGGGTTCAATCCTGGGAAGACGCCATATACTGTGGAAGAACTAAACCCATGAGCCACAACCACTGAGCCCGTGCTCTGGTCTGTGCTCTGTAACTAGAGAAGCCACCGCAATGAGAAGCCCGTGCTCCACAGCAAAGAGTAGCCACGGAGCAGCATCAAAGACACAGCGCAATAAAAAATAAAATTAAAAAACTAAATAAAGGTGAATGTGGAGGAGGAACTGTCACAGGTACTGTGGGCCATAATCACAATTCATATTATTTCACTGATTCTTTCATTTTCCAAGGGATAGCACAGTTGCTCATTAGGGAGCAATGACAGAAAACAAACTTTCAGGGTAAAAAAAAAATCAACATGAGAGGGGTGCAAAATATTACTTTAAGTGATACCAATACATACAGTTTGACCACGTTCTCCCAGTATTAGGGGGTATTTTGGAACCTTGATTGACAAACTTTGAAAAAGCCTTGGGCATTTTAAGTAAAGTAGACAAGCAAAAACCAGACCTCCAAAAGTCAACTCTTCACTGCTACCTGATCTTACATGCTTCTGCCAAAGAAAATAACTAAAATAAGAAGCAAGAACAATGGCCTTTAGATTCTGAGAGGCTGGGAACTAATAGAAACATCACAAGTTACCAAATTCATTCATTATGCAGATAGGTGTAAAATGGTAATAATAAAAGACTACTGTACCTTCCCCACTTGGCTAAGTCACCGAAATGAAAACCCAGGATTACTAGATGTCTAATTAACTGGATGGATCAGAGGAAAATCTCATCCATAACAGTTGAAAGTTCTTCTGCTGGTTTTAGACAGCTTCTAATGTCCTTTCCTATTTAGCACTGTCTAAAAAAGGGAAACAGTCTTATTACCTAACTTCTCAGTAAGAGAAACCATGTTTCCCCTGAGTGGGAAAAGAGTTTCCTAAAGAGAAAAACAAAACAAGATAGAATTACCCCTATATATAAAAGTTTACATAACAAAAGTACAAATGTTTTATGATACCAGTTATGTTACTGAAAACAGGCATTTTCATAGAGACCTAAGGTAGAATAGTGGTTACCATGGGCTGGGGAGGGAGGAATACAGGATTATCATTTAACAGGTACAGAGTTTCAGTTTGAGATGAAACAATTCTGGCAATAAATAGTGGTGATGCTTACACAACATTGTGGTATATTTAATGCCACTGGATTGTACATTTCAAATGGTTAAAGTGGTACATTTTATGTTATATATATTTTATCACAATAAAAAAAACTTTAAAAAATAAGTAGCAAGAGCAACAGTTTTTAATGAAACACTAAGGATTTCAGCCATGAAATTAAAAGACGCTTACTCCTTGGAAGGCAAGTTATGGCCAACCTGGACAGCATATTAAAAAGCAGAGATATTACTTTGCCAGCAAATGTCCGTCTAGTCAAGGCTATGGATTTTCCAGTGGTCATGTATGGATGTGACTTGGACTATAAAGAAAGCTGAGTGCCAAAGAATTGATGCTTTTGAACTGTGGTGTTGGAGAAGACTCTTGAGAGTCCCTTGGACTGCAAGGAGATCCAACCAGTCCATCCTAAAGGAGATCAGTTCTGGGTGTTCATTGGAAGGACTGATGCTGATGCTGAAACTCCAATACTTTGGCCACCTGATGCAAAGAGCTGACTCCTTAGAAAAGACCCTGATGTTGGGAAGGATTGGGGGCAGGAGGAGAAGGGGACAACAGAGGATGAGATGGTTGGATGGCATCACCAACTCAATGGACATGGGTTTGGGTGGACTCCAGGAGTTAGTGATGGACAGGGAGGCCTGGCGTGCTGCTGTTCATGGGGTCACAAAGAGTGGGACACGACTGAGCGACTGAACTGAACTGAATGAGATGTCACTAAGAAATTACCTAAATTTGAAAATGTTGGTTGCTCAGTCATGTCTGACTCTTTTTGACTCCATGGACTACAACCCGCCAGGCTCCTCTGCCTGTGGGATTCTCCAGGCAAGAATACTGGAGTGGGTAGCCATTTCTTTCTCCAGGGGATCTTCCCAACCCAGGGGTCAAACCTGGGTCTCCTGCATTACAGGCCTATTCTTTACCATCTGAACCACCAGGGAAGCCAACTGTTCAGGAAACAAATAAATTAATGTTACAAAAATTTTTTTAGGAGAACCCTTAATTACTCTTCCACAGTCCATCCTTTAAGAACTTAATACGTAAGTATAACTATTGTACAAAAAATAATGACACTGTGAAAAACACAGAAGGTGTTAGCTCGTTCAAAGTTATGGTTACTTCCTGTGTATGAGTCTAGAGTCTGGAAATAGATCAGGCTTGAATTATGTCAGCTGAGTCAAAGTTCACTTTGTCAAGGATATGGATTGAGAATGGAATTACATCCTATTCCTGGGTTCTGGAGAGGTAAAGCAGTGGTCAGGGTCTCTCTGTTAGCACAGACTTATCCCAGGGTCTGAACCCAGAGGCCAGATAGATCTCAGTATTTGTTAGCTGCTGCGAGATTTCTGAAGGTCACCATCCCATTCAACCCAGGAGCTCACAGATCAAACTGGACTGGCTAATCCCTTCTTAAAGAGCAAGCCTGAAGACAAATGACTGCTAATTATTATCCCATTTTGTGTGCACAGTAATTTTTTTCCTACGTGATCTCATCTGACCGTCATACTTAACTACCCTGCAGAGAAAGTGGGGCAGATAGAATCATCTATATTATGACTGAGGAAGTCATGAGGGTAAGGTCCAGGAAGTCCAAGTCTTGAGGCTTTCCATGGCTGTGTTGGGTCAAAACTGAGGTCTTTCGGTTACCAGAATTCCTTTTCTGCAACTCTACCATCTACGCAGGACTAGGGTTCAGGTGAATGCACTTGTCTCAGGGACAAAATTTAAAAGGTGCCAAATCAAGACAAATAATATCTTTATGTAATGTTTTTAAAGGGGAAAATCAATGCTAAATTATCCCTGATGAACAAAATATCAAATATTTAAATCAAGACTGGCTATTTGCTGGGGCTTCCATGGTGGTACAGTGGTTAAGAAGCCACGTTGCGATGCAGGGACACCGTCAGTTAGATCACTGATCCGGGAAGATTCCACAGGCATAGGAGCAACTGAGAGTGAGAGCCACAACTACTCAGCCTGGTGCGCTTTAGAATCTCTGCTTTGCAACAAGAGAAGCTGTCACAATGAGACGCCCACACACAGCAGTTAGACAGCAGCCCCCGAGCTCCACAACTAGAGAAAACCAGGGAGCAGCAACAAAGACTCAGCACAGCCAAAAGAAAGGAGGGGGTTGAGGGGGACTTCCTTGGTGGTCCAGTGATTGAGATTCTGTGCTTTCCACTGCAGCGGGGGGTGGGGGGTGGGGGGGTTAGATCCCTGTTGGTTGAAGAACTAAGAACTGGTGATTTGCTTGTTCTCTGACCTCGAGTTATTGTGTAATGGGAATAGTCCTTTCCCATTAGCCTGAGGTTTCCAGGCCCTCTAGGCCACCTCATCCCCCTCCTGTGGGTTTATGATACTGTGCAAACAGACAGGGCTATATGAGGCTTTCTACAGAGTCACAGGCTATGTTGGAGACGAGTATCAGAACCTGGCTGCAATCAGAGAGCCAGGGAGCAGCCAGGACCAGGTTAGAGTCCACAACTGAGGATGCCGACATCCCTCTGCTCTGCTTGCTCCTGCATTCCCTCCTTCCACTCCATCTCTTCCTAGTGCCTACATCTAGGAAAGAGAAAAGACGACAAGGTATCACCATACTGCACCCTGGAAATCAGAGCTCAGGTGAAGTCCCAAGGAGTTCTCAGGACAGAGTTGATTCTGGGTGGCTGGTCAGGGGCTATTGCATAAACATATCAGAGTTCCAGACAGTCTATCAGAGTGCCAGGGGCAAGATCTATTTTTGATCACTGACATACAGGGTGTGTCCTACTTTTAAGGAGCTCTAACTGGAGAAGGAAATGGCAACCCACTCCAGAATTCTTGCCTGGAGAATTCCATGGACAGGGGAGCCTGGTGAGCTACAGTCCATGGGGTCACAAGGAGTCAGACACGACTGAGTGACTAACTTTCATTTTTTCAATAAGTTGGAAACTATATTTACGTAAGAAGTACATGAAATTGTGATGATTTACTTTGGCTAAATCATGTTGAAGCCCATTCAGTATAAAGTTCTCCTAATCTAGTTAATGGAATCTGATTTGCAGTTGGTGGTTATTTTAACAGAGCAAATCTTTCATCAGCTGTTATTTGAGCATCTACAACTATGCAGTAGTAAGCAAAGTCTAAGTCAAGGTCTCTGCTGTCAGCCAAGGCACGTGGAGCCTGCTCAGGGAGATGTGATCCATATACCCAAGTAGACAAATATTAACCTATGAAAGAGCCTGTTGAGTACAGAATAACATAGCCATTGTTGATGTTTAGTCGCCAAGTCATGCCCCACTCTTTGTGACCCCATGGACTGTAGCCCACCAGATTCCTCTGTCCATGGGATTTCCCAGGCAAGAATACCAGAGTGGGTTGCCATTTCCTCCTCCAGGGGATCTTCCCAGCCCAGGAATTGAACTTGAGTCTCTTGCATTGCAGGTAGACTCTTTACAATCTGTGCCACAAGGGAAGCAACGTAGCCATTCATTCATAGAAATTCCAAGATGGGAAAGTAGTTCACTTTGGAGGACAGAAGACAGAACTGTTTGCATGAGCTGGTTCAGTCGAACAAGCACAGCCCACTGTACTCACAGGAGATGTGGGCTGCTCCCACTGAAGGCTGGGCAAAGGTGAGGGGCAGGCAGAGGCCAGACAGAATCACAGGAGCATGACACCATCAGTCTGGCTGAGTAGCTGCTTTATGAAGCTGGCAAACCACCAATGTTACGCTTGAAAGTGGCTACAGGAAGATGACTGAGAAAGAAACGGCTGAAGCGGTTAGAACAAAGCAGGGCCAGTACATGTCAGGAAGGTCCAGGTCTGAAGAGCTCCAGAGGTGAGAGGTCAGTGGGTGATGCAGGAGGAAGGTCAAGGAGAGAAACACTTGAGACTGATGGTCACATCTGTAGGGGAGAGGGTGTTGGGATGGCATGACTTCACAGGGGCTCGACACATCTGTTTGTCTGATAGGCCCCCAGTCCTTCAGTCTTAGAGCCAACAGATAAAATACGACCACATTCTAAGTCATTTCGGTATTGTAATCCTTATAATAAAGTCTGGAATATCTTTGGAAGGACATTGGGGAAACTAGTTGCATTAATTGCTTTCAGAGAGGAGCTCTGGGTAGAATAGGAGCAGAGGGGGGAAACTTTTTACTGTATACCCTTCAAACTTTGAACCAGGTGTTAACTCTAAACCTTTTTTTTTAATTAAAAGATAAAATCCATGTGTGTTGAAAAAAAATGAAATAGGAACAAAAGTTTCTAGAGTACAAACTTCACAGGATCCTCCATCAAAAAAACAAATAAGCAGGGACTTCCCTGGTGGTTCGATGGCTAAGACTCTGCACTCCTGATGCAAGGGGCCAGGGTCCAATCCCCGGTCAGAGAACTAGATCCCACCTGCCACAAGAGTCCACGTGCTGCCCACTGAAAGATCCTGCAGGCAGCAAGGAAGATCAAAGATCCCAGCTAAGACCTGGCACAGCCAGGAAAAAAAAAAAAATAGCAAACTCTTGAAAATTTTAAGCAAACAGCCTTATTGAGGTATAAAATTGACATACAATAAGCTGCACATATTTAAAGTGTGCAATTTGGTTTGTTTCAGTGTGCATTTACATTTGCAGAACTATCAGCATAAAGAAGATATTCATTACCTTTAGAGATTTCCTCCCTCATGCCTTTTGATGTCCCTGTTTTACATCCCACCCCATCCTTCTCCCATCTCCAGGCAACCAAAGCGCTGATCTCCTTTCTATTGGTTTGCATTTTCTAGAATTTTATATAAGTGGACTCATATAGTATGTACTCTTTTCTTTTTTCTTTTTTGTCTTCTTTTCCTCAGGCAAAATTAATATTGAGATCAGTCCTGTTGCCTGTATCAATAGCTTATTCATTAAAACCTATGGATTAGTATTCCTTTTTTCTTTTTTGGCTCTACCACGAGGCCTGTGGGATCTTAGTTCCCTGACCAGGGATTGAACCTGGGCCCTAGGCAGTGAGAGCATGTACTCCTAACCTCTAGACTGGGAAGTCCTGAGTAGTAGTCCCTTTTATAGACATGCACCTGGGTAAATATCTAGGTGCAGGGTCATATGTTAAGTATTTTGAACTGAACAAGAAACTACCAACATTTTCCAAAGGGGTTGTACCATTTGGCACTTTCAAAAGCAAAGCATGAGCATGTTTTTTGGTTGCTCTATATCCTCACAAGCTAGCAGGGTTTTTTATTTTCATTTTTCAGTTTTATTGAGATGTAGATGACATACAGCATTATATAAGTTAAAGATATACACCATAATGATTTAATTTTCATCCATCATAAAGTGATTATCACAATAAGTGAACATCTGTCATCTCATATAGGTACAAAATTAAAGAAAGAGGAAAAGTGTTTTTCTTGTGATGAGAACTCAGGATTTACTCTTTTACCAACTTTCATAGATAACATACAGCGGGGTTCATTGTATTTATCATGCATATTATATCCTGGTGGGACAGTCTTTTAACCTCTCAAGTTCCTATTATGTACATAGTAATATCTCTTTGTGTTTTCAGTTTGAATTTCCCCAGTGACTAATGATACTGAGCATCTTATTTTTTTTTTTTATTTGGCCTCACTGCTTGGCTTGCATGATCTTCCTTCCCCAACCAGGGACTGAACTCAAGCCTTGGCAATAAACCGCTGGACTGCCAGAGAATTCCCCTAGCATTATTTCATGTGTTTATTTACAATTTGTATGTCTTCCTTGATGAACTCTTCATATATTTCACTCACTTAAAAATTGCATTTTTTAATGTTTATTTATTTTTAATTAATTGATGATTTCTTTACAATATTGGTTTGACTTCTGTCATACATCAAAATGAACTATCCATAGGTGTACATGGCTCCCTCCCTTTTGTCCCTCCCTCCCACCTCCCAGCCCATGCCACCCCTCTGGGTTGTCACAGAGCCCCAGTGTGAGCTCCCTGAATCATGCAGCACACTCCCACTGGCCACCTATTTCCATATGTCAGTATATATGCCCCCATGCTGCTCCCTCCTCTCGTCTCCCCCTCTCCTCCTCCCCGGCCCTTGTCTGTAAGTCTGTTCTCTATGTCTGTGTCTCCCTGGCTGCCCTGCGAATAGGTTCATCAGTACTATCTTTCTAGATTCCATATGTATATGTTAATATACGATATAAACATTTTGCATTGTTTATTATCATTTAATGTTGAGAGTTCTTTACTATTCTTTATATAGTTCTTTATATAATTCATACGTGATTTGCAGATATTCTGTCCCTTTTTGTGGCTTTTCATTTTCTTAGCAGTTTCAAGGAGATATTTCTAATGTTACGCAGTTAGGTTATGAACTGTTTCTTTTATGGCTCATGCTCTCTTCTCTCTGGTACTCTGCCCTGGTAACTCCAGCCACCTTGCCCTCCCTGGACTCCCTGGACTGCCAACCCATCTCCTCAGTTCAGGGAGATGGCAGTGTTCTGCCTAGGCTTCCTCTCCCAGTACTGATTCTTGGAGACATGGTTGCAATCCAGGCAGTAAGCTGGGGTAATAAGTAAGCTGATCGAATTTGCTTCCTGGCACTCAGGAGTCATGGTCCTTTGTTAGCTGATGCCCGATGTCTTAAATACCCTTGCATTTTTCTTGCCTTTCGTCTGTTTTGTTTGTTTCAGGCAGGTGTGTAAATCTGGTTCCTCAGGCTCTATCTTGGCTGGGAAGCACAAGTTCCCTTACGCTCCCCTTGGAAATTTGATAGAGTTCAACTTCACATATGTATTTATTTGGCTGCTCCAGGTCCTAGGCGTGGTGCACCGGATCTTCGCTGCAGCATTTGGGATCTTCACTTGTGGCATATGAATTCTTAGTTGCAGCGTGTGGGACCTAGTTCCCCAACTAGGGATCGAACTCGGGCCCCCTGTATTGGGAGTGTCTTGTCTTAGCCACTGGACCCCCAGGGAAGTCCCTGAACAGTAATCACTTAATTTGGAAAGCCTGAGTTGTAGGCCCTCTCCTAGCTATCATGGGATATTGGCAGAGTTAGATGAAGGCTCCCAGGAGATGGCAAAGAGATGCATCTGCAGGTGATAGTCAGATTGTGGCTTCCCTGGGAATTTACAAGAACCTCGCCTAGGCAAAGTCAGGAATGAATCCTGGAGAGGACACGCTGCAGCACAGTACGGGGACTGACAGGACGAGAGGAGGCGGCAAGTGTTAGACGCGTGGCAGTTATGTGGTTGGGGAGTATGCTGCTCTGTTTTAATCTGCTTCTCACCTTGGTCTAGCAGTAGAACAAAGCACACCTTATCTGTGGAGGAAGAAATGAGTCCTCAGCTGATCTAGATGGTGTGACTTAAGGGGGGAGAGAGGAATTTTATCAATACCTGCCTGGTCCAGATAGGTCATGTCCAGATTATAAGCTAGGTCATGGGTTTGATCCCTGAGTTAGGAAGATCCCCTGGAGGAGAAAAGGGCCACCCACTCCAATATTCTTTCCTGGGGAAATCCCATGGACAGAGGAGCCTGGGGGGCTACGGTCCACGGGGGTCACAAAGAGTCAGACATGACTGAGTGACTGAGTAAGAAAGCAGGTTGACCTGGGTATTCAGTGCTCAGGCAAAAAGGAAGAAAAAGGGGAGGCAGATCCAGATGCAGCCATCCTCGAGTCTGTCTCTTGGGTTACACTGCTCCAGTTCTTACTGGTGGCTTGTCTGGAGCAGACGCGACAGCCCGGGATCTCCCTGAACCATCCACCTGAGATTCTGTTTGCCTGCCTTCTGCAATGAATCTCCTCTGTACTCTGATTATGACTTCCTCTTCCTTGGTTTGCTCCCTTGCAGGATCCCTTCTCCAACAGCTCCTTGAGAAAGCATTCATAGGAGGTAAACTTTTTGAGATTTTGCATGAAAGTTGGCTTCATTTTACCTTCTATATGCTAGATACTTTAGCTAGGTGTAGAATTTGAAGTTGAAATCATTTTCCCCTTAGTGTTTTGAAGATGTTGCTTCACTAACATGCTTCTCTTCCCACCCCCCGGCCATGCCCAGCATATGGGATCTTAGTTCCCAGACCAGGCATTGAACCTGCATTCTCTGTTTTGAAAACTCAGAGTCTTAACCACTGGACTGCTAGGGAAATCCCGTCACTATCTTCTTGATTCCAGTGATGTTACCGAAGCTATTGATTCCTGGTCCTTTGTATGTGACCATCTCCCCTTGAAGCTTGTAGAATCTTCCTTGGACTTCTATGTTCTGGAATTTCACAATGATGAAACTCAGTGTCTACTTCATCTGTTGGTCTTGCTTCTTGATCACTGTTTTCCATCTGGAAATTGTGTTCTTCAAGTCTGGGACATCTTGAATTATTTAGTTGATGATTCTTTCCAATTCATTACCTTTGTTTTCTTTTCCTGGAGTTTCTATTATTCAAATGTTGAACCTACATGAGTTATCCTCTAATTTTGTCTCCTAGTGTCCACTTCTGCCCTTCGTTGTTTTCTCTGAATTTGCTCCAATTTTATTATTCTTTCTATTGAGTTTTCCATTTCTGTCACTATGTTTCTTTTTGTTTCTTTGAATTATTTCTTTATATGGCATCCTTTTCTTGTTTCATGGATCCAATATCATCTCTTTTCCTTTTGAAATATTAATGATTAAGAAATTTTATTTTTTAATATCCTTTCCCTTCATGACCTGTTTTTCCTTCAAATTATTTTTTTTCCATCCCTCTTGTTTTTGCTCCTTATCTTTCATGTGAGAAACTTTTATTAGTTGTTTGGCATTAACTATTTGTTCCTTATCAAGAGTAGAGTCTGAAAGGGTGAGTGGAAGCTCCGACTGTAAGATTGGGTCTTATTTTACCACAGCCAAGGTTTTCCTCAAAACAGAGCCCAAGGGGAATAATGTAGTGATCCAAGGAAGCAGGAGTGGGGGACGGTGGGAGGGAAAAGGGCAGAGCAAAGTATCAGTGTTAGATGTCTGCCGAAGTGACCGGTGCTCTGTTCCACAGCATCTTCTGAGTCTCGTAGTGTGGGTCTCAGCTGTCCAATCAGGGGATCAAAGTCTTCAAAGGTAGCCCCACAGGTATTATCTTCCCTAAATTCCTGGCTTCACATTCCTCAGTGCTGATGCAGAGTGATTCTGCTGGCCCACAGAGATGTCAAAGCAGCTTTGAGACAGAAAGCAAGATTCAGGGACGAGATAGGTCTAGATAGAGATATTCTAGGAAATGGCTCAGGTGATTATGCTGAGAAATCTCATGATCTGTCATTTGCAAACTGGAAGCCAGAAGAGCCAGTTGTGTAACTCTAGTCCAAGTCCAAAGGTCTAAGAACCGGGAGAGCCAATGGCGTAAGTTCCAGTCTGAGTTTAGGGAAAGACAAGTGACCCAGCTCAAAAAAAATTAGGCAGAGAGAGTAAATTCTCTTGTCTGCTTTTTTGTTCTATTCAAACTCTCAATAGATTGGATGAGGCCCAGTATCCGCGCTGCTTCCCTGATGGCTTAGCAGTAAAGAATTCACCGTTCAAGCAGGAGATGCTTGAGATGCAGGTTTGATCCCTGGGTGGGGTAGATCCCCTGAAGGAGGAAATGGCAACCACTCCAGTATTCTCGCCTGGGAAATCCCAAGGACAGAGGAAACTGGAGGGCTACAGTCCACAGGGTTGCAAAGAGTCAGACATGACTGAGCATCCATGCAGTGTCTGCTCAGTCTACCAATTCAAATGGTAATCTCATCCAAAAGTATTAATTAATATCTGGGCATCTTGTGGTTAGTCAAACTGACACAGGAAACTAACCATCATATTTGCTCTGGGAAGCTATATGGAACTTCATGAAACAGTGGCTATGACTTTGGGCAGAATAACAGCTGAGGTCAAGAGGATTAGGAAGCAGTGTACAAAAGGTTCTGATACATTGGTCCTGAGCTTCACTGAAGGGTGACCTGGTTGGACCATTGTTAGGCATTAGGAATGCCCTCTGTGGGCCTTCCTCATAGACAGATTAGATTCCTCAAAAAGAGTCTTCCAATCTTGTACCCACATGTAAATGTCACATTGCCAGTATTCTGAGAGCAAATTGGGATTGTGGGTGTGCCCAGTCATGTCTGACTCTTGGCAACACTATGGAGTGTAGCCAACCAGACTCCTCTGTCCGTGAGATTTTCTGGGAAAGAATACTGGAGCGTGTTGCCATTTCCTTCCTCAGGGCATCTTCCTGATGCAGGGATCAAACCTGCAGGGATTCCAAGCATGGCTCGGGCTCCGCAAGCAGACGGATTCCTTACCACTGAGCCCATGGGGCAAGACGAGTGGAGTCATCTCACTTGCTGAGCATCCGGCCTCTGGATCTCCTGATTTTCTGTGAGATACCTAGGCCCTCCATGTGCCTGACATCCTTCAGGCCAGAATAATCTCCAGTCTCCTGCTGGGATCAGGGATGGGATGTGAGGTCTAACTGCTTCTCAAACTGCTGTCACTCAGCTCTCTTTATTTTAGCCTTCTCCTTCCCACTTAGTCCCAGTGACCCCCAGTTCTGATTTCTGAGCCTTCTAAGTATAAGTCGGGTTGGATCTTAGCTTTCTAGGCCTGCTAAATTCTAAGATAACCCTCATCCATCTATTTTCCAGCTTTGGAAATTGTGTTGCTCTCTTGTGTTCTTTTCCTTATGAGTTTATGAAAAGAAGGAAAGAAGGAAGGAAAGAAGGAAGGAAAGAAAGGGAAAAGAAAAGCTGTTTAATGCAGTTTGGAGATGAAGCAAAACTAGCTGCATGCAAACCATCTGCCACATTAGCCCGGAACTGGCTACACATAGCTCCCTGCTTTGTGTCTTTCTGCTTTAATTTACATGTCACCTCCTCAGAGAGGCCTTCCCTGGCCACTCAACCTGAGGTTAGGCCTTCCATCAACATACCTAACTGATGACTACTTGGTATTTTCTTATGTACAGACTTCTGCCCCATTAGAATGTAAACTCCATGAGAACAGGAACCCCCATCTACACAGCATCCCCAGCTTCTAAAATGGTACCTATTCTGAAGGTTGCCTTTTCACCTTGCTTTTAGTTAGGGTTAGGGTAAAGGCAACCTTCAGAATGGGAGAAAATAATAGCAAACGAAGCAATGGACAAACAATTAATCTCAAAAATATACAAGCAACTCCTGCAGCTCCATTCTAGAAAAATAAACGACCCAATCAAAAAGTGGGCCAAAGAACTAAACAGACATTTCTCCAAAGAAGACATAAAAATGGCTAACAAACACATGAAAAGATGCTCAACATCATTCATTATCAGGGAAATGCAAATCAAAACCACAATGAGGTACCACTTTACACCAGTCAGAATGGCTGCCATCCAAAAGTCTACAAGCAATAAATGCTGGAGAGGATGTGGAGAAAAGGGAACCCTCTTACACTGTTGGTGGGAATGTAAGCTAGTACAGCCACTATGGAGAACAGTGTGGAGATTCCTTAAAAAACTGCAAATAGAACTGCCATATGACCCAGCAATCCCACTGCTGGGCATATACACCGAGGAAACCAGAATTGAGAGACACGTGTACCCCAATGTTCATTGCCACATTGTTTACAATAACCAGGACATGGAAGCAACCTAGATGTCCATCAACAGACGAATGGATAAGAAAGCTGTGGTACATATACACAATGGAATATTACTCAGCCATTAAAAATAATTCATTTGAATCAGTTCTACTCAGGTGGATGGAACTGGAGCCTATTATACAGAGTGAAGTAAGCCAGAGGAAAAACAAAAATACAGTATACTAATGCACATATATGGAATTTAGAAAGATGGTAACGAGAACCCAGCATGCGAGACAGCAAAAGAGATGCAGATGTATAGATCAGTCTTTTGGACTCTATGGGAGAGGGCAAGGGTGGGATGATATGGGAGAACGGCATTGAAACATGTTAATCATCATATGTGAAATCAATTGCCAGCCCAGGGTTGATGCTCAGGGCTGGTGCACCGGGATGACCCAGAGAGAGGGAATCGGGAGGGAGGTGGGAGGGGGATTCTGGAAGGGGAACACATGTATACCCATTGCAGATTCATGTCAATGTATGGCAAAACCAACACGATAATGTAAATAAAATTAAAATTAAAAAAATAAAAAATAAAATGGTACCTAGTGGGACTTCCCTGGTGGTCCAGTGGTTATGATCTGCCTTGTAATGCAGGGACACAGGTTGGATCCCTGATTGGGAAACTGGGATCCCACATGATGCAAGGCAACTGGGCCTGTGGAACCCCAATGCAGCTACTGAGCCTGAGCCCTCAGGAGCCCCAGTGCCACAAGTAGAGAATGCATGCACTGCAGTGAAGATCCCGTGTGCTGCCACTAAGACTTGGCACAGCCAAATAAATGAACATTTTTTAAAAAGGAATAAAGTTTTTTTAAAAATATAAAATAGTGCCTGGTACATGGAAGAAACAAGAACTGTGTTTGGAAACCTTTTGAGTATCCAAATCTCAAGCCTGCATGTGATGTACCCTGGGAAAAAGAAAGACTGCGTGTGTGAAGAAGGAGCAGGGTGTATCCAGAAATAAGAGAGAAGCTGCATGTAAGTCACGTGAGTGTGAGCAGCAAGAGAAACTGCAAAGAGCAGGAGCAGAGCTGTGGAATCTGGAAAAGCCTGTATTTGAAAACTCTGACATCAAGGTCATCCTAGGTTTTGACTGAGCCTCCATGATGAGTTGGCTGACCCTTGAAGGGAGACCCCAGGCAAAGGTGGACCCATAGGACAGGACATGAGGCGGGAAGCATGTCTGGCTGGCTCTTCTTTAATGGCCACCAGAGGAGAGGAGGACAGAAATGGGAAACAGGCTTGCAGAGCTGCAGGGACGCAATAGAGCAGCTCCGTCCTGCAGTGAGAGGCCATGGCACATGGGGACCGGGAGCTGCTGCCCATCTTATGTGCCAGGGACCCTTATCATCAGCCAGGGACACGCCAGGGGCCATTCACATCTCTGGAGGTAGTGAGTGTTGTGTGACCTTTATTTCATTAAAAAAATAAAATAAACTACAGGTGTTTTGTGCAGCAACGCAGATGACATATACATAAATTTTTTTAAAGATTTTTTTGATGTGGGCCATTTTCAAAGTCTTTATTGAATCTGTTACAGTATTGCTTCTGCTTTATGTTTTAGTGTTTTGCCTGCAAAACAAGGGGAATCTCAGCTTCTAGATCAGGGATCAAACCCACAGCCCCTGTATTGGAAGGCAAAGTCTTAACCACTGGACTGCCAGGGAAGTCCTCACAAAAAAAATTTTTTTTAAAGTTACCTTTCTAACAGTGTCAGCTTTTAGCCCAGGAGATTGAGTTTTCTTCCTTTCTTTCTTCATTAAAAAGGTAATACCTTCACATGGTTCAAAATTCAAATGTCACGAAAGGGTAGACATTACAAAATGCCCTGCCCACTTGATTCTCCACTTTCCTCTCAAGTCTCCTCAGAGATGACCAGTGTAAACAGATCTTGTATCCTTCCAGGAATATTTTCTGCCCATCCAAGTTTTTTTTTTTTTTTTGGAGAAGATTAAATCGGGACAGATCTACTTATACTGCACAAAGAGGCCTTTCCTCTGAGAAATTCAGGGCTAAGGGCTGGGTTCTTCATTTTTGCTGGTAAACAGAGACAGTAGTAATAGGAGCCTGTGGGGGCTGGGGGAGGGAGAGACCTCCTCTGGGTTCATTGGCAGATCACTTAGCCTGAAAGGAACTGTGGTGGAAGGAGACTATGGTCTGCCAGGTGTCAGGTGCTTTTTATTTAGGACAGAGCTAGTCTAGCTTCCCTAGTGGGTTTTCTTGGTGGCTTAGTGGTAGAGAATTCAGCCTGCCAATGCTGGAGACACAGGTTCGATTCCTGGGTCGGGAAGATCCTCTGGAGAAGAAAACGGCAACCCACTCCAGTATTTTTGCCCGGAGAATCCCATGGACAGAGGAGCCTGGCAGGCTACAGTCCATGGGGTCGCAAGGGTCGGACACGAGACTTGGTGACTAAACCACCATTACCAGTCTAGCTTTTATAAGGGTGGCTAAAGAAATCATGACTGTCATATGTGAGGTGATAGGGAAAACGTTTCCATTGGGTAGATACGGGACTTCTCTGAGGAAGATGTTGTGTGGAATGTAAGCTTAGGAGAAGAAAGCTGTCTTCTGTAAGCCACCCAAGATGTATCTTCTTAAAGGGGAATCACTCCACAATTGAACTGTGAGAATCCACAGTTGAGCAAGGAGTTAAAACAGGAGAGCTATAGGGACTTCCCCGCTGGTCCAAAGTTAAGAAGCTGCCTGCCAACACAGGGTTCCAATCCTGCTCCTGGAAGATTCCACATGCCATGGAGCAACTAAGGCCCATGCATGCGTGCGTGCGTGTTAAGTTGCTTCACTTGTGTCTGACTCTTTGCAAACCTATGAACTGTGGCCTACCAGGCTCCTCTGTCCATGGGATTCTCCAGGCAAGAATATGGGAGTGGGTTACCATGTCCATCTCCAGGGGGTCTTTCCGACCCGGGGATTGATCTGGAGTCTGTCTCCTACACTGGCAAGCAAGTAAAGCCCAGGAGCCATGACTGCTTAAACCCATGTGCCTAAAGTGTTGTTCACTGCAACAAGAGAAGTCACCACAATGAGAAGCCCGAGCACCACAACCAGAGAGTAGTTCCTGCTTGCTGAAACTAGAGGAAGCTCATACACAGCAATGAAGACCCAGCACAGCCAAAAACAAAACAAGAAAGCTGGAGAGTTCCCAGGTAGCAATAGGGTGGAGGATGGGGACCAGGCCTGGGGACTAAGTCAAAATGGATCTGACATCTCCCAATTGGAGGGAGGCCCGATTCTGAAGGTGGAATATTTCAATGAAGTAGGGGAGAGAGTACCTGGCAAATCAGACAGCTCCCCACAATGGGAGATCCACCTGAACCTATCTGGCAAGGGGGCAGTCTTGGCCAAAAGCTGGGAGAGGCAGAAGGGAATGGGTCTGGAGTCAGACTACTGGGCTCAATGCTGGTTCTAATATTTCTTAGCAGTGTGAACCTAAGCAAGTTAAACTCCTTGCTCCTCAATTTCCTAACAGATAATACACAGTGATAATAATAGCCTCTCATAGGGGTGCTGTGTGATCACCTAAATCAACCTCAAATCAGAGCTTAGAACAATGCCTGGTGCATAGCTTACTCAATGTTTTCCAATCATACCTATTTTTAATAAGGACCTGTTCAGGCCAGTTTTGCTGGCAGAGAAGTACCCCGTGATGAACCAGGACAAGCAGAATCATAGATGGATTTCAGTAGGGCTAGGAGGGTAAAGGTGGGGGGATGAACAAAGAACACACAAGAACAAATCAGGAAGGATGAAGACAAAAAGTTCAGGGTGGGGCTATTTCAGAGAATACAGCCTGCAGCAGGTCTACAATGTTCAAAGCTAGATGTGTAAAGGAATATCTCTTGGAAATTAAATGGAGAAGGCTGAATTTCAGTTAAAGAAGCATTCTTTTTGTGTTCACTTAGAGCTCAAATTATAGTATTAAGGAAAATGGCCACTTTGCATAGAAGGAACCTTTAAGATCTATATAAAGTTAGGAGATTTGAGTTATAGCCCTAGTTCTGTCCTAAGTAGTTGATGTTGTACTTAATGAACTAACAACTGTATCGTTTTGAAAAGAAGGGGCCAGACCTAGTTCCTAGGCCTCATGAATATTTAACATTCTGATTCTAATTCAAGAACGGAAAACGGGGTCTTAAGAGAATTTCAGAGTTACCCACCTTTCCCCAAGACTCCCTCCCTGAAATAAATCCCTTAAGACTAAGAGCGTCTAGTGTTCCTTTCCTTTTTCCCAGGTCCTTTTGCCAAAAGGAGCAGGATTTCTAAAATGCTGGCACTGGGAGAGAGCCACCACTTCTTTTCCCATCCATTTCAGGAAAGTTTAGGTTTTCAATTATTCCTCGGTCTGCCAAGAGTTGCTTCCAGATTAAGGCAGGAAGAAGTAAGGGGAGGGGGCGGGGAAAGATTTGCTTAAAGGAAGTGAAGCTTGTTTTGCCTGTTCTCTGGGAGAAGGTGGTTGGCAGGTAGACTACGACTGTTCAGCTTCAAACTATCGCTTTAACAAACCCTCCCTGAAGGGGGGAATCTGGCCCAACCAGGATTAAGAGCTACTGATTCACAAGTCCGAGGTACAATGGACATACCTCTCATAAATGGTCAACAAAAAGCTTACAAACTCTCAAATAAGTGGCATCTCAATTAGGATGCTTGGCTAGGGGGATGTGCTGGTTGGAAAATGACTTGGCTCTAATTCTGTGACCTTTAGGGAAGGACTGGGTTGTTTAGAAGAAAAATCTTGAGTTCTACAGTTGAGGAGAAATGGCTGTTGCCCAAGGGCTATGAACCTGCATCTCGTTTGCCCGTCATCCTGTCAGTCATTTTCCTTTTTTTTTTTTCAGAAGACAAAAATCTGAAGTCAGAAACACCGAATTTCAAGTTTCTTCCAGGAGCGAAGGCCCCATCTCTAGGACACCGTACTAATAATACTAGCTTGGCATATTCCGCGCCTGGGACCCCCTAGTCTTCTCCGAGGGGTCCGCACTGCGGGGCGCAAACCAACACACCAGCTCCAAACCAAAGGTTCCGTCGTCAGCCAATCGCTGGCTGGGACCCCTCAAGAAAACCAGAGATACCTACAAAAGGTAAGTGGCATTAAGGCCAGCCTATCCGCGGGAGGCAGCTGAAGGGGTGGGGTCCGAACGAGCCAATAGTCTCCACGTGGCTGTCGTTGGGCGGGAGGAAGACGCTGCGAGCGTGCGCGAGGCCGCTCCCCGGGAGGGGGGGCAGGAAGCGCGGGCAGCCAATGGCCGCGGCGGGCGGGCGGCGGCGCGCATGTGCACTGCCGCCGGGGGCTGCGGGCGGGAGGCGGTGGGGGGAGCGGGCCGGGCCGCGGCGGAGCGCTGCCGCCGCCGCAGCCGCCGCCGCAGCGAAGAGGCCATGTTGAGTGGTGTGTGGGGCGGGGGGAGGAGGCGGAGGGAGGAGAGCCGAGCGAGGAGACGGGAGAGACACCACACACACGGCGCAAGATGGCCGGAGAGGCAGCAGCCCGCGGGCTGTCAGGCGGCCGCCGCGGCCGCGGGCCC
>ML663013.1:3010398-3164285 GCA_007570785.1 Antilocapra americana | reverse complement strand
TTTTTTTTTTTTCTTTTGGGTGTTGGCTTTTAACTCTTTCCAAGCCGATTTTGAAAACGGCTGCAGTGTTACAGATGAGAAGGTAGTTGCTGCTTGGTCAAACCTTTATTGACGTTGAGGTTGTCTTTTTAAAAATGCAAGTTGGAGGAGTGCTTCTGGTATTTCAAAAATTACGAAGCCAAGTTTACTATGTCGTCGGGGCTGTTTAATGGAAATAGGTTACAATTACGGTGCTAGACGATGACGTTTGATTAAGGTAGTTTATTTTACTGAGTAATTACGCCAAGATTGTTTGCCATTCTGTTGTTTGAACAATGATTAAATCTACTGTTGGGGTACTTTTAAAAAGGTCATAAGGAGCCGTTATCTGTAACTTACCACACCTGAATGTTAGGGGGTACTTGGGTCAGTTCCTAGACTTTTAAAAGTTCGTCGTTTGATTATTTTTAAAAATAATGTATATCCTCACAAGCTGTGGCCGACAAAACTTTTGCAAAGGAATATTCAGACACCAAATCCCTTTATGAAGTTACTTTCTGGTAGTGTAAATATTAAAGTAGGATTGCTCGGTAATGGGCGATGAAGAGGAGCCATATTTGTTGCATGCATAAAAATCCAGTTATGCTTAAAAGGGAACAGTATTTTAATAGTGTATTATGGTTTTTTAAAAATTTGTAGAGTCCCCTGTACAGCCTAGAAATTTGAAACGTTGTCTGAGAGGGAATTTAAGTTTAGTGATTTGAAGAACAAACCACAAATGCACAAACCTTTGTGTATTTTAGAATATATTTGTCTTCATCCTGCGGTAGCTCGTGTGTTGTTGTGGAGGTGAAGATCTACGTAAAAATAGTGTTGGGCAGATTTACGTAGTACTTGTAACATCAAAGGTACTGTTGTATTTTTTAATGTTTCTGAGGGTATTTTTGTTAGTGAAGTTGTTTTATTTTCCTAATAGCATTCATACAGTGCTACACGTTACATCAGTTGCGCATATCTTGATTTTAGACTCTGTTGTTTTAACCGTTTTGGTTTTTCAAATCACCGTTTTTGAAATTTTTGAACACTGCAAGTCGTTTAAATTAATATTCTGCATCTAGTTTTTCAGAATCCTCTAAATAGCAAAATGCAAAAGAATTGCTAGCTGTTTAACCTCCTAAGATCTTATTTTATATGAGAAATGGGGGAAGGGAGACTGAAAATGTTAGAGACCTCAGTTTGAAATTGAATAAAGATCATAGATAATACATGTTTTAGATTTGCTTTAAAGACAAAGCTAATATCCCACTTTGTGAGATCAAATAACTTGTGGTTTAAAAATTTAAAGTAACCAGTAGCCATTTTAACTTCACTAATTTCTCCTGGAGTTAATTTTTAATTGCTCATTCTTGTAAAAGGTAGTTCTAGATGGTAAAGAAAATTTAAGATGATTTCAATCTTTACAAATGGTAAACTTCTTTGTTTTTGTGTATTGCTTGGCATCAAAGAAAAATAAAAATGAAAACAAGGTCATAATCTTAAACCTGTCCAAAGATGTGAATTTTTTCTGTTTTTAATCTCAATGCCTTATCTCTAATGTTTATCCTTGCAATCAAAAGATGAGGAAAACAAAGACTGATAGATACTATGATAAATAACTGCAACCTTAAATGTACAGGTAGCATGTTGATGAGCCATCTCTTGAATTTATCCAATGATCATGTCTCTGGAATATTTTCTCATTGTTTCATCACACTGAAACTTTGGCCAAGAATTGTTCAAAAATCAAAACACTGATATTATCTTTTTTTCTTTTAAAGGTAACTTACAAGATTAAAATTAAATTTGGTTGACGATGATTCTGAACAAATAACGCTGTTTTATTTGAGGTAAGAATGGGTAAATTTTACTACTTTGACATAAAAGTAAGCTTATTAGTTTTTTTTAATTTATATTTTTAATACTGATTATGAATAAGTATCTGAAATAATTTTACAAAATCTTTAAACCTTTTCATTGAGAAGTATTATGTGCATAGCTATTGTAACTTAATGTGCCTTTTGAGTAGTTTAAAATATTGAAGGTCCTTTAAGCCTTTGTTTAATTTTGGGACCAAGAAAAAGACTGATTATACTTTGAGGAAAACCATAAACCAAAGATATGTTTTTTCTTTTTTGCTGCCTAATATACTGTGCAAACAGTTTTAATCTTTTAATATTAAATAAGTTCATTGGAAAATTCAATCTAATGACTATTCATACTAACATTTTAGGGGACAATATTTTAAAAATTAGGGCTTTGCGAGCACAGATTTTAATTTTTGTTCCTTTTATGAAATAAGAACTTTAAAAACATGTATGATTCCTTCTTGGCTTTTGGTGGTTCCATCAATAAATTGTTTAGAATATTGTTTTTTCTCCCCCCCAAAAGGTATGCCATTTTGAAGACTGAGACCATGGAATTTTATCCTTGAGGATAAATCTTTGTGATAGTCTGTAATTTGTATAGCAAGTAAGTAAATGTTTTTACCCAACATCTGAAGTCTAATAGCTACCAACATTTGAATAGGAAAATATCAGTAAAGGTTGTCAATGTGACATAAATTGTAGACTTAATCTTGAAAAGGGGATGAGAAAAAGCTCGTCAAATGTTTTTCCTTATATCAAAGCAGTTTTGTGCTAATGTTAAAACAGTTGATACATGTAATTTATATCACCACTGAGACATACAGTACTTTTCAGTTAAATGGTGATATAGATTTATGGTTAAGTCGGAAGTTGAGTCATCCGAATTATCTTTACAATCTGAAATGTACATTCTTCAGCCATCTTTTTGGTGATACAGATTACATTTTAGAAATGGCGTAGAATTTTTGTATCTGCAGATCTTAACGATTCTTAAAAGAACTGTATTTCAGAAACTTAAGTAGACCCTTTCATAGTCTAGTTATTATTTAGTGGATTTAAAATACTCGTTTTACCTATTTTTGTAAGTCTTTCTTTCCAAACAGGTACAAAAATATGTTATTTTACAGGAAACTAAAGTGATGTGACTAAAGAGACTTGTTACCTATAGCTTAGTAAGTCTTTAGAGCTTGAAAGGAAGGAATAATTTCAACATGTATATGATATTTTGATATCTTAAAATTAGATACATGAATGAAAAAAAAATTGTACCGAATTTTCAGGAATAATTTCTTAAACCTTAACACTGAATGTGGAAATTAATGCCAAGTGATATTAACAAGGGATTTACCAGAGGAAATATGGAATATAATGAGATATCTTGGGAAATTTTAAGGATAGATAACCAATTAATTCGTATAAAGGCAGGTTTGCATTTGTTCTTATAATTTTTGTGGGTAATTTATTGTTGGTGTTAGCTTATTCTGTTGATTCAAATAGATGATAAAGGTAATATTTTTATATCTTTTGCTTTAGATTAATTTTTGCTTTTTGGTCCTTTTGCAGGTTTGGTCAAATATTTGTTTATTATAATGTACAAAAGAAACCAAATGTTAGACCTTTAACAGTAATGTTTTAAAGTTGTCATATATGTAAAGTCAAGACATTTTTCATCCCAAGCGTCTTTAATACAAATAACAAGGTTAGGGGTTCCTTCTTGTAAATGATAGGATGTTATTTTGGCATTCAGATGTGCTTGGACACTGAATTAAAATTGAGAATTGGGCTTCTTAAGACACAAATGTATGTGAAGTTTAGGGTAAGTTTAAGTAGACATTGGCAGTGACTTATAATAGATTACCAAAGTTGTAATTTGAATCCATAAATTTTTTTTAAAAAAGATTAAAATGTTAAATGGAAATTTTTATCTTTTTTTGTTTAGTATTATCCATTATAAAAATACTTTAAATGATATAGAAACTCCTAAATTAACGTAGTGGAGTTCAGTTTTCCTTTTTATCACCAAAAAAATAAAAGATTTTAATAAGTCACATTTTAAAAATATCTGCATGTCCTTTGACCTTCGTAATAATACAGTCAGTGTTGAAATCTGCTACTGAGCCAAGCTTGTAAAATTGGCAGTATTTCTGGTAGACAAAAATAATGGATACATGAGAGCAAATATAACCAAAGATACTTATTTGAAGTTACTGAGTTTCATCAAAGTTACAAATACTTAAATATTTGTGTTTATTTTAACATTTTGAATTCTTGAATCAAAATCACCTGATCAGGTTCAGGATTGGATTCCATTGTGTTTATCATTGTGGCTACAACTGTTTAAAAAATTCCCTGGAGTTCCACAGATACGAAGGAAGCCATGGCCATAGTTAACAAAAGGCTTTCATGAACTACTACATGATAATTAGAGGCTAGACTATATGAAATAGGTAATTTTGAATATAAATTTTCTTTCATGCTTAGTTTACTATTGTTCACAGTTTGTTGATTATTTAAAATTTTGGACTGTGGACAACCAACTAATTTGCCTTGTTTACTCTGATTTTCTTCTTTGTTGAGAGGCATAAGAGGAAAGAAGGTAACTTGGGGATATCTCCATCTTTTCCATTAATGAGATGTGTGAAAGAATGGAAAGAATAACTGATTCAGCAGATAGGAGACCCAGCTTCTGATGTGAATTAGTTTTGTAATCTTGACATTTTATTCACTGTGGGCTTTAGTCTTCCTAATTTGTATAAAATATTTGGAGTTTTCCAATCTCACACCCGTTTGCTCTTAAATTGTGTGGTAAAAATAGTGTCTAAGTCTCTTAAACTGGAGAGCAGTTTTTATAATTTTTGCATTGCAAATCGTAGATGTTATTTCTGTGTCGAAGTTATTTGAATAACATGAGACCTGGGCCGATAGTATACCTGACTTTCATAATTTTGGTGGTGGTTTTGTCCCTAAATTGTATCTGACTCTTTGCGGCCCCATGGACTATATATAGCCTGCTAGGCTCCTCTGTTCACGGGGTTTCCCAGGCAAGAATTCTGGAGCAGGTTGCCATTTCCTTCTCTAGGAGATCTTCCCGACTCAGGAACCTGCGTCTCCTGCATTGGCAAGAGGATTCTTGACCATTGAGCCACCGGGGAAGCTGTTTCCTAATTTTAGGCATTCTAAAATATTAATAAATAGTATAAATGCAGACTTAATGGAGAAGTATCTTTAAAAAATAGAAATTTAGAATGCTGCAATGAAAGCATTGTTTTGAATTTCTTTCCTAGTAATTATTAAATAATTTAAAGATTAATGTATTTAATGTAACATTTGCAGCTGACCATCATGATTATAAAACTTACATGCTTGACATAATCTGTATAATTTCTCTGAATACAACTGTATTTCAAAGATAAATATTCTCTTACCTACCTTTCCCTTCAAGATTGAGTGGCTCAGTACACTTAATTTTCAAATTGACTTATTTTTGAATGTAATTAACCTTTACAATTTAAATTCAAAGATATTCTGAATTTTAAAAATAAAAACTGTGATTTGAATGTTTACATAACTTCCAAGAAGCATGTTGACTACAACAGTTTGATTTATACATTGTGTAAAGCTAGATAATCCAGTGTTTTGGAAAACAAGCCTTTGTTTTTTGAGTTTATTTGAAATTGAATATTTCCCAAACAAGCAATTATATCCTTAATATATATTACAGAGTAGTCAAAAAATCATTTTAATTTAGGTTATCAACCTAAATATTTTGCTTAACTTTAATGGTTTACGAGTTGTGACAGTTTTCTCATGACTTGATGACTTTACCACTAGTACCTTATTTTTGTGAAAAATTTCATATATTTCACAGTGCTCTCAAGTTTTATTCTTAATTAGGATGCTAGGTTGTTTTGAGGACTTCAAAAGATGACAATCAAATGTAAGAAAAGCACAGATGGCCTTGTAATGTTAATTTAAGACTAGACTAAAGTCTGTCTTTTATAGCAAAGTCATAATATACCTTTAATTTCATACTAAATGAGGATTCTTGTTACTGCAAAATATTAAAGATAGATAGGAATATGAGCAAAATTAATCAAATTTTGTAGTCTGCTTAAGGTGAACTTAGCTTGTGTTAGGGGCTCAGTTGTGTCTGACTCTGCAGCCATGGACTGTCGCCCACCACACCACCCTGTCAGTGGAATTCTCGAGGCGAGGATACTGGTATGGATTGCCATTCTCTTCTCCAGGGGATCCTCCCAACCCAGGGATCAAGCCTAGATCTCCGCGTAAAAGAAGGCTTTGTCAGGTTTTGGAAAGGAGATGAAGTGGTAGGTTACATTAGTGTCGCTAATTTCTGTGGTGGTTCGAAGTGTGATCCAGCCTCTCAGCAGGTTTTCATGGAGTGAGCACCCTGAACCGCATACCAAGGTAGGCAGCTTTCTTTAGCAAGCTGACGAGTTTTCCTCAGACATGTCTTTGATAGATATTCCCTTAAGTCATTCCTGCCCTACTCAGGGACTAAATCAGTTTATTTTACTCGATTGATTTAGGATTTATATTTGTTCAGTAACTGTCTTCTTTATATAAGGTCAGGTTAAATTTGGAAGCTTAAAAATGAGTAATGCCGAGTTTCTTGTTAATTGCTTCATTTCATTACCTGTTGGGAGGAATTTTAGCACTTTGATCTTAGAAGAAATTTTGAAGCAGATCTTTGCAATATTTCTTGGATGTGAATAGTCAAAATGATTAATGAGTTTTAGATTTGGTAAAGTCATCAGGAACTTGCTTTATAATTTGAGAATTGGAAACTTTGGTCATGGAAAACATTTAGGTAGCTTAGTTGTTGCTTAAATCCTAAACTTTTATTTTCTATAAATTCTTAAATTGGTACTTTTTCATATTGAACTTTTAAACAAAGCATTTTGGATAGTTCTTGCCATTATTTTGATTATTATAATCATACTTTGGCACAGGAGTGACTGGAAAAAGTATATACTTGTGTTCTCAGAAATGTATTTGAGAGGGAGAAACATTGTCTTCCATGTTGGTGAAGTATTTCAGTCTAACTAGTGAAAAGTGTGGGTATGGTATTTTTATCAAGAGGGTTAGTGTTGATGCTGGGGAAAATTGAGGGCAAGAAGAGAAGGGGGCGACAGAATGAGATGGTTGGATGATATAACCGATTCAGTGGACATGAATTTGAGCAAACTCAGGGTGATAGTGATGAACAGAGAAGCCTGGCTTGCGCAGTTCATGGGGTCGCAGAGTCCAGCAAGACTTAGTGATTGAACAACAGGTGTTGAGTAGGTCCATTTCATTAGTAGTAAAGAAAAGCTGGAAATTATGCCTAAGGTTTCTATCCTAGAATAAAAACCTTGTTTATTAAGGTTCATGATAAGGTAGTGATACTGAAGAGTGAGAAACACGGCCTTGTCAGGTTGGAAATGGAGTTTTCCTTTAGAAAGAAGTCTTGAAAGCAGGTTAGATGAAGGACCAGAAGATAAAACCCTTCTGTTGAGGAGTGAGGTTGGCTCTGTTAAACAGCTGTTTTAACAACCGTCACTGCCTGTCAGGGAGCCCAGATTTTTACTTAAGAAGTTCTTGGGGACTGAGACTTAGCATGTGTTTTTATAGTAACATTCTACAGGTGAAACTCTGAGCATTCAGATTTAAGATTCTCTGGATTAGAACTTTTGATCTTTTGGAACTGTCTTTATAAATACATGTCTGGTAATTGATTCCAATAAGATGTTGAAATTTCCAAATCTGTTTTTGTCTTTTTGTACGTAAAATTATATTCTTTTTGCTTTCTGCAGAAATATGAATCCTGAAACTGAATTACCTAAGGGGCCTCTACAGTGAAGTGAAATAGATGTTGGTGGAAGCATTTAGTAAGTTTTTACTCAATTTACATTTTTAATCCGTTTTTTAACTTTAAATATGACTGGAAATTTTAAGTAAATGAGTCTATATATAAACAGGGATTTATTGAGGTTCAGCACTACAAAAATAAACCCATAGGGTTAGATGTGTACCAAGTTTCATTAAAATCTAATTAATTTACTCCAACCTTTTATTATTTTCTGCTTTTTTAACTTATGTTCAGGCAAAGTTAAAATGGTAAGAAATCATCTTTGCTTGTTTTTAGTACTGTACCTAGGACTTCTCTGATGGTCCAGGCGATCAGACTGGGCTTCCCCTGCAGGGTGCAAGGGTTCGATGCCTGCTCAGGGAGATAAGGGGCCACATGCACAGTGCAGCCAAAATAAAAAACCTGCGCCACAGAGCTGGGTGTCTGTAAACTGCCCTCTGTTTTTATAAATAAAGATTTATTAGGACACTGCTATGCTGTTTCATTTACACATTTTCTGTGTCTACTTTATTTAGAGCTACGGAGTAGAGAGCAGTTATAGCTAATGGCCACAAACCATCCAATACTTAGTATCCTGTCCTGTAAGGAAACCTAGCTTATTCTGGATCCTTTTTTTTTTTTTGTCAGCTTTACATATGGAGAACTCAGAAGCCCTTGAATTCTCTGGGTAATAGGGCATAGTTTTTAATGGATTTCATTGTTATGAATTCAAATAAATGAAAAAATCATGAATTTTCCTTAAACTTGAAAGCCCAACAAAAAGTTCTTTTTACACTGGGGTTTTGCCTTGATAGTGTAGAAGGTTTGGTTACTACTATGGTATTTCTAACTCACCATCTGAGAAATAGTGGGAAAAGAGTGGTGAGACTGTATAAATGAATTTGGATGAATTCTCAAATGGGTTTGTTATTTTTGACAAAACTTTTTAGCATGATAATTATTTAGTAATTGTTTTATAAAATAAATTTTTTGATTCAACATTTGGGTATCTAGATTCTAGATGATAATCTTTGTTTCCCATTATTGTTTGAACCTTTGTTATATAAATGGTGACTAGGAACTGTAAGATAGTGAATTTTTTTTTTTAAATGGGGGGTGGTGAGGGCAAAGATGAAACCTTTCCTCATATAATTTATTGACTTCATGCCTTCTATTTTAAAGTGATTAATTGCCTGGCACATAGTGGATGCTCAGTAAATACTTGTTGATTTAATGTATATAGTTGCTGTTAAACATCATTTGTCAACTAATGTTTTGGGTCTAAACTAAAGATAGAGATTCATTATTAAGTTTATAATGCTTTAAATACTAACTTTTAGATATGCTTTGAATACTAAACTTTGACTCAGTAAAAGCTTTAAAGTTACTAGAAACCATAATTTTATATCTTTCATGAACATGTAGTCAAGTTTTAAACTAATAGGGAGAATGGGGAAGATTTGATTATAAAACTTTTAAGTAAGATGACTTTCTTAGCCCCCATAGTTGAACAGCATAGTTTAACAGTGTGAACAACAGCTTTTGTTTCTTGCATGCCCACCTTATTTAGAACTCCGACTTGTTAATATATTTCAATCCTATTGAGGAGTCAAGCTGTTTTTGGTTAATAAGACAGAATATGTGAATTCACTATTAAATGTTTTCAAATTTAAAGGCTGTACAAAGAACATTGAAATTATGACATAAGTACCAAGAAGATTAATTACCTGATGATAATGATCAATTTCTCCTTATTGTAATTTTGTACCCATTTGTTGAAATGGTTTGCATTAAGTCTTTGAATTTTAACAAATTGTAGCATTTATTAGAACCACTTGTTTAAAAAATTGTCATTCTTCTTTTTCCTTGTGCTCATCCCTGTCACCCAAATTTTTTGTTGCTTTTAAAATGGGGGTTTGCTAAGAAGTAGAGGTAAGGAACCCGGGTTTGCTAAGAAGTAGAGGTAAGGAAATGGCTTATTTTAGGGGAACCTCTCTTAAAATGCATCCAGTAATGAATCACTTGCTTCCATATAATAATTCATTTTACAGTATCCCAGTGTTTTTTAAATAAATTTACTGAATTAGAATTTAAACTTTCTTGTTCAGTTTTATGTTTTTTATTTCTGGCTGTACAGTATTTGGGGATTTTAAGAGATAGTAGGTACTTAATACCCTTTTACCATAGAAGTCTTTTTTAGAACTGACTTAGAAGCAGCAATTAAAAAAAAAAATAAAAAGGTATAAGTGATCATTATAGTGGGAAGATTCTCCCAACTTTTCATAGTATTAGCTTGAAGCTTGTATGCTTGATGATGGAATTCTGGATCAAACCATTATCTCCTCAGTATGATTGCAGTAATCCACAAATTACTGAAAAGATACGGAGCAGTAGGGCTTTGATATTAAACCCTACTCAGTTTTCTGTATTGATCTTATTTATTGCAACATTAGTGTCGTGTTAGTTACTCAGTCATGTTGGACTCTTTGTGATCCCATGGACTGTAGCCCACCAGGCTCCTCTGTCCGTGAAGTTCTCCAAGCAAGAATACCGGAGTGGGTTGCCATTTCCTTCTCCGAATGTGACATTAAATTCTCTTTAAAGCAGAAATGGTTTTTGTCTTTTACATAGTTCACGCCATGACCCTATAGATTTTTCAGAGATACCATGACCATTGGAATATAAATTGTTTTGATTCATTAAGGTTAGTCTGTAGGTCCTCAAGGACTTTGGTTACTCTGGTATATTGGAATAATAACTAATATCTACTGAGGTCGTTCTGTATGCCAGGTAATGTAAAAGCTATAAATGTTAATCTTCACAACTACTGCTACGTAAGGTAGGTACTGCTGTCACTTCTGTTTTGCAGATGGAGGAAATGGATTTTAGTTACCAATGAAATTTCCAGGCTCAACTCATGTATACCTTCTCACTTTTATAACTTCGCTTATTTGCAAATTTAATTTTTGTAAGAAATTGAAATTCCATGAAATTAATTGGCTCATTCCAGAGTCCTTTACTGTTCTTTTAAGTGCTTTGAATGCTTGACTTAGCTCTTTGGCTTATTAACAGAATGCTCACTTGCTGGGTTTTGATTGGCTTCATAGGAATGCAGATTGATGATGGCTTCTCTAGTACCATTCTTTCTCTTCATCCCACTCACCCTCTTTTTTTACCATCTTAAATGATGACAGGATATATGATAGCACAACCAATATGGTGGTATTTTTTAATCTTTTTGTCACAAAAGGTGATGTATTCTGTTCATTAATTTTGATAACGATTTTAATATCTTTAGGCTTCCTTGTGAATTTTTAAAAATGGGGTTTTAATTTTTTTAAATATGGTTTTAATATTTTACATAGTGTCAAGAATGGATTTTACCTCTTGCCTTATGGCAGGAGAATATGAAGCACTGAGTTTATCACTTAGTGTACTAGATTGAATAAATTGCGCCTATTGCTATTGAAATGATTGTAACTTGATATCAATGCATTAATGTCATTGTTCATCATAATAGTATTTACATTCCAAACTTCATTTAACGCATGATCCGTCATTGTGACAGAGTTTGAGAAATTGGTTTATAATTAACTCATCAAGAGGAATGAGGGCTTTTATCTTTATACTTTAATATAGAGATATAGGTCCCTTAATTTTAAGGAATGAACAATTCAAGTGGAAGCTATTTTACTGATATGGGAAATAAATGAGTTATTTTTAGTTCTCCTTTTAGGCTGGAGAGAAGTCGGCAAAAAATGTTTGGGAGAAATATCTTTTGTTTGATGTTTATTGATGTGACACTCATTTTCAGTGTCTGTTTAATGACTGGTGATATCTCTTGGTTAATCATGTGATTTATTCAGTAGAGTTTTGTACTGTATATAGTAGATAACAACAATGAATCCTTATAGTTTTGGAATGAATGTATTAACTACCTAATGAGCAAAAAAAAAATGCCCTAATATTTTAATAACTTCCAAGTCAGTCATCCAGACTTTATTGCTATAAATTTAGTTTGAGAGCTGCAAAATTTATAGAGAAAATCAGAGTTAAAACTTATTTTTCTAATTATGTTTGATCATGATGAATCAGGGCCATTTATTTAATGGTAAAATCTTCTGACTTCCCTTAGTTCCTTTAGTTCAAATTATTTAAGGTAATGATTTTTTAAAAAAATGAATATTTGATGTTTTTGAAATGAGTATATTTATTTGTACTGAATTTGAAATCTGATACATCAAATAAGACAGGCAGATACTCTGCATTTTTGATCATTTTGTTTTCTAGTGGCTATATGTTTCCTGCATTCTCATGTATGTAGCTCAAGATTATCTGTATTGGCCATTTGTGGTATCCAGGCAAAATTAAGATCTGTTGCACCAGAAAACTGCCATGATCCACTGCTTTGGTGTTTTTTTTTTTTTTAATTCTTTAAGATTCTTTTCCATATTTAGCTTTATTTGAAGAAGCTTAGAAAGTTTTCTGCATTGAGATTTAGAATCCATAGTGCTGTACTTTAGCTTTCCAGAATTGTTGGATTTGAATTTTTGTTTCCATTTCTCATGTAGACAGTATAACAACATTTAACTATTAAAAATGTGACTCTTCACTGCCAAATTTTTGTGGTTACTCTGTCTCTCTGATAGTAAGAGAATTTTGTTATTGGTGTGCTGCTTTTACCATGCTTCTCTCAATGAGAAGTCGTCTGTGCAGCACATGCAACTTAATATAATACAATTTTAGAGTTGTTACAAAATTATTAAAGGATTATGTATGGTAAGCTTATCTTCAAGATGGGTAGGTGTTATCTGTTTCAAGGAATATGATTGTTGATATTCCAACAGCATTTTTTTTTTCTTTTAATGTTTTCATCAAGCACCCAGTCAGCTTGAAGAGTCTCAAATGGACCCTACCACTGAGAAATCAAGATGGCAGTCCTCTATGGGGAATTGAGAAAAACGGATTAATACAAGAGTGCTGTGATAATATACAACCAAGACAGGGTTCTTTTAACATGGATTTCATGAAATGAATGAAGATATAGGTTTCTTAACAGCACAAATGGACAGTAAACTTGACTTTCTAGAGACTTTATGTATCACTAAGAATATTTTTGACATTTGGAGAAAAAGATGGCACATTATCAGATGATAGTTTGTATGCCTGGAATTTTTTGCCATTTGATTTGTATGAGTATGGCCTTGTGGAATGTTAACTTTAATAAAATTTCTAACACTTTAAAATTTCTCAGTTTGGGTTTTTTTTTTTTAAGCTCATGTTTCATTAAATATTCAGTGTCGACTTAAATAACACTTTGACCTTTACAGTTGCCCAGCAGTCAAGTGTACTGAATAAAGCTGGTAAAATGGAAATGGTGTGCTGGAAAATATTTTACTTGGTTGATAAAGATTTGTCTTTTTACAAAGTTGTGGAAATTTATTTGTGCCTTAAAAAATGGTTGTTCAGTTAAAATACTATTTTATACTTTCTTAAAGCATCTTGCTTAACCAGTGGGTCAAGGATGTTTGATTTGCTGTGAGACTTTAATGAACTTTAAAAAAAAATGCGTTTTGCTTTAAAATTCAGCACGAATGATAGAGTATTTTTCTGAATTAGTATATTTTGGTGGGAATGGTCCCTTTCACCTATGCTTATTATAAATAAAACACTATCTGGACATTTAAATTAAAATGAATCCTTCTTTTGTCTTAATGGTTAATATTAGGTGAAGAGGTGTTGAATTTATAGGAAGGTCCTTAGGGTATTCATAGAACTTAACATTTTGGTGTCAATAATGTCTACAATAGATTTTATAAGATAAGATTGCTTATTGTATTTTTCTGATTCTGTACATATAGAAATTTAGAATAACTGAACCACACTATGTCATTGATAACTTGTGTTTGAATTCTGGGTGAATACTGCAGTTTCATTCATTGATAATCAGTTAAAGTTATTTTCAGTTACTATTACAGGGTGTGGCAGACTTTGATAAACCAAACTGAGTTGTTGATTATATTTTCCCATTATAACAAATGATAGTTCAGCTTTTGTTTTTTTGTTTTGTTTTGGTGAGAAAACGTTAATCACACCATGTTTGTAATTAATGTCAAATACCAGGATACACAAGCAAGTGATCAAGAGATGTTGTGTTCATCCTCACTGGCTGATTTGAGTTGATTGGTTTATATAGATCGAAAGTGGAATTTTGGATTTTGATTTTGGTACTAAATTACCTTCTGTAGAAAGTATGGAATTGAGACTGGGTTTTGGTTATGGATTCTACATTTACCTGGGTGCAAATTATTGCTTTTGTTGGGTATAATTTAAAGTTGGCTTCTCAGTGAGGGAAGAGTGTTGTTCTGGCAGATAATGTTGAGTAAGGAAAGTTGATTATTTTTGGATGTGTGAATGTTTTCTTGGGGTGCTTGTTGAGAAAGTTGAATAATTGGTTTTGGCATTAGTGATTTTGTTTACGTAGATGCCATGGTTTTGATATGTAGGAGAGTTTGTCCTGTGACATTCATTACTTTGGTAACTTTTGCGTCAGATATGACAGATTGTTACTAGTTTGCCATTGTTGAAATGGGTATATACTTAGAATTTGATTCGGAATACAGGGGGATGGTTGAAACACATGTGTTGGTTTTGAAGGTGGAGTTTCTTGGGTTTGTTTTTTCATGGGTAGTTCCATGCTCTTGAATTTGATAACATCGTTTTGCCTGAATCAGTATGGTATGAGAATTTTGGGGGTATGGTTTTGGCAAGGTTGTATAATGGGTTAAAGAATTTTGTGGAAATAGAAAAGTTGAGATTTTTGAATAAAAACTAGTTGCATTAATTTTTGCCCTAATGCAACTGAACACTAGGGAGGCGCTCTTGTGCCCCTTCTTCCAGTTGGGATGGAAAATTCCCCCTTAAGCCTATCCTTAGATAATTTTTAGGCTTCATAAAGAAGGCAAAACTTGAGTTTTTATTTGTGAAATTGAGGTTTTGCTTTTATTTAGAAACCGTTTTACCATGGTGGGGGGTAGATTTTAAAAAGATTAGTACTTAAGCTGAGCTTTATATTCTCCTAAGAATTATCCCTTTTTCAAAATGGCTTGATAAAACACCACTTCCTGTCCAGAGAGGAAGTTATTTTAGCTCAAGGACTGAAATATTTAGCAGATCTTTAGACAAAAGGAACAAATTACATTTCTCTCTGGCTTAAAAAGGGTGTTTGAGCCAGAGGGGGTTAAGAAACCCTCCCCCCTCCGCCTGATGGGGTGGTCTGGAGGGGCAGGGAGGGGTGGGGGTAGGGGTCCTTAGGCTCCCTGGGATGGAGGATCTTTTTTTTTTTTTTTTGGTGGAGATGAAGGGGTGGGTCTATGGTACATCACCTGAGTTGTGGGGTAAATGTAGAGAGTGTCAATCAAAGGCAGAGCTCAGAGCTGGGAAGGAGGCTCTAGATGGCGGCTGTGCCTTAGAGAGAGCGCGCTCAGCTCCCTGCCTTTGCCTCACTTTACGCAACTTTCCCTAACTTTCGGGCAGCCTCAGGGGGCCCCCGCAGCCCCCTGCCGGTCCTAGTGACTTACTGGGGTCGGTTCGAACCTTTTTTAGGGAGAAAAGCAGCTTTTGGGAGCTTTCTTTTCGTGCCTTGTTGGAAAGAAGCAGCCGTACTGAGAGCCCAGGTCGTTGTTTTTTCCAGCTTAGAAGCCATGGCGCACCTCCATTTTTGTGCGCTCTTCTAATGAGGTTTTTTTTCTTCCAGACCCGTTTCAGGATTAATTGTTGCTTTATTTTTTTGAACAGTTAACATATTTGAGGATTATATTATTTATTTTTTGCTTTTTAACGGAGAATTTTGTTTTTATTTTTAATTATTTGGGATCTGATATTTTTCTACTACTAGATAGGACTCTTGCTTTGGACCTACTACATGGATCAGGTAAGTTCACGATCATTAGTGGTAATTTAAAAGATTTACATGTGTAAGTTTGCTCTATTTTCTGTAAATATGTGAAATTCCTGGATGACGCAATAAGATACAGAGATTGTTATTTGTATCCAGTGTGTTACTTTGAGAAACTTTCCTTATGGATAGTGATGATTCCTCCTGTTCGGTTTATCTTTTTTTTTTTTTTAAGGAAAAAATAGAAATATTTTGTTTTTTGGTGCTTACCGCCGTTGTGTTATAACAATATCGTTACATAGTCAGGACTTTGTTCCTGATAATAAAAGCCATCGATAGAAGCTGGGACCTTACCTTTCTTTCAACTTTTGACAGTAAATACCTGGGCACAGGACTTCAAAGCAAACACAGATTCCCCCTCCCCCTTAATATTTAAGAATTAAAAGATGATGAGAAATAAGGACAAAAGCCAAGAGGAGGACAGTTCGCTACACAGCAATGCATCGAGGTATGAGCTATCAACTTTCTTCCTTTTTTCTTTTTTTTGGGGGAAACCTCAGCTTACATTGTTTACCTTGACAGACAACGATAGCTGTCTGTTTTATTTTAAGTATTTTACTAATTTGAGTTCGTTTTTTAAAGCGTGACCTTGAGATTGCTAATATGCCACACCCTAATTTTTTGGTAGCAATTTATGAAAGTTAAGTTGTGACTTAAGGCCTCTTACAGCAGTCAAAAGGTAAGGTACCTTTATTCAAGGGGGCCTTGCCTGCAAACCACAGGTTTTTTGTCAATAAATTTCAGTTTTTAGGTTTTCGTGCTGTGGGAAAATGACCTTGTCGGTTTAGCCATTGCTGCATTGCACCATTTTACATACAAGGCAAATTTTTTCTTTGAAGAATCTAGGATACCCAAACTAGTAACTGAAGGCCATAGAGGAGCCTTGTGGTAGTAAATTATAGTAAATAGACATTTGAGAAAGTTATATGAATGAAAAAATGTACATTTTAAAATGAAATTGCAAAAAGTACCCTTTGACTGATGCCTCTCAGTTTATATTTTTATTTGACTCTATGTTTCTTTTGATACTGTGGACATTTTAGGAAATTTTGATAAGATTTAATCAAAACCTTTACTCTCAATGGTTACAGTTCCTGCATTTATGAAATCAAACTTGTGATCACAGAAATCTTGGAATATGATTAATATGCTTCTGTTTTGTGTGTGTTACTGTGATTCTAATTGTTTATTTTATATTGAAAATACTTTAAGGTTTGCATTTGTATGCTTATATTTAGACAATTTTCTCTGGTTGGTAGATTGTAGTATTTTATCTTCGCCTTTTAGTTGTAGCTGCTTTAAATTTATTGATTTATTTCGACAGAGTCGTCTGGAATGCTTTATCTTCTGAAGCTTACAAATGTTACTGTTTGTTCAAATCATGATTTGTTTCACATTTGTTGGAGTTCACAATATTAGTGACTAAGTAATAAAGCCTCTAAGATATTTTGTTGTATGAAAAGCCTCTAAGATGTTTTGTTGTATAATCTGTGTATTAATTTTCTAAAGTATGTATGAATACATTCTTGATGTGTATTCTATGAACTGTCACATTACAGGTTTTAAATTAATGCATTTAACAAGAATTTGATTGGTTTATATGAATTTCTTTCCTCTCCAGTTTGCTTTTACTTTTATAATTTTTTATAAACAATATATATTACTAGTTAGTGATTTGAAAGTTTTGAACATAGTTTATTTCTAATGTTGAATTCTTATTTGTTTTATAAGACTTAAAATATTTTTACCCTTGCTTTGAAAAATACCTTTCCAAATTCTTTTGCAAATTGAATTGTCACATAGTTTGTATTGCTGTCTTTGAAATTAAATTACCTGTGTAATTATCTAGGCTAGATTTAGGATGGAAAACTGATTCTAAACTGATTTTTCTGAAAAGTGATGGTGACTTGAACAAATAGGAATCACCAGGAATCTTTGACAAATTATTAAAGATTCAATACCTAAAATTGGTACTCCCTTGAGTGTATGATTTGCATATCTCACATGGGTTTTGGCTTTCTCATGCAGTTTGTGGTTAACGTCATTGATCAGACTCTGCTTTCTAATTTAAAAAAATTAAGTGGTTTTGTTATTGTTTCTTTTAATAATTTACCCTGACCTGGAAAACAACATGCAAGTTGCCATGCATTTGTCTTCTTGTTATGGGGTTGCAGCTTAACTAGAAGCATGCACTGTACTTTTGAATGTGTTTTGTCAAGTGTATTTTGATTCATACACCTGATGAGTGTCAAATATTTGAGACACCTTGAAAAGAAGATGGAGTTTTAAATTACTGTTCCCCCTAAATTGCATACTAATACTTGTACATAATGACATCACTTCCTTTAAAAATTGTAAAGCTAAGAGAATGTTAGTGATGTTTTATTGTAGTAAATTGTTATTTTTTAGTGAGCTAAAACTATGACTTAACAATAGCTAGTACTTGGTTCCTTAATGCTTCAGAATTTTTCCATAAGGACCTGGTTTCAGTGGCACAAAGTCTAGTATTTGGGGAATATTAAAAAAATCACTTTTGCAGCCATGAGCCATCAGAGAGGAAGGGAGGAGTTTGCAGGTCAAGTAAACTTTTTGGACTGTGAAATTACTTTAGGACCTGGGAGAATTGAATGTAAGTTTGGTAGTATTTTCCTGTTTTGGGAAATAATGGCAATACTTAATAGTCATGTAAGTTACTCTTTTGAAGTTAATGCTTAAGTATAATGTTACACTTTGTATGTCATGGTTTTGGAAGGTTAAAAGTTCACTTTCAAAAATGTTTTGTTTTCGTATCTGCAAGTTTTAAGTATTTGCAACAAAGTTTTAGGGATGGACAGAAATGAGGATCACACACTTATCTAAAATAATTCGCAGTGGGGCTGACTTCAGTAATACTAAATAATGGGAAGAGAAGGGAAAGGGAGTGGAAGTGTGCACACGAAGAGCTCTGTGTTCTAGGACGCTGTGTTTTGATTTTATCATAAAAGTTTATTAAAATTTATCTCCAAACCCTCTGCCTTTGAACCAGATTTATTATGATAAGCTGAGCTGCGGGCAAAATCTGCTTTTGAAATTAGCCTTTTAGTTGTCACTCTTAAAACGCTGGGGATGGTTAGAAATTGGCATAATGCAGTTGCCTGTGAACTGGAACAGGGAGTTTTTTAAGTGGCAGCCATTTTATGATGCTGATAATTCTTAAGAGTCGGGATTTTTTTGAGAAGACTGAAAATAAAGCAAATTGAAACCTGAATTACCAAAACATCTGCCCCTCTCCCCCCTTTCCGTTCTTTGGTACTGAAATAGAGGGCAGCTCGGTAGTTAGCGCAGGCAGCAGCTCTGAGCCCCTGGCATCTTGGTGCAGGTCCAGCTCAGTCACAAAATGGCTGTTCCTTTGTGCCGCAGCGCTGACAGACATACTGCATTGCACTGTGTACTCGCCAAACAGCAGGAAGTTGCCGTGCGGAGTTCAAAGGCCGGCCGGCGCCGGCGCCGACTGCTGATTGGCTGTGCGCGCGCCTGGCAACAGCGGGTCAACAGCGGCAGCCTTCGGTCAGGCCCCGCCCCGTGACGTCAGGCCCCTCGCCACTGGGAGGAGCGTACGCGGTGACGTCCGGCTGCGTGCGCAGCCTGGGTCGGTCGTTTTCGCGGAACCGGCCGCCTGCCGGGGCGGGGGAGGGGCGGGGACGGTGGTTGGGGCTTTCCGGTGGGCGGCCCTTCCCGGCTGCGTCCTCCGCCCCGTGGGTGGCCGTCTCCACCCTACGGCGGGTGTTCTTTGCCCAACCCTAGGAATGGTATTCCTGTTTTAGAAGCGGCTTCTGCTTGTGGAGAAAGTGAAGGGCAGTAATCGGGAAACTTCATGTCGAAAACCTGGCTTTTTTTTTTTTTTTTTTACAATTTTCGTTTTCATTTCTCATATCCTAGAAGGTTCTTTTTTTTCCTCTCCCCTTTTTTTTGTATGTGTGTGTGTTTCCTGTGAAGATTAGTGAGTTTGTGACCATTGACCAAAAGCGTTTCACTGTCAAGAGCTATTTTTATTTTAATTGAAAGTTGTTAATGGTGTTACAGCTGTTGTTTTAATACATGGCCCATAAACAAAGGAAAGATTATTTGAACTTGTCCCCGTGCATTTTTACTTGGTACCAAACATTTTCTCAATTGACATGTGATGGAGAAAAACTCAGGTCAGTATGCGCAAAGTGATTTATTTTTAAAAGATAATTAGGTTGAAAATAGCAGGAGATTTTCACCTCCTTAGTAGCTGTTAGTTTACTGATATTAGGTTAACAAACGAATACAGCAACAGCCATTCATTACTATAAACAAGTGTTAGGAGCCAAGTCTTTATAAGTGTTAGAGCACTTGCTAAAGAAGAGTGACTCCCGAAGCTTGGGCCAATAGTGGAATTCCTTGCTAAAATCTTAGGAAACTTTCCCCGTTCTGGAAATTTTAATTCAGTCCTGGTAAACTTGTTAAAGTATTACAATGATGCTCATGGCCTTTCCTGTTTAGTAACCCTTGCAAGGATTTTTGGCTAAATAATCCTAGCTTACCAACCATGACTTTATAATTTGGTCACAAGTAATGAATTTAAGCACAAAGGAAAGACTGTATTGGTCTGTAATCAACACTGTAATCGTACCCCGGTGAATATTTTTTTTTCTAAGCTTTTGGGGGTGTTTTAGCAGTAAGTGGAATATCAGATTGCTGGCAATAGTTAAGATTTTTTTGTTGAGTAAAATATATTTCCAAAGAGATGTGGAACTCCTGAGTGCAGGTAGAAATGTTTATCTGGGCATATCGTGAATTTCTGCTGAATCAAGTTTGTAGAGTAAAATTCACTACATTATTAATTGGTTTTGTAGGTTTGCATTCTTTAGGAGGAATTCTTTGTTAAAACTTTTAGGTGAAGTTGGGTTTTCAGTTTGTTTTATAGACTTGTTCATCAAATATTCTGTAAGTGATATCCCAGTTATATGCTCAAATATATATGATGAAAATTTTAACAGTCTTAGGGACAGGTACTTAGAATTTGAAGATCATTAACATATTAGCAACTTAAGGTGAATATAAAGCAAGAAGAAAGTGTTTGTTCTTCCTATATTTTGTGATTTAATTCTGGTTACATTAAAATTTTATTTGCTAAATGCCCTAAATTTAAAGAGAATTAAGTAACACGGCAGTTGTGTTTTAGGATGTAAACTGCTCTGTAGTAGATGTCATAGATATTACTGTGTGAATTAAAATGAATATTATGATACATCCTTAATCTGTGAACTATTTGCATGCTACTTGGAGCCAATTAACTTATTGAAGAAGCAGAGTATTAGGTCTGTTCTTTGAGCCTTCTATGGAGTTTCCTCCTGTGTGCAGAGAGTCATGAAATGGTAAGAAAAGTGCTGGTTAATCTTTTTTCTTTCTTTTGGATTCTTGTTTTGAAAACCTGTAGTTTCCATTTGATATTTGGCTTTTTGGAGTGTAACATCTTTTTTAAAAGTTAAGCAGTTGCAGGAAGGTGGGCAAACTATTTCATGAGGAACTTTAGTTATAAAAATTTTTAGCAAGCTATTTTTTGAGAGGTGAATCTGGAAGTTCAGTTGCATTTTACTCGACAGTATGTGAAACTCACAGATTTTACAATTGGTTGGGTTTCTTACCTTCTTCCATATGTAGCTAAACCCCAGACAGTTGTGAGATATACCTCCTAAAACCACCTATTTCTAGACTCCTGTCCTTTCACACGTAAAATGTAGCACAGCCGGCTTGTTCCCTGACATAAATATTAAGTGACTGCTCTGTGTGACATCTGGTAATTTTATTCTGGATCAGAGCATCAATTTTTTAAGGGTTTGGTGTTTTTTTTTGGAAAGCCTTAAAACTTTGTTGAATTTCATGAAGAGGTTTCCTTTAGGGAAGAAACTTTTTAAAATCACTCAAGAGTTATTTTGTATACAAATAAAAATAATGGTGTTGCCTTTTTGCTGGTGTTTGTTACTACTGTAGCTGACTACTTCCCTCCTGCATTTCAGCCTAACTGGACATTGAATTCAAATTCATATGTCACCAAAATTGCCTGTTACTATCTTTTTGGAACTTTAGTGTTGTTAGTATAACGCTGAAACAACGAAAGTTGACACAGTTCAGTAAATGCCAGTGAGTGTTGTATGTTTGTTATCAGTAATTTAGCAGTGTTGGGGCACATATTTTATATTTGTTTTATAACTGGAAGTTTATACGTTTTAATTACCTTCATTTAACTCCCTGTCACCCCAGACTCCTCACTCCCTTCCCCCTGAACCATTCCCAAGCCCTGCCTCTGGTTCTCAAATCTCATCTCTATTTCTGTCATTTACTTTATTTTTGAAATATAATTGACCTACAGAAGTATGTTCAGATGCTTGGCTAAGGTCACCTTCTTTGTTATTTTAGTGATAACTTTGGAGAGAGTCCAGTTTTTTGGGGGTCTCCTCTTTATGAGGAGAATGTTGTAGGAGAGTGATAAGGCATCACTGTAATGATAGTTCTGATTTTATACTTAATGATTCAGTTCTAATGAGTCGTTTTGTAGTTTGTGAAGTCTCTAGCTATTCCTCCTCGGCCTGGCCTGGCGAGACGGTGCACAGTGACGGGCTCTAGCGCAGCATTTAGGGTTCCCAAGTAGCTCTAGTGGTAAAGAGCTCCCCTGCCAATGCAGGGGACACAAAGAGACTCAGGTTTGATCCCTTGGTTGGGAAGATTCCCCTGGAGGAGGAAATGGCAACCTGCCTCCAGCATTCTTGCCTGGAGAATCCCATGGACTGAGGAGCCTGGTGGGCTGCAGCCCATAGGATGGCAGAGAGTTGGACACGACAGCCCACAGTCATGGTGCAGCATTTACTTTAGTACAGACAACGTTTCCCAGTTTAGGCCAGTGAAGTACGTTGCTGGAATTTTCTGATTTTTTAAGTGTGGACATGGGACCTTCGTGGCGGTCCAGTGGTTAAGACTCAATTCCACTGCTGGGGATGTGAGTTCAGTTTCTGGTCAGGGAACTAAGATCCCACAAGACTTGCAGTGCAGCCGAAAAGAAGTGTGGATGAAAGTGTGGATAATGACACACTTTAGGTTGAAAGTACTCAATAACTGTAAGCTACTAGTAACACTTTATTCCTCATTTTTCATCTGTCTATTTTTAATACGTTCTAAGTTCTTTAAGAGCCAGGTTGCCCCTGAGGCTGGTGGCCAGGCCTCCCACAGGAGTCAGTTTAGGCCAGTTAGGGGAAAGGTTGAGATGATTTTAGAAGGCAAGGCCTCTTTTAGTTAGTTGAAACCTTGGCTGTATTTTGTAATTAATCCTAGAATTTTTATTTTTTTCCTTTTTCCTGAGAAACCCAGCCTTCTGAAGGGAGCGTATGAATCTGTATGGACTAGACCAGCTTGTGTTGAGTCATAGTCCTCTTGGCAGTCACTCTGAGTAGAGGCCTTGTTTCCTCCTCCTGCCGCTGGTGGTCATTGCCCTGGTTTACCCTCTGCCTCATTTCCATCTCAGGCTGTACCAGAGGGATTGATTCCTACCAAGGTGCAGTGCTGTTTGGATATAAATGTAACTGCTATAGTATTTACAACAAATACCGAGTTGGCTGTAGGTTGCTCTTACTAATCAGTCTTCACTGTAGTGGCATTTATTTCATTTAATGTAATGCTTAGTGTCCAGTTTATTCTGTTGGACCTGTAGTCTCATGATCTGTGTTTTGCGTTTCTACTGCTTGCTTCATTTCCTTTACTTTTGGTTAATGAGTTTGTTGGGTTCTGGTTCTTTTTTTTGTTTGTTTCTACATCAGACCTTGGAGAGCTTCTACAAATACCAGTGTCCAGCCCAGCCCTTGTGATTCAGTTTTAAAAGCTCTCCATGTGTTTCAGATTTGCCTGTGTTTCCATAAATTGACGTGTTTCCCCATGTGTTTCAAATCTTCCGATGGAGCACTTGTTATATTCTTTCCTAACCCTTGTCTCTCCATTACCTGACTGGTTTCTCAGTTCCCTTTTTAGGGCAACTGGCAGTTGGTCTGGAAGCAGTGGGGGATGGGGTGTTAATAAGGAGGTGGTGTCTGGAAGAGGGAAAGTTTCTGTTTCAGCAGCATGCCAGATCCTGCTGTAGCATAACTTTAGACTGTTTGTAGTGTTGGTTTTTTTTTTTTTCTTGTCCCCAATTGCTTTAAACTCTAGCTCTGTCTCTTCCTTACTGTGATTGTCCCCTTAAACCCTCTTGTTCAGCTGCTCAGTCGTGTCCTCCTTGCGACCCCATGGACTGCAGCATGCCAGGCTTCCCGGCGCTTGCCCATCTATGCCATCCAGCCATCCCATCCTCTGTTGTCCCCTTCTCCTGCTGTCAATCTTTCTCAGCATCAGGGTGTTTTCCAGTGAGTTGGTTCTTTGTATCAGGTAGCCAAAATATTGGAGCTTCAGCTTCAGCATCAGTCCTTCCAATGAATATTCAAGGGTGATTTCCTCTAGGATTGACTGGTTTGATGTTGCCGTCCAAGGGACTCTCAAGACCCTTTTAGAGACCTCTACAAGTTTGTATTCCTTAATTGACTTTGAATACAGTTACATTCCATTCAGAATTCCTTCTCTCCCCCAGCTGAGAAAAGGTAGCTTAGGGCTGGAGCAGTTGCCCTGGGTTGTCCTGTGAAGCAGTTATTTACGGTGATATTTGTCACCCATTGGTGGGTTGTGAATTTTAACCAGCATTAAAAATGGAATAATAAAGTAGGATATAAAAATAAACCTCAAGGTATTGCATATATATGAGTTACTTCTCAGTCCAGCCATGGCTGGTAATCTTTCATTTTGGATTTTATCTTGCAGGAAAATAACATATGGGGTGAACATTTTTAGGAAAATACCAGAGTCGATTTACATTTTATGGAGTGCTCACTGTGTCAGGCACTGTTTTAAGGGGTTTCAAATGTATATTTTATTAAGCGTGAAGGTTAGTGTAGCAGGATTTCTAGAGACCTCCTTCCGCTAGCATTCCCAGGTCGACCGTCCCCAGAGCTTGCCTTTGAACTTCAGTGGGTCAGCCTGTGGGTGGGCCTGCGTCCTGCTGAGCTTTTTTATACTAACCTGTCATTCCATTCCTTCAGTTGGGTTGTATACTTAGTTAGAGGGTTTGTCGTTACTTCTCAGATTAATTTCTGCTGTTCTGCTTACAGGGTTATACTTAGGTTAAATATCAAACCAGCAGATCTGATGGTTGAGAGATGTTTTATTGAAACCCGTGTTGATTTATTTTGGAGACTTCAGTAATTGCTAACAATAGTGACTGCTATGAGCCTGCAGCTTGTTTTTAGTCCTTGATATGTGTTCATTTGAGCCACCAGTCCTCACGTTGTATCTGAGGTAGGTATGATCATCACTCCTTTTGTAGACTGAGGCACAAGGGCGAGGAAAGGATAGACTTTGGATTCAGGTGCTGGCAGTCTGGCTCCAGGATGAATTGTTATAGATGAGTAATCGGAAAGTATATATATAGCTGACTGAAAACCTGCAATAATTCTGTGTTGTTTACCCTAAACTTAGAAAGAAACCAGAAGGTGTGACTGATGAAGACACACTGCTTTTCAAAAGGCCCTAAGGCCATACTTTTACAGGAAAAGATTCAAGTTAAATTGTATCTGGGAAGTGATTGCCCTGGGGGTAGTGTGAGGGACTGGTGGGTGGGTGGAGAACCTGCCTGGGACCCCTGCCTTTGTTCGATTTGACCTGCTCCTGCCACCCAGCACTTTGAGCTTGGTCAGTTTGTAGATGTTGAGCTTCTCATTTTTGTCTTTTGCTGTTGGTAAGCTTAATTCCTGTCGGCTTTGTATCAGAATCACTTGTGAATTCAAAACACCAAGGCCCATACCTGACTGGATTTTGGGAGGGAGGGAAAAGGAGAGCAAGGAGGGGTAGGGATGGAAGGGAGGGGGCAGATAATCAGAATTATGCTCCAGGTGTGGCCTTGCAAAAGCCAGGGCTGGAACAGCTGTTCTATGCTTGCACTAGAGAAGCAGAAGTAGTTCCTGGGGGTCATGGGTGTCAAAAGTCTTAACTAGAGGCCATCTTCAGTTCCAGTATATTATTCAACTTATTCCAGTTATTCAGCCTTCAGATGGAGGCAGCATATGGCTGGTAAGTTGTCCTTTAGAGGGAAGTGGGTGATGGGTCAAATTCTTGTGGTGCTCCCTTACGCTTGCTTGATGAAAAGGTCTGTTCTCTCTGAATTTAGCTTTATATAGACATTTAAGTTGGAGAAGGCCATGGCACCCCACTCCAGTACTCTTGCCTGGAAACTCCCATGGACAGAGGAGCCTGGTGGGCTGCAGTCCATGGGGTCGCTAAGAGTCGGACATGAGCGACTTCACTTTGACTTGTCACTTCATCCATTGGAGAAGGAAATGGCAACCCACTCCAGAGTTTTTGCCTGGAGAATCCCGGGGATAGGGGAGCCTGGTGGGCTGCCGTCTGTGGGATCGCACAGAGTTGGACACGATTGAAGCGACTTAGCAGCAGCTGCAGCAGCAGGCCTTTAAGTCCCCAAACCTACTTGCTAAGAATCACCTGAGTTGCTTGTTAAGCATTTCCAGGCTTCTTGCCTGGAAGTTGTAACTCAGTCATTCAAGGGTATAGGTGTGTTCAGTTGCTTCAGTCTTGTCTGACTGTTTGTGATCTGATGGACTCGCCTGCCAGGCTCCTCTGTCCATCGGATTCTCCAGGCAAGAATACTTGAGTGGTTTGCCATGCCCTTCTCCAGGTGATCTTCCCAACGCAGGGATCGAATTCGTGTCTCTCTTGTCTTTTGCATTGGCAGGCGGGTTCTTTACCACTAGCACCATCTAGGATGGTGCCCAGGAATCTGTTGACAACAGGCTCCCTTGATTTCTGCACTCAGGCAGGTTTGGGAAATAGGGGCTAATGGGACAGGATTTGGGATCTGTTTCTTTTTAGTTGAATTGCCGAGCTTGTGTCACTTGGAAATTAGAATTAAATAATGTTTTAATAAACTAGTTTTGAAATTCAGAACACCACCTCCCCGCACCTCTGCAAGACTTTGGCAGCATCTAGAGGTGTTTTTGGTTGGGGTTGGACTGCAGTTGGCATCTAGTGGGTGGGTAGTGGCCAGGGATCCCACTAAACATCCTGCCATACACAAGGTTGCCTTTCTTCTCCACCCCCTCCCCAACAGAGTTGTCTGGCCCAGAACATCAGTGATGTCAAGTGTGGGAAACTGGTCTACAACAGTAAAGTTTTTGCCTCAGTGAGTATTGGCTGTTTTGAAGAAAGATGGGAGCCCTCACCTTTTCTGTGGACTGGTTCAGGGACCTCACTTCCTGTGACAGTGTGGGCATAAGTTCCACATTTACTATTGAGCTTAGCAGCCAGAACCTTTAAATCTCCTTTGAACTCTGGAGTTACTGTCTTACAAAAGTGTAAAACACAATTGCCTGAAAGTTATTAATAAGGAAAGAAAAGACTCAAAGGGCTGAAGGGGACTCCCCGTCAAACAAATTCATCCAGCCTCAGGGTTTAAATAGGGGTAAATACATCAGTTGAGAACGGTGGATTATGTCTTTGTTGTTCAGTCACTAAGTCATGCTGACTCTTTGTGACCCCAAGGACTATAGCCCGCCATGCTCCTCTGTCCATGGCATTTCCTAGGCAGGAATGCTGGAGTGGGTTGCTATTTCCTTCTCAATGGGATCTTCCTGACCCAGGGAATGAACCCTTGTTTCTGGAATTGGCAGGCAGGTTCTTTGACTGAGCCACCAGTGAAACCCTTGGTGGTTTATAGGGCTAGTCTTTCTTGTACCTCCGTTTCATTGTATGGAGGGTTGGTCTTCCATGTTGTTACCTGGGTGGAAAGCTTGCCTGTTGTGTAGTCCTTAGGGCATTATCAGATCCGGATTGGGATAAGTGTTTGTGAAATGGGCTTTGCCAGGCTTCTGGTTTTAACTCACTTTTCCTTAGTGATTTGTTTGCCTGGGTTCCATTTGTTTTACACTTTTCTAAACTATTGAGGACCACTCCAATGTTTCCTGGTCATTGGGCAGCAGAAGTAGCATAATAGAGATAAAGGTGCCTTCTGCCTGACACAGTTGAGAATTTTAGAAGCATGGTTATGAAAGGTAGATTCCCCGCCCCCCCCCCAGCCCTGACCCTTGACCATTTCTTAATCTTGTAAGCAAGAGGTGGTTACTGATAGGACTTAAGCCTTTATTTTCTGAAACTGTTTTGGTGTGTATTTTGACTCATATGGGTATTGGGTTGGCTGAAAAGTTCATTCGGCTTTTCCCAAACCTGAACGTACTTTTCAGCTAACCCAATACCTTTTTCTGAAAAGAGAATCCTTCGTGTTGCCAGTGTTAAAGTAAATTCCCGAAGAATTGCTGAATCCGAGGATGATCTGCATCAGAATACTGATTAGTTCTGTAATGCTCTTTTTTGAGTAGTTAAGAAAAGTTCAAAGAATGAAATTAAAGTTTTAAACAAGATAGATAGTTAAAATTCCTATTACCCCTTTGCCCTCGTCATTCTCATGAACTTGGCATATGAAAAACTTGGCATTTTAAAAATTATATGATTCATGGAATATATTTTGTGTTAAAAAAATATAGCCTTAGAATTGTCATATTGATTTTTATAGATGATGCATCCCTAGTCTTAACTGCTGTAGTTAATTGCATAATATGTGACTGAACTGAACTGATGACTTTCATATTTTATCTTTGCATTTTCATATATGACCATGTAAGTTAATTCCTTTTTTAAAATCTTGTGAGCAGATCTCTGAATATTTTTATACTTTTCCACGACTTGCACACGTTTGATGATTTGTTAAGGTTATCTACCCACTGATTGAATCACATGATTCATATGCATATTTTTTAGCTCAACTGGATAACACAAAATATGTTTCTAAAGCTTCTGCTGATTACTTTTCCAGTATATATGAGTACTATTTCCCCTACTTTCTCATCATCCTTTAATGTTACCAGACTTTTAAATTTCTGCAGAGCAGATGAGTGTAAAATTAATGTGTTGTAATATATTTCCCAAGATACTAGTGAGGCCTAGTTACCTTTTTTTAAAATGTTTATTGGCTTCTGCTGTTTGTATTTCTGTAATTGCATGTTCACTTCCTTTGCCCAGTTTTTTGTTGGAATTGTGTGTACATTGAAATTTCTCAGTCTCTTGTCTTCGAACCTGACTTAAAATATAGCTTATTCTTCAGAATCTTGGGACTTGAACCACAGGTGGAGGAGGTCTTTAAAGATACGACTCAAGTTATTAGAGAAACTATATCTAGTGTTTTTTTTTTTATGACCAGTAAGAAACTTGTGACTTAATCATCTTTGCCTTTTTTTTCTCTTATGACACATAGGAGTGATTGAGAAGGACTTGTCCTGCGCCACCCTTGAAGTGGTTCTGGCCTTGATCTCTTGCTGGGTGGTTTAATAATCTCTTTAACTGATGATGAAAGGGACAGCAACACCATTTAGAGGTTAATATTGTGGATTTCATAATTCAGACTGTGGGGATGGGGCTGACATAGGCACATACTTGGGCAAGAACTCTTCTGTAAAATGAGGGTACGGGTTAGAGGAGAATGGTAACATATGACATGGAAGTGCTCCATAAATGCTAGTTATTTTATTACTGACAGTACATAGTCTGGAAATAAGAATTTATGGAATTCCAGTGTATATTGCTTTGTGTTTTTACTAGATTTTGCTTTCACCACCACTAACCAGTAAAACAAACTGCCAAGCAGCTCGGCCATTTTGTAAGTTCAGAAAAATAAACAGAACCCAGCAAGTGCTGAAATGGCAGTTCTTGCTTGGGCAGAGAACCACAGGCTTGCTCTTTAGTCAAGTGTTGCTGTGCTGCCCTCTTGTGGTCGTTTGCTAAAGTGATTAAAAAGGGAACAGGTTGCTTTCACAGTCCAGTTGTAAAGACACTTAATCTCTGTATTTTTGCCAGCTTGAAAGAGATTTCGAAGAGCTATCAAATCTTTTTTAGCAGTGAGTTACAGGAAGTGTTAAGCTTTTTTAGCTAAATATTTTTCTATTGGACTCCAACAATTCCCAATTTTGACTTCAGTCCCTTTTATTTATTTATACATTGTGTTTCCCTTGTTGTCATTGTTCAATCAAAAATTACAAAACTTGTCTGCAACTTAGGTTTTGTGTAATTTTTAGGTAAACTTATTTTTCATGAAAATTCTGTATGTATGGTGGATAATTGTTCTTAGAAATTCCATTTTTCATTGCCTTATAACTAGCTATTAATGCCATTGGAAATCAGGTAAATTTATTACTTTAATTTAGGTGAAAGCTTAATTAAAGGACTACTTACCCTCTTACTTAATTTGTCCTTTTTTTCCAGGCTTGTGGACTTGACGCATCTAAACATCGCAGGCTACAATTTAATATTGATAGTATTTAGTATTATCATTAGGCATTAATAGTGAATCTTCATAATATTTCAGGAAATTTCATGTCCTTTAAATTGATGATTAGGTCATCAGTATCTTAAATGTGGAGATATTTATAGTTTTTTCCTAAATATTCTTTTTCTAATTCAACATTTAGGAACTTGCCTTCCTAGGAAACGTATACAAATTAATTGAGTTATATCTTTATTAAGGCTTATTTTTTAAAACTTTCCCCTCCCTCGAATATTATTTTAGGTCACTTAAATCTGACTTGTTTCAGAAATGATTAAAAAAAAAACTGTTGGTCTTACTCTCATTCATATCTTTAGTTCATTTTGTGTAGGACTGGGGATTCTTACACCCCTTGCCTTGACTTTGGCTGTCGGTTGAAAGACTAAAAAGATTGATATGTAGTGAACGGCTGTGAACTCAACCACTCAGCCTCAGTTCTCAAACCCAACCACTCAGCCTCAGTTCTCAAACCCGTCAATGTCATTTTCTGATTACATCTGCCTCCCTTTACCCCCAGAGGTAAATGCAATTGAAAATTCCATGTTTTTCCTTGGGTTTGACTTTCAGAATTAACTATTTTTGAGGGCTTCCTGCATAGCTCAACTGGTAAGGAATCTGCCTGCAATGTAGGAGACCCCGGTTTGATTCCTGGGTCAGGAAGTTCCCCTGGAGAAGGCATAGGCTACCCACTCCAGTATTCTGGGCTTCCCTGGTGGCTCAGCTGGTCAAGAATCCGCCTGCAATTTGGGAGACCTGGTTTTGATCCCTGGGTTGGGAAGATCCTCTGGAGGAGGGCATGGCAACTCCTGGAGAATACTCCTAGAGAATACATCTGCTTCCCTTAACCCCCACAAGTAAATACAGTTGTAAATTTGATGTTTTCTCTTGGATTTGACTTTCAGAGTTGCTATTTTTATTTTTTTAAATTGCACAAGTAAGTAAGTCATGAAATCCACAAGGTACTTCAAATAACCCACCCCATAGAATAAACCACTGTTAGCAATTTGGTGATTAAAATGGTTTTACGCATGTAGCTATGTACTGATAGAAGCATGGATGTGTTTTTTTTTTACCTGATAGGTGTTGTATGCCTGCTCACATTTCCAGAGGTCACTTTGCTACACAAATACAGAGCTGCACATGAGGCATATATACAAAAATATAGTTTTGTTTGTTATAGTGAACAATTTGAAAATCTAAATATTTTGCTCAGGAATACAGAGATATGGAAGTATCATTTGTAGATATTTATAGCTTATTTGTTAAGAGAACAATTAAAAATTACCTAAATGTCCCTTTAATAAGGGAGTGGTTTAAATAAATATGTATTTATCCTATGAGACCATTCAAAGAGAATGAGGTATTCATGGACACAGGTATGCCTTGATGTGGGAACTGGTATCGGATTGTTTCCATCACATTTGCAGTGACTGATGGCATAGGTTGCAAGAGGGCACAGGCCTGAGATGGTCTAGGGTGGGAGACCCAAGCCAAGAGGGCCAGAGCCTGCACTTTTTAACTGGTTGCTTCCTCTTTTTTCTTCTTGCTTGGTGACTACCTTCTGAGTGGTCACGGGTGAGTTAAGATGTGTTAGTCACCTGGACTAGTTAACTTCACTGTGCCAAGGACCCAGGAGTCAGTAAGTGTAGTGGGGCCTTGAAGGTACTGAGTCACTGTTACAGGGGTCAAGTTGATCGGCTGAGTCTCTAGGACTTTGAACTCTTGTCGTGAAATAGAACGTGAGCCTTTTAGAGCTACACTTGGGGTGGAATTTCTGCCTCAGTCCCCCAGCACTTTCTAGTTTTGTATTGACCAATTTGTTTAGGACTTCTGTTTTTCATCCTCCACAAGAGGATAATAATGCCTAAGAGTGTTGTGTTGGGGGATACATAAGCCAGACAGACAGTAAGGTACTCAGCATATTGCCTGGCATCAATTACATAATCGGACAGGTAGTAAGTCGCTTTCCCCTTCTCCCTGAAGTGAACTGAAGTCCTTCTGACTGTTTTGCTTGCTGTGGGTCACACGGGGTATTTGGGTCAGTGCCCCTTCCCTGTGTACTGTCCTGTTCATTCTGTGGACACATCTGTCAGATGGTAGCGCCCCATTTCTAGTTTGGAAGGGAGTGGTAGTAGATAAAAAGCCTTGCACTTTTTAAAAAGTCCTTTCTGGCTAAATGCCATGTGTCTTTTGTCTTCTGGTTGCTAGACCTGAGGTCCTTTGTGTTGGCGTTACTTTAGGTTCTGGGTTGCTGCTTGCTTTCTCCTCTGCTCTGCCTCTCCTAAACGAATAGTTTCTAAGCAGAAGAGCTGAGTCAGCTGTCCACCTTTTTTTTTTCCCAGTAGAGTCATCAGATTTAGGTCTCTTTGGAGTACCCTCAATCCTGCTACCATGCCCCTGGCTCTCTCTTTAACACTGAAGAGCATAGGGTGGTATATTGCCTTCAGCCTTCCCTTGGCTTCTGTTTTATTTTTTGGTGTGACTTCTGCTGTCATTTGCCTGTTGCTCTTTCCTGAGGGGGGCTTGGAGTGATGAAGTTGGGGTTGTATGGGAAGCCAGTGGCAGTCTTTAATGGATTAGACTCTTTGTTTATTCTTTTAAGTCTAGCAGGTCTGGGACTCACCTGCAGGAAATTTCAGGGCAGAAGTTCTGGTTTGGGGTTAGTGTGTGTATGTTTTTAATTTGCACCTGTTTTTGAGAGCCATTGATTGATAATTGAAATGATTGCACTTTTACTATTTGAGTGACTGCCTTGGTTTTGTTTTATTCTGTGTTGGTTGCTTTTTTGTTTGTTTGTTCCTTTTGTTTTGTTTTGTCTTTGTCTTGAGGGAGGGACTGAATAATGAACAAATAAGACTTAGTGGATTCAGACAGATGTACCTGTTTTCAAACCCTACCTGTGTCATCTTGGAGAATTATTTAACTATTTTTAAGCTTCAGTTTTTCTTTATCTGGGTGAACGACAAAATAATATCCCCCATTATATTTTATTTTTTAAAGAGCTAATCTATATAAATTATGTGGCATATGGCATTAAGTAAGTAAATCAGGAAATGGTAGCTGTCAGAGATGTTGAGAATGACACTAGTGACATTGTTTGCAAATAAGAATATAAAAGGATGTTTGAAGATTTTAATCTTGTATTACCAAAATACTATCTGCTGTCATATTAATGCTAGGATTCTTTTAAAACCGATTTATGTGGCAGTTCTTAAATTTTTTTTAAATCTTTTTTTTTTTTTTTTAATTAAGTCACTCAGCATCTGAAGAAGCTTCGGGTTCAGACTCAGGCAGCCAGTCGGAGAGTGAGCAGGGCAGCGATCCAGGAAGTGGCCATGGCAGTGAGTCAAATAGTAGTTCTGAATCTTCGGAGAGTCAGTCGGAATCTGAGAGTGAATCGGCAGGTTCCAAGTCCCAGCCAGTTCTTCCAGAAGCCAAAGAGAAACCAGCCTCTAAGAAGGAACGGATAGCTGATGTGAAGAAGGTATCGGCCTTGCTGAACAGTACAAGTGTGCCGCGAGTCTGGACCAGAGGGCGGACCTTTGCGTTCCTGTGGAAAGCTCCTTAGTGTATCTTGATAGTGAAAATTCATCTGCAGCTGCCTTTTCTAGTAAAATTCTGTCTCTGGATCTCAGTGGGGACTGTTCTCTGCTCTACTAGTTAGACACAGGGCTATGAGGAAAATATTACTAATTACATGAACCATCATATAGGGCAGAGAGACATTTTTGTTGTTTTGATTTTTAACATTTAAAAAAGATTGTTAAATATATATATTTTAGCACAATCGTGAGTAATACTAGAGAAAATCATTCACAGATGATTGTGAAACGCAGTTGTAGTTTGATGAATGATTCCAGTCCAAGAATAAGGGATGTTTTATTTTATCAAAGAATAGGAGAAGTACTCCTCACAGAAAAGAAATTATCGGTACCTAGGCAATGTAGATATTCTTCGCCTGACAGAAAAATATTCCAGCAAAGAATGCAAAAAGGTGAAAATTGAGTTGCATAGAAATTTCTCACTGATGTCCAAACTTTGGGATGCATTCCTTTTGGGGAAAAATAATGACTTGGTCTAGGTAGTCATGAGATGCAGCTGATCTTTTGAAATTCTAATTTGAGACAGTTAAGTTTAGAATCACTAAAAATATTTAAAAATTGCATTTAGAAATTTTAAAATGTCTTATGCTGAAAGTTTTATGAGAAATCAGTTTTTCCTCTAAGATACAAATCTGTGTCTGCACACAGAGATCTTCCCCAGGAGGACAAATGATTTTAGATTACCTGCAAGTTCTATAGAATAGCTTCAACAATCCTGAAATTAAAAAAACAAAAAGGCTTTTAACTGTTGGCAGAATTGAGATTAACTTTTATTTCAGTTCTTCTGTTCCCACTATAGTCATTGCTTAAGGTTCAGTGGCCCTGACGGGTTGGTGGGAGGTTGGGGAATGCTGGTGGTGTTGTAGTGTTAGGTAAGGGGAAATGAAAACTGTCCTTGCTAGCTAACTCATCATCAGAGAAGGGACTTTGAGACACTCAAGGATTGTGCTGTGTTGCCTGCTCAGTATGTGGAGACCTTTCACAAGAGACGTTTCAGGTGGGGTATTATTTCAGAGAGACCCTGTGTATGGAAGGTACCACTTAGTGTATCTTGTCTGAGTGGCCTTGCTTGGCCATCTTTTTTAACTTTCTTCTGTACAAGAAGAGTTCTTTACTTGCAGAGATAAAGCAAGCCATGGAAACCATGACTTGCACAGGGTGCTTAAAACTTTGCTAAAGTCATGTTGACTGGGATTCTGGGAATCAACTGTAAGGCAAAATATATATGTGTGTGCATAATATACATATATATGTAAAATTTCATTTAAAGAGAGGATTAAGACTGCATGTCACAATGGAAGGACAGCTTTAGGCAGAAATGTTAAAATTAAGGTGATCAATTTTAAGAAGTTAATAGATACAGGGATGGATGTACTAGCCAGTTAGAATGATTAAGTTATGACTTTACTAATTATTCTAAAACGAGCTTCTAAAGAATGCTCTTTGTTTTCTGTCCACTCTTCTCTTTCACATGGTAGCTTTTATTGAAGAGTTGAATTTAGGTATCACTTGCCCTCAAAAGGACAGATGGGAACACAAGATGATTTTAGGATGTGCACATTACAGTGTATGTTGTAATAAAGTCCCAACAGGTGAGCCTGAATGCCTAATATTTTAAAATGGTTGAACTAATTAGTGTAGTGTCACTTAAAGAACTGAGCCAGCCAGTTATTAAACGCTAATTCTTGTGGAGCTGCTGCACAGCCCTCAGGTTCAAGGAAGGGTGGGGTGTGGGCTGGTTGGCAGGGCTGGAGCAAAGCTCTTGCTGCCTCCCTTCCCCTGCTCCATTGGTTTGAGCTGCCTTTTTTGCCTTGATTTCCTACTGCTTGATTATTACTAACTCTTGGTTGGATCTTTTGTCCTCTGACTCATTATTCTAAGGTTAAGGATTTTTCCTTTTTGTAAACTGAGGACACTGAACTACATGATTATATGGCTTCTAAAATGCCTACTCCTAGAACATCGTGCTTGTTATCTTTGGAGGGGTTGTTTTTCTTCTTCGGCTTTCTTGGGATTTTGTTTTTAAAGGTACTGTTGATTATGTCCTCCCTTGACTTTGTGTTCCTGGATCGTCTTTCATCATTTTTGTCTTTTTAGGGGTCCATTTTCCACACATTTCATGATTAGCCATAGTCCAAGGCTTCTCTTGCCTCACTCCAAATATTTTCATAACATTAGCTGCCTCCCATATTTCAGTGGCAAACCCAACTTTCTAATCTTGGCTTTCAAGCATCTCTTCTAAATGTTTAAATCTGTTGTGCATCTTCACTTCAGTGTTCCACAGTCTTTTAAATTCATTTTGCCTATAGGTGATTGATTTCATTAAAAGAACATACAGCATGGGCTTCCATCATAGCTCAGCTGGTAAAGAATCTGCCTGCGATGCAGGAGACCCTGGTTTGATTCCTGGGTTGGGAAGATACCCTGGAGAAGATAAAGGCTATCCACATCAGTATTCTTGGGCTTCCTTTGTGGCTCAGCTGGTATCGAGTCCTCTCGCAATGTGGGTTCGATCCCTAGATTGGGAAGATCCTCTGGTGAAGGGAAAGGCTACTGACTCCAGTATTCTGGCCTGGAGAATCGCAAAGAGTTGGACACGACTGAATGACTTTCACTTCACTTCACTTCACTCACACACAACATACTTATCAGTCGTTACCTGTGGGAAGAAGAGTGAGGCTGGCAGTTAGACGAATCCTTAGAAAAGGGGGGCCTTTTGTATTTTTTCTTTAGATTTGTTAATTTGAGTCTTTTTAAAGTGAAAGAAGGATTATTTGGTGAGATACTCCATAGAAAGAGTAGGTCGTCTTGGAAGGCAAGAGAGGCCAAAATCAGGTCTTAAAATGAAGTGTACTAGAGCAAGGGTGCCAGTGGGTCTCATTCTGAGAACATGTAGAGAACTTATAGTTTGAAATACTGAATTTTGACTATATCTAGCATGTTGCACATCCTGAAGAATTTTTAAATATACACAGGTGAACTGATTCTTACTTAACAAGAGTTGGTGGTGGGGCTCTGTTCATTTTATTTGAGTTTCTCAGATGAGTCTTATGTAGTCAAAGCCGAAACTGAAAGTGTTAGGGACTTAAAGTTCATAAGTAAGTATTTTTTTAGTGGAAGCAGTTGTTCTCTCATGTCTCCATATTATTCAACTGTAAGTTTATATTTTGACAATGGGTGAGCAACGTACTTCCTAGGTTAATAGCCATGTAGTGGCGAAGAGGCATTGTTACAACTTTAGTGAGTTCTAGAGTAATATGCTTATTGTCTCATGAAACAAAACAACCCCTTTGATATTGTTATTTGAATTCACTTAAATTGAAATATACGTTCCCATGATGTAACTAGTAAATGGAGGTCAAGAAAAAATGATTCATGTGTAGTCTGTTAATTTTACAGATGTGGGAAGAATATCCTGATGTTTATGGGGTTAGGCGGTCAAACCGAAGCAGACAAGAACCATCACGATTTAATATTAAGGAGGAGGTAAGAAAAAACAATGTTTTAGGGGGGGTATGTATGTTCACTCATCCTTTCTGACTCTGGTTTGTATTATCGTAAACTTCAGGTGTGGGAGTTAAGGGACTGGAAAGCAAGTTTTCTAAACCTAATACAGCAGGAAAAGTCATGTGTGGCTTTAAAAAAAAAAATTGCCAGAAAGATCATGTAGTGTATGCTTTAGTAGTGTTAGAGTATTATATAAAACTGCCCTTGAATTGTTTGTTGGTTTGTTTCTCATAGTGCAGTTGATTATAGCAAGAAGTTTACTTTTTAAAACATCAAGTTTGTAAATTCTGGATTTTGTTAACTGGGTCACTAAGCAAAGATGACAGTGGAAGTAGTTTCAGATTTACTGCTGAGAAAGGGAGAGTGTGCTTAAGTAATTATTTTATTTTACCTAAATTGTTAAAATTTGGTTTCCAAGTTCATTTTTAATGTGCAAAATAAAATGCTGAATGCATATTTACTTTCTCATCAAATTTTCTGAGATTGAATAGGTTAATGATTTTAAAAGTTAGTGTTATATATTGGATTCTGTTGTCTCTGTAGAATCAGACCTTTTCTCAGTTTGTGTGAAGTTTTTGGGGAAATCCTCTGTTTTAACTCTGTGTGAGGTTTATAGACTACATTCTGAAGACGTGTTCTTTGGTCTCTCAGTGAAATGTCGCCTCTGCATCCTTTGGAGGACTTTGCTCTTCTTAGCTATGTAACGTCCTTCTGATAACAGTTAAATATTAGTAGCCAAAGGTTAATGAGTTTGGGGCAGTACTTTAAAAATGCGATTGACCATAGCACCCACACTGCGAAAAGTGTTCTGAGTGACCTCTGAGCTGGTTAACCGTAGCTTTCTTTTTCCGTGTTTGTTATCACCAAGCACATGGTGTGTTGACCTTTTCCCTTTTGTATATAAATTAACACATTGTCGGTAGGTCACAGGACCAACAGAAATGGGAGTATGCCGATTTGTATAACGCGTGGGGAAAAGAGTTGTTCAAATGTCCGTGACTGTAAACTCACTTGGTCTGCTGCTGTCGGCAGAGTACTGCTGGCTCATGGTTGAACAAGCGCTTTATTGAGTGTGAAATGAAACAGGTTCGTAGTCTCCGCCTTTAATGGCACACTAAATGTTGTGTGGCGTTTTTGTGTCAGACATTCTATATCAGCATCCAGTATGGTCTCCATTAGACATGGGTCTTTTAAAATGTGTATTAGTTAAAACTAGGTAAAATATAAGTTCATTCCTGAGTGACACCAGCCACATTTCAGGGGCTCAGTCATGTGTGGCTGCTGGCTGCTCTATGGCCACTGTAGATACAGGACGTTTTCTCCATCACAGAAAATTTTATTAGACTATGTTCTTCCAGAAGTCAAGCAGTAAGAGACAAATTAAGCTTCAAAATGAAAGAATGAACACCACCAAACAGAGGCTTAGGTGTCTTTCTGTCTAAAAGCTCACACTGCGTAATGTTGCATTGAGTAGATTGTGGAAGCGGGGTTCGTGTTGTCCCTGCGAACTGTGAACTAAAATCTGTGATCTTTTTTCCCCTCACACCCTGAAGGCAAGTAGCGGGTCTGAGAGTGGGAGCCCAAAGAGAAGAGGCCAGAGGCAGCTGAAAAAACAGTAAGTCTTTCCTGGGGTAGTTGCTCACCTGGGGAGTTTGGAGCATGCGGATGTTTCTGGGACTGCCTTCCTTATGTCTGAAGTGCACCCCGGGCCCCAGAGTCTGCTTCTGTCTCTTGTTCATGGCTTCCTGTCTGTCTGAGTCTGCTGCAGCAGCAGTGGCATTTGAAGTTTTTAGTTTTTCAAATGTTAGATGTTGGGCTGCTTTTCAGGGCGCACCACAGCTATTCCATCTGATTTGCCCTATCAGCAAATTTTTTTTTTTCTTCCAAGTGTGCACAAATCCCAGACATACAGGCATTTGGTGTTCTGTTCCAGTTAAGCAAGGAACACATTTAGATTGGCTGTTTTTCCTGTTTGTTCTCTGTGTTGGCGTGATAAAATTAGATTGAACACCCATTTTAATATGAAATACGTTATTGTATCTGTGTAGTTTTACTGTTGGCAGTTCATAAGCAAGAAAATTTTAATTCGAGGGGTTACTGTGAAATCCCTTTATGATATGGATTATATATTTGTTATTGTAAAACTTTTAAAAATTCTACTTACGGTAAAAAAAGTTTTGACTTTTTTTGAGAAATAATTAAATCTTTATGGGGTGGAATGTATGAATCCCTTTGATGAACTGAATTCTGTAGCCTGTCTCTCAGAAAAGTACTCAAAACCCTGCACACAAATTCATGGGGTTCTCATGGTAAACGGTTGTCCTTGGCTCTTGTTGAGAGTCCCAGTTATATCTTATCTGTTTCAAAGGATTAGTAATCCTTAACTTGGGCTTCCCTAGAAGCTCAGCTGGTAAAGAATCCACCTGCAATGCAGAAGACCCCAGTTCCATTCCTGGGTCAGGAAGATCGGCTGGAGAAGGGATAGACTACCTGCTCCAGTATTCATGGGCTTCCCTGGTGGCTCAGACAGTAAGGAATCCAGAATCCGTCTGCAGTGCGGGAGACCTGGGTTTGAGCCCTGGGTTGGGAAGATCTGCTGAAGGAGGGCATGGCAACCCACTTGGGTATTTTAGCCTGGGGAATTCCATGGACAGAGGAGCCTGGTGGGCTACATGGTCCATGGGGCCGCAAAGGGTCAGACGCGCCTGAGTGACTAAGCACAGCATACCTCTAAAGTATGTGGCCCGAGGTACAGTGATGAGAGTCTCTTTAAGTTTCCCTGTCTCAAATAGGGGAGTGCTTCTTCTGCTAACCTAGCAGTTATTAGAGACTATGCTAAGAAAAGTCATAGTATTGGATTTTACCCTGCCCAGAGGGCATACAATTTCCATTTGTGTTTTAAGTATTTCATTAGAGTTGCAGAAATGATAACTGTAGGCAAGCCCCTGCTTCCTGGCAGCTCAGAAGGCTCTATCCCCATCCCAGGGCCTGCTCCGGAGATTGCAGTTTCCCAGGCTAAGGGCTTTGGAGGCTTTTTGGGAAGTCCATGCATGTGTTTTTTCCTCCACCGTCTGGCTACATTCTGGTGGTCCATTGGTGGGAATCTAAATGTCCTGCACTTGAAGACCTGAACTCCTAATTTTTTTTTTTTTTGGCCACTCTACATGTGGGAATCTTAGTTCCCTGACCAGGGATCGAACCTGTCATCACTGGAGTGGGAGCGCAGAGTCTTGACCATTGAAGCAGTAGAGGAAGTCCCTGAACACCTCATTTATGTAGCTTTGTTTGGTTGTGAGAAGCCCTCCAGCTTTCAGCCCCTGTGTGATACATCAGACTTGCTATTTTTGACTGATTTCTGTATTTGCTTTTCCCTCTCCTGTCAATCCTGAGAGCTCTCCAAAGTAGGCAGCTCTCAGAGGCCCTTGTGGCCGTTCTTTGCCCGAGTAGAACCTTTCCTTTCCTTGTCGGGGGCGGGCAGAGGGGGTGTCTTCTGTAAGGCTGCTTGTCTGCTCCTGGGCTCTTCCTTAGGAGCCTACTGTAAGTGAAGGTTCCCCTCGTGCCTGTTTGTCTGGGCGCTTGGCTGGGCTCGCCTCATGCCCTCCTGGGCAGCTGGAGGGCACTGGGGTTTGTGGAGCACACTTCTCCTGAGTCAGTTTAGTTAGTAACGTTGATTAGAGGAGGTCCTGCAGCTGCTGAGACTTGGGTCATGAGAGACCGCACTGTCGGGCCCTCTGTGATCTTAGCAAGGACGACAGCCTAGTGTGTGTGCACATGGACTTCAGAGCTGAGAGATGCACTCAGAGGGGTGGAAACTTTGACATATTAGCACAGGGCGATGTTTTTCTGAAATCCTGCAGATTGTACCACAGATTTTAAAATTTTTAAAAGGAACCATTTTTTAAACTTTTTTGGGGGGATTAATTTCAAACAATTGAAAAATTTTAAGCGTAAGAGTAGTACAAGGAATGCCTGTATACTGAGACTACCATTGTGTACCGTTTTTGCCCCATTTGCTTTATCATTGTGAGAGTTCTCTTTATATATATTTATATATACACACAAGGTAATATTTTTTCTGAGCCATTTCAGACTAAGATCTGGTCTTTCACCCCTAAATACTAATAGTGTATTTCTAAGAATAAGGATACTCTTCTTTTGTAAGCAAAATACAATTTTAATGTAAATAGATTTAACATTGCTACAATACTGTTGTCTAGTTTAGATTCCAGTTTGGTCATTCAACTCAACAATTGTAATCTTTTTCCACCTCCGCTACAGAATCCAGTCTCAGGTTAAATATGGTATTAGTTGTCAGGTTTCATTAGTCTGGAGCACTTTCACAGCCTTTCTTTGCTTTTGTGACATTGACGCTTTAAGGACTACAGTCTTAGAAGGGACTAACTCTGCTGGAGACTTGAGTTAGCATTTTAAAAGCTTAGAGGAGGAAAACATGTTTTGAGTTAATTGGCAACTCTTTATGGTCCAACTCTCCCATCCAACATGACTACTGGAAAAACCATAGCTTTGACTATGTGGACCTTTTGTTGTCAGAGAGATGTCTCTGCTTTTTAATACTCTGTCTCGGTTTGTCATAGCTTTTCTTCAAAGAGCAAGCATCTTTTAATTCCATGACTGTAGTCACTGTCTGCAGTGATTTTGGAGCCAAAGAAAAGAAAAATCTGTCACTGCTTCCCCATTTTTCCCATCTATTTGCCACAAAGTGATGGGACTGGATGCTATGATCTTGGCTTTTGAATGTTGATTTTTAAGCCAACTTTTTCACTCTCCTCTTTTACCTTCATTAAGAAGCTCTTTAGTTCCTTTTCGCTTTCTGCCATTAGAGTGGTATCATTTGCATACCCGATGTGATATTTCTCCCAGCAGTCTTGATTCCAGCTTGTGATTCATCTGGTCTGGCATTTCTCATGATGTACTCTGCACAGAAGTTAAATAAGCAGGGTGACAATATATAACCAACATACTCCTTTCCCAAGTTTGAACCAGTCTGTGTTATTCCATGTCCAGTTCTAACTTGCTTCTTGACCTGCATACAGGTTTCTCAGGAGGCAGGTAAGGCAGTCCCTATACATGCTGTCCTAATTTGTAAAATGTTGGATAGGATTTCTGCTGACTCACTACAGTCCCAGTAGTGTTAGCTCAACTGAACAATGGTTCTAGAACCCTCTCTTCCACCTGGAATTTAAAAATTATTTTCTCTGTAATCATTTGAAGTTATTCTCCTGAGATTGTAGTTGTTTCTCCCTTTCCAGTGCTGTGAAGTGGAAGTCTGTCACAGTCCTGTGACATAGCAGAAGAGAGTCCTTGTTAGAACACTTATCCTCTTCATTGAGACTTGCTTCTGAAAGCCATCCTCTTTGGGAAAATTGACTGAAAATCAGTGATGTTAAAGCAGCTGTTTCCCTTTTTTCCTTACCTGCCTTCTAAAGTGGAGGAGAAAGGAGTTCCCTTCTTTGAGCTCTTAAAGACAGTTAATTAGGAAGCCTCATTGGCTCTTGGCCAGATTTTAGGCTTATTTTATTTTAAATGGCTTTTTTATAGTTGTTTAGATTTGATTTTTCCCGGTAAAGAAAAATCGAAAGGAATCCACTTTTTCCCAGTAAAGAAAGAAAACTATACCTAGTTAACTTGCATTCTGACTTTTTCCTGTCTATTTATATGGCCTTGAGGCCTCAGTGGTCAAATCTTGGTATTTTTCTCTCGCAGTTCGCAAATTTTTGGCCAAAGTTCCATTGATTCCCATTTTGGGAATCCCACTGATGGCTTCTTAAAACTGGATATGGCAATTCAGGTCTCCTTTAACATGAAAAATACTTGAATCATGATCCCGTATTTGAGACTTCTCTTTTAGCCCAGCTTATAATATACAGCTTAGTCAGGGAGTCTTCCTCATACAGTCTACATTATTTGAGAAGCCAGCAAACAAGGGGTGGACGTTGGTTTCTCCTGTTGGAGAGCCATGGTTGGGGCAGTAATCTGTTAGTAATTGATTTGCCCTTTTCATTTCACCTCTTATACAGAATTAACAGTATTGCTGGTCCTAACTTGCCCTCTCCCCCACCATTCTTGAAAATTAAAATGAAATTTGAAATAATCCACCAATTTCAGATACACATACATAAAACTCCTTTCAAGCTTTTAAGCCTCGTAAGTGTTCACATCCTCCTAGAATGGTCTTCAGTGGGTTCTGTTGAGGGTAGCAGAAATGTGCGTTTGACATACACGAAACCACTTGTACCCACTGGGCTTGAGTTTCCCTCTATATGGGAAGAGGACTTTGGACCAGTTGATTGGTAAAGTTTTTGTACCTTCTCGTATTGGAAGATTCAAAGTCCTCTTGGTGATCTCTACGTCTACACATCTGCAGTTTAACTGGAAAACTCTCAACATCCATTCTCTCAGTGTCTACTACCATTTTAGTCTCTAAAATTGTTGAAGTGGACCTCATTAGCTGCTCTGATATAACAGTCTCAGTTCCTGGCAGAGTTAGATAAATTACGAATAATACTTGTTAGTAGATCTTTCTCATTTCATCTGCTCTCCGTTAGGTCTTATGTGCATGTTCTTTCAAGCTTGTTTCCTGAGAAACCACTGCTCTCTAGTTTGACTGTGTAAGCTCCTGCTAAGGGGTAAATAAACTATTCTAGACTTGGCCAAGGACAGCTAGATCCTTAGGTGCCAGTCTCCCCATTGCTGGAGACATCTTTTTTCCTTCTGGCCATCACCATCTAGTCCGTGGATCCTTTAGCACATATTGTATGAGGCTCTAGGAAAGGAGAATAAGGCAGGTGCCCAAAGTATGGTTTGCTTTAAAGAGGGAGGGATGGATATTAGGTGATAGTAGTAGACCTTAATATTTTACCAGTCAACCTCCGTAAGCCCCTACCTGTCTGGCAGACTGATAGGATTCATTCTCTGTATCTTCATTTAACAAAGATGTATCTCCACTTGCCTGACTTTGTGCCAGCAGAACTTGAGTAACGTACGTGGAAGTGCTCTGTGACCTTTTCATGGAGTGCGTGAGAACGTTTTCTTTCCTGGTGTTTCCACTGAGTCAAGTGTAGGACTGTTTAGAAAGGTTCTTCCACTATTACTTTGACTTACTTTCCCATGAAGAATATTGTCTTGACTTTGCAATTTGCCGTTAACATAGCCTCATTTTCTATACAGAGACCCAGAGGCACAGTGGTATTGTTTTGTTTAGAGAGAAACGCTAAACCCAGGTTCTTGCCTATTGAGTTTTTTGTTTCCCTAGATGTTTCATGACCAGTTGCTATTATGTGTGTTCCTTCCTTCTTCCCTGCAGGTGAGAAATGAGCTGAGTTCCTGTGATTTCTTTTTTGGTCTTCAAGTAAACTTCACAAACTGTCGGGGGATAGCAGGGCACCTCTAGGGTATGACTCTCCCACGTCATCTGTGATCCTGATGAGCAAAAGAACACCTACTGTATTTAGTGATTATGAAAACTACTTCATTAGCTGGACAGGTTAATTAGTAGGTGGTAGGTTTATCATTAATAACATAACTTTAGGGATTGTTTAATCAACATATTCTGAAGATGTTAAAATAGCTAGTGTAGTACTCAGAGAACTCAGTTGTATCAGCATCATCTGAATTTGGTAACATTCAGATTTTTAGGCCTCACATTAGACCTCCTGAATCAAAAACTGGCTGGCGCAGAAATCTCTTTTAGCAAATCCTTTATATAGTTCTGTTCCATACTAAAATTTGAAAACCTCTGATCTAGTATATATTATAGCTTCAGTCTGGTCAATGATAGTAGTAAATAGAAATAGAATATTAGAGAATTGGCAACATTTTTTGTTTTTCAGAGCAAATAGTTAAAAAAAAAATACAGTCTTAGCTTCCTTTATCATTTATTTTGATACCAGATACAAAATAGGAATAGATATTACACATCCCAGGAAGGAGCACAACCAAAATTGGGAGCTAAAGCAAATCTTTTAGCATAATATCTAAAATATACGTGTTCTGCCTTTTTTGGCTCTTCTGCTTGAAATTGGTTTTGTCAGATTCTTCGAGCGAAATGATCTTGAGGAACTCTTTCAGAAAAAAAAAATTTTGCTTTGCTTTTGATCACAGAGAAAAATGGAAGCGGGAGCTCTCAGAAGATGAACAGGAGCAAGGCACCAGTGCAGAGAGCGAACCAGAGCAAAAAGTGAAAGCCAGAAGACCTGTCCCCAGAAGGTGCAGTGTTTGCTTGAACGTCTCTGCCTCTGGTTGAGCTTAGTCTGTGTTAGGTTGAGGAGGAGGATGAAGTGCTGGCACGAGGGCCTTCATTGGCGAGGTGCAGTGTGGTGTGACTCCGGATTCCAAATGCCTGGTTAACTTCTTGCCCGTCTGCATCGTTAGCAAGTAGTTAGATGACTGAGCTACTTTCAGATCTTGTGTGTTTGCATATAGCTAAGAGTGAATCTTGCTGTTTCATATTCCAAGTGGACTGGTTATGAGGAACAAATGTATCTTCTCTTAAAAAAAACTCTGTGTGTATTTGACCAGGGTACAAGTTCTTTTGGGGAGAACTAATTTTTCCTATGTTTAATTGGCTGATTGAAACATACTTGACTGTTTATTACCCTGTTAGTATGATCTATATAACATTAAGCAGAGAATCTGTGCAGAGATGAAAGTAGGTGGAGGTCGGAGGAAACTGGTAATTTCTGATCAGAGAGATGGCACCAAAAGGTACTGGTGATGGGGGGGAGGAAGACAGGAGGCAGTGAGGCCCCAGGAAGATTTTTCTCCTTGCAGTATTAGGATGGGGTTGGCAAATGTTGTTTTTGGGCTAAATCCCACTCCCCACCTGTTGTTATGTGGCCTGTGAGCTCAATATAGCTTGTTTTTAAAAAGTTTTTTTGATGTGGACCATTTTTAAAGTCTATATTGAGTTTGTTACAATATTGCTTCTGTTTTATGCTTTAGTTTTTTTGGCCACAAGGCATGTGGGGCCCTAGCTCCCTGACCAGGGTTCTGCATTGGAAGGCACAGTCTAACCGTTGGACTACTGGAGAAGTCCCTCAGTACAGCTTCTGGTGAACATTTGTAGTTTTGTGACAAGGAACACCAAATTTGAACCCTAATTAAGTGAAATGCTATCCCTTCAAAAAGAATTCTGTTCTTCTCATTAGTAGATGTTTTATCACAAAAAATGTACTTGATCATTATTACCTTATTTTGAATTTTTTCAGGAAAATATTTGTTGAAATTTATTTTCTTTTGTTATGTAAATACCTATGCTGTAGCCTCAATTTTGCCTCTTGTCTGAGAAAGTAAAAAATATTTATCCTCTGGCTCTTTGTAGCAGAATGGCTTAGAATGTTGTACCTGCCCCCTCACCTTCCACCTCTGTAGGGAGATTGATGAGTAAGTGTTGTCTCCTTTCATCTGCGTTTCAGCTCTCAGCCCTGGAATCCACTCCAGTTCTGTCTTCTATCTTCTAGATTTTACCCTGACTCTCTGGTCATCTCTCTGTGTAGTGTTGGTTATGGCAAGTGTGAGAGAAAGAGATGGCTGTGCTTGTGAGTTTCCATCACTCTCTTTCTCCTCGCACCGTTTCACTGCTGCCGGAGTACTCGATTTCCTTGTGAGAGCCCTCGTCTGTGGCTCTCAGTCTTGGCTGCAGGGGAGGCACCGCCTGCAGAGGGCCGATCTCCTCAGCCGTGCCAGTGGTCTGTGGCAGAGCACAGTCTCCCAGGTAGTCTCCAAGGTGTCTTTTATGTACGTGGAAGAAAAAATATGTGTAGTTATTTCTTGTCCTTTACTTCTTTATACAGATGATAACATTCTATGCATCTTCTCCTGCGTTCTTCTTTCATTATTGCTCTTGGAAATCTTTCCTTACCAACGCACAGAAAACTCCTCCCTCCATTGTTTTTTATGGTTGCATGGTATTCTGTTTTCAGACCTTGGTGCTGGGAAAGATTGAATGCAAAAGGAGAATGAGGTGACAGGATGAGATGGTTAGATAGCATCACTGATTCAAGGGACATGAATTTGAGCAAACTGGGAGATACTGGAAGACAGAGGAGCCTAGTGTGCTGCAATCCATGGGTTGCAGAAAAGTCGGACGTAACTTAATGACTGAACAACAATAACAAGTATTCTGTTTATTGAACTAGTTCCCACTGGATGACCATTCAGTTTTTCTAATTTTTTGTCATTACAAATACCACAGTGAATAGTTTACTGTGCCTGTATCAGTTTACTTCTGTTGGTGTCTTTCCCTTAAAGAGCTGCCATCAGCCATATGGTGGGTGTGCATTTTGATGCCGGGCGGTCCTGAGGAACAGTCGAGAACTGTTTCCGGAGAACCCCCAGTGCAGTCCCCCCTTCATCCTTGCCAGGAGTGGGTCCCAGGACCCTTGTGGTAGATAGATGGCCAGGATCTGCAGATGCTCAAGTCCCTTCCTTATGTGAAATGCTGTGCTGTTTTATTTCCCTGTAGACTAGGCCTCTCCTCCCGTGTACTTTTAGTCACCTGTTGATTACGTTTAATACCTGCTGCAATGTTAATACTATGTAAGCAACTGCTAATGGTCAGCAGTTTCAAAATTTGCATTTGGGAACTTTGTGGACTTTTTTTCCCCCCAAATAAATTTTTGATCCATGGTTGGTTGAGTCTGTGGATGTAGAACCTGCAGTGGACCGACGGTATCTCCTATAAATGACTGGAGGGTATCGGCAGTAGAACCATTTTCATGTTTCTAGTGAAGCAGATTTCTTATGAACTAGAATCTCACGGAACAGGACCAAGTAATATTCATGTCTTAACATTCCTTTGGTTAACCTCCTGGTGAGCCCTGTTCTGGGAAGTACAGTTCTATAGATTTGAAGTAGACACCAAATGATGAAGTAAGGACTTGGCCATTTTTCCTCTTCTCACTTTAGAACAGTGCCCAAACCTCGTGTTAAAAAGCAACCTAAGACTCAGCGTGGAAAGAGGAAAAAGCAAGACTCTTCTGATGATGAGGATGAAGATGATGAAGCTCCCAAAAGGCAGACGCGACGCAGAGCCGCTAAAAATGTGAGGTAGGTGATGTCCCGGGAGGTTTTCATCAGTGAGAAGAAGGGTCGTAGTGTAACTGGCTAGACCTTGCTTTTAATAAGTCCAGGATCAGGCATCTGACAGGTGAGAATAATGACCTGTGTCTTAGAGATTGTATTCAGAAAGGTTCTTTCAAAAAGAATGGTCATGGCCAATAGGAAAATGGAAATAATAATGATAACTCATATCAAGCCTTCATTCCTCTGAGGAGAACTACTTCAAGTTCACGTTTCCTTGAGGTGGTAGTGACATTATCTTCATTTCATACCATTCTTTGGGACTTCCCTGGTAGTCCAGTGGTTCAGACTCATGCTTCTAATGCGTGGGGTGTGGGTTCGATCCCTGGTTTTCCCACATGCTCTCTGGTGTGGCCAAGGAAATAACAAAAATAGAAGTATATCACTGTTTTTTTAGGAAACACATTTGGATTCCTTTGAGTTCCAGCTTATATAGTGTTGGGCTTCTCTTGTAGCTCAGCTGGTAAAGAATCTGCCTGCAATGCGGAAGACCTGGGTTCGATCCCTGGGTTGGGAAGATCCCCTGGAGAAGGAAAAGGCTACCCACTCCAGTATTCTGGCCTGGAGAATTCCCTGGACTGTATAGTCCATGGGATCGCAAACAGTCTGACACGACTGAGTGACTTTCACTTTCACTTTCTTTATATAATGTTACTTGGATGTAATAATCTTATCAAGGTTATGATAGTGTTTGAAGAATTAATAGAAAATGAAATAAAGGAATAGAAACAAAACATACTTATTTTACTTTATACCAGTCAGAGGGCATTTAATTTCATTTTAGAGGGTACATAGTTTTCTTTTTGGTCTACTTATAAAAATGGTAAAACTGAATCCTGAAGTTACTAATAACCTGTTCAATGACTCCAGTTAATAATTTGAAAGCTAAGACTAGGCTTCGAATATATTAATGTGTAGCTTAGCACTTTTTCCTCCTACAGCTAGCTGCACTGCCTCCAGCATTGTGTTTTTCTCTTTTGTAATTCCCAAACCCTTTGTTGTTAATATAATATATGGTGGAAGGTTATGTTTAAATATTTTTAGTACCAAGAAGTATGCTCAGTGACTTGAAGACTTAAATTTCATGTTCTTATTGTTGGGAGACAAAGTGCAGGGTTGATGCATTAATCTTAGAACCAGTTTTTTCATTAGGCAATTTTTTTCATTATGCATTTTGTTTCTTCATAGTTGTTTTCTTGTTTATACATAATAATGATGTCATTAGAAAATGAAAACATAAGCATGTCCCTGTAGTTTTCTGTGTCTTGCTTACAAAAATCATTTTAGTCAGTTTTTATTTTGGAATATGAGTTAGCCTTCCTGCCGCTCTCTATGAACAGGCAGTAATACTTTAAGCAGGAAGAAAAAATGAACTTTGAGCCCACTTTATCGTGGCTGATCTGCAGAACACCATGTTGGAGCCCAAAGAGTTGTCCTAGTGACCCTAACGTACGGTGATTCTGGATCTGAGAAGATGGTTTCTTATTTATTCGGTGTTATTCCTCATGCAGTTATAAAGAAGACGATGACTTTGAGACTGACTCAGATGACCTCATTGAAATGACTGGAGAAGGAGTTGATGAACAGCAGGATAATAGTGAAACTATTGAAAAGGTCCTAGATTCAAGGCTGGGAAAGAAAGGAGGTATGCAAATATTAGGGCAGGGAATGCAAATATTTAAGTAGGAATGGATTTAAGGATCATTGTTGCCTCAGGCGCAAGGAACAGCTTAGTTTTCTCTGACTTTCTTAATTCCACCTATGACCAGGGACCCCTCCCTGTGGCCTTTGCTTTTAACTCCTTGAGTTACTTCTGCCCCTCTTCTGTTTCTGCTTAAATGCTTCCTCTTCCTTGTCCATCTCCTTAGCCTGCTTGCTTCAGGGGCTTCTTGCCACCTTTGCGGCTAATCGTGCTTCCTGCTGCCACTTCCCTGCCACTGGAAGCTGGCGGGTTACTTTTTCTCTCTGCTCAGAAAGGCCTAATTTTTATGTATTTAGCCTGAGTTAGTAGGGACCAAAACAAAAGGATGTTGCTGTTCCATTTTTATTGTGTTTGAACACAAAGGTTTCTTTGATTTCACTAGCAAATTTTAGAATGTTTAAATGGGAAAAATTGGGTTTGCATCTGGAAAACATTTGAAATTTTCGCTGGGCATGTTCATTCTGTATTGTTTGTGAATTTCTGCATATTTGAAGATAAAGAATTTTGGTACTTCATCCGAAAAGAGACTCTTTAGACAGTTGTATATTTGGGAAGCTTTTCAGGGTCTGGTTTCATAGACTTCTTAAAATTTAACTGAATCTTTTTGCAGCCACTGGAGCTTCTACTACTGTCTATGCAGTCGAAGCTAATGGAGACCCTAGTAGTGACTTTGATCCTGAAAAGGATGAAGGCGAAGTCCAGTACCTCATCAAGTGGAAGGGCTGGTCATACATCCACAGCACATGGGAGAGTGAAGAGTCCTTACAGCAGCAGAAAGTGAAGGGTCTAAAAAAACTAGAGAATTTCAAGAAGAAAGAGGATGAAATCAAGCAATGGTACATTACCCGTCCTGGATAAAAGAAATGCATTTACAGCCTGGGGGAAGGGAGGGTTTTTAAATAGGCCATGGAGAACATGACTGTGTAGAATATCAAATTTTGCCTCTGTCACCTGAAAGAACGTGGAGGCATCCATGGTTACCTTTTGTAAAATGGTGACCTGAAGATAATACATATTTTTGTGTATAGCCAGGAAGTCTGTAGAGTTTAATAATAACTAGTTTATGGGGCATTTTTCAGACCTGATCTCGTTGTCAGTCCTCACAGTAAGCCTGTGAGGTTTGTACCGAGTGTTACTGGCAGAGTGAGCTGCCGAGCAGCTCCGCGGGTCCCGGATTGGGACTCCGGCAGCCCGAGTCCAAGGCTCATGTCCTTAAGCACCTTGTTACTTTGGTTGTGTGGCATAGCCCAGATGTCAGGAGTTTAGCGTTCTTGAACTTTCTGGGATGTGGTATACTTAAAACTAATCTAGGTTTTATAGTTTACAGAAATGATGTGACAGGAATGTTCTGAAACTGTGATCACCTTGCGATTTTTAGCTTACTTACAGCTTTGAACATGTCAGGTTGTATGAGAAACATGGGGCCACAATACACACACCCCTAAACTGACTAATAAATAAGAAGTGTAAGTTCCCCCTGGAGACACATGTTTCAGTATCATGTGATCAGGTTATTTAGTGTTAGGAATAGGGACAAATGGGTTCCGATTCCTGTTTTATTACCGTGCAGAATATGCTATTTTAGTAAATCAGATACTATTTTTGTTTGAGTCAAAAACGAAAATGTATATCCCTGAGGTATAGGTAGTTTGTAAAGCAATTATTAGAATTTTAAAAGTCCTTGAAAGTTATAGTAGTATTTAATTTCAAGTTGCTGTGTTGTTTTATAACTGAGAATAATTGGTTTTCTAAAAATGTCACATTTAATCACTCCTAAAGCCCATCATATATGAAAAAAAGACATCTCTTCTTATAAATCTGAAAGAGTTTTATTGCCCTTGTCTGTTAAGATATATGAATTTATCACAGATCACATGAGTTCGTCACACAAAATAGTTATTTTTAGGTTTCTTTGTAAACAGGCCACATCAACAAGAACAACTGGTTTGTCCTTTAAGTCTGAGGTTTCAGTGTTTATAAGTCTTACATGTTTTTCTTAAAATCTCTGGCCTAAATATTAGTACAAGATTACTAAAGGGACATATGAAAATAAAGACTTAAGTTTCCTCTCCTATTTTGACTTTGCATTGATAGATGAGTATGGATTCTCCAGATCTAATTAGTGTGTACTTTTCCTGTTTGACTTCTGGCCAGGTTAGGGAAGGTTTCTCCTGAAGATGTGGAATATTTCAACTGCCAACAAGAACTGGCCTCGGAGCTGAACAAACAGTATCAGATCGTAGAAAGAGTAATAGGTAAGTACATGGAAACTCATTTAAGCAGTGTTGGAGTTCCAGGAATAAAGGAACTTTCTCTTTTGGGAGTAATGTATAGATATTAAAAAATGCATTTTTGCAAGTGTAATTTTGGAGAATAGTCAGGTGCCCAGATTTATTTTGAAGGAAAAGCTAACAAGACTTGCTGGTAGTTTGGAGATGAGGGAAGACAAGAGGTGGCGAGGGTGGTGCCTGTATTCTTGACCTGAGCGAAGAGGAGATTGGAGGTACCATTTACTGAAATAGCAAGATTAAGGGAAGAGAAATCAAGAGCTTAGTCTGTCAGTTTGATATATACTTCACAGTCATCTAAGTGGATAGTATTGTGAAGGCTGTAGAGTATGTGAATTTGGAGTTTAGAACTCAGTCTTAGCTGGAGATTGAAACTTGAGAATTTATCTGTGTAGATAGTATTCAAAACCTAAGGTATAATGAGATCATCAAGAAATGTATGCATGGTGAGAGCAGAAGTCTGAGGGCGTTCCAGCTTTTGGAAGTCAGGAAGAAACCAGCAGAGGAGAGTGAGAAAGGACCACCAGTAAGATGGCCACCAGAGGGTAGGCGTGTCGAGCATCAGGTGACTCGCGTGGCTTGGGCAGCAGGTGGCGCTGCCAGTCAAGGAGGACTGGAACTTGGTCCTTCATCTTGGCCCTGGGCCTGGCACTGGGGAGATGAATCCATGGGGTGGTGGGGGTGCAGGCGGAGAAGGGGGAGACAGAGAAATGGGGCCAGACAGAGTCGTGAGAACACCACGGCTGTCTCTTTTTCAGTTTTTTAAGATGTGAGATAGTCGAGTATATTTGTACTCTTCCTCGCAGGACCTAAAATGCCACTGTTTTCTTGGTTTTGGTGATAACTTACTTAATTTTCCATTTATTTAGCTGTGAAGACAAGCAAATCTACACTGGGTCAAACAGACTTTCCAGGTAAGTGAGAGATCTTATTTATAAATATTGTCTAAGAGCAAGTCATGCTTTGCCACGTGGTGTTGCCTTGGTTACACATAAAACAGAATGTCACCCCTCTCCTTTAATTGGCAGTTGCTGATCTGTAAATTTTTGTATGTGAAATAGCTCACAGCCGGAAGCCAGCCCCTTCCAACGAACCTGAGTATCTATGCAAGTGGATGGGACTGCCCTATTCAGAGTGCAGCTGGGAAGACGAAGCCTTGATTGGAAAGAAATTCCAGAGCTGCATCGACAGCTTCCATAGTCGAAACAACTCAAAAACCATCCCCACAAGAGAATGCAAGGTGTGCTGACTGCTGGCTTTTGAGTTTTCAGGGGAAAGGTGTACTGCTAAAAAGGTCTGGCCACACACATAGGTGTTGGGAAGAGAAAGACTACAGAAGTAAATGAGGGTTCACATGTTGAAGTGGGAGAAGATGACCTAACTTGGTAACAAAAGAAGATCATTAGAATAGGAGAGGAGGAGGTGTTGTATAATGGCTTTACTGACTCATTTCATCTTATTATTTACACAGTTAGATATATGTAGTTCAGAGATACAGTGGAGGCTCCTTGAAAGAATTAAAGCGCTTTAAAGAGAAGTAGCGGGAAAAGGAAGTGTCTCTGTATTCTACAAAAGACAAGGATCTGTACAGGCTCTCTTATTTGCTAGACTGGTTGTACAGATCCTTGTCTTTTGTTGGTATTTATTCCCTGTATAAAGTGGAATGCTTGGGTCCTCAGTAATAAAAGTATGTGTAAGACATGGCCTCTTTGTCCAAGAGGTTGTCATTCAGATTCATGGCACCAAACCTATATCTGTGAAAAGCAGTGTGTCACTGATGGTCAGTGAGTGTGATGATATGTCCAGAGGTAGAAGTCAGTGAGCCACAGGGATCATCGAGGGATTTTAAAACTAGAGGAAGTTGTGGTACATGAAGTGCCCTATCCTTGAAGAGTAGATTAGAGCTGGTTAGACAGACAAAAGGAGGCCTGGGTTATTGCCCTCTCATGAAAGATACTAAGAGAAAGATGCTCTTGTAATGTAGTTGGGGGACCACCAGGCCTCGGTGTTGAAAGAGGGAAGTGATGTTGAGAAATCAAAGTGTGTATGTCTTGAATACCTTGAAGGGTGTGTTGACTTTATCCTCTGGGTATTGATAAGCTTACCCTTTTGAGCAGAGCAGCAGGCAGGAAACAGTATTTCATTTAGAAAGCTTAATCTAATGACTGTGTGTTGGAGACTCCAGAGTAAGTAGTTGTTAAAGCCAAAAGGTCCCACCAGGAAGATGAAGAATAAGCCCCTGAAGGGAGAGTTGGTGTGAGGATGAGGGAAGTAGCAGAGGTTGAAAGGTCAGGTGGGAGAAGCTTTGTGGGGAGACTTGGTGGGAGCGGACAACTGGTTTCCAGTGGATGCGAGTGAGGCATCTGATTCTGTTGACTGCCAGCTGCTCACAGAGGAGAGCTGAAACAAACAATTACCTCATCAAATACTTTAGTAGGATGACACTTCTTAATAGGGCACTCATTCCAGAAAGTGCTCATCTTCAGAGAAGTGCTCCCTGCAAAAAAGGCTTTTGTGGCCAAATCACCTTGGAACGCACTCCTGAATGAGCTTCTCCTGTAAGCTCAGTGCATCCACAAGCATGGTAGACTCTGAAAAATCATGAGCCATGGGATGTATGTAACTTTTTAAGCCAGTGTTTCCCAGACTGATTTGGCCTTAGAATCCACATTTTGTGCAAACCATAGAAACATGACTTTACTAGACTGCTAAATCTTCGCACCTCTGGAGGTGAGAGCAGCATCTTTTCCTTCAGAAAGCCAGACTCACAGAGTTGGGGCTTCAAGGGAGGTGGGCTGCATTTTAGAATTGACAAATGCTGTTATGGTAGCATAGACAGACTTTGCCAGTGGCGTCGTTTTTAATGCCAAGAGGAAAATAGACGACTCACTGCCCTACTGTAGAAACGATGCAGAGTAAGTGCTGTTTAGTGATGTTCACTAACTTACTTCAGGAAAGGAGCAATAACTAACGCAATGTAGACAGTGATGCAGGACTCATGGTGGGTTGGCTGTGGTTGGTGATACAGATACGAAATTTCAGTTCTTATGCTTTAGTGTAGAGCACAGAAATCATGGCTAGCATTTTAACATATGAACAAGAAGAAAGTCTTCTTCACACCTGGTCTTTGTTCACTTCTGCATTTCAGGCCCTGAAGCAGAGACCACGATTTGTGGCTTTAAAGAAACAGCCGGCATATTTAGGAGGAGAGAATCTGGAGCTCCGAGATTATCAGCTGGAAGGTCTCAACTGGCTTGCTCACTCCTGGTGCAAGTATGTAGAAGACTTATGATATTTTCTGTACTGTTTCTGGCTGTTTACGATTGTTAGAAGCAAAGAATTACTCCTTTTTATTCGCTTCTTCAGGGGATCTTCCCAACCTAGGGATTGAACTTGGGTCTTCTGTATTGCAGGCAGATTCTTTACCATCTGAACCACCAGGAAAGCCCCATTGTATATTATTATTTTTCTTTGTCACTATGTCATGTCCGATTCTTTTGGGATACCATGGACTGTGGCTTACCAGGCTCTTCTGTCATGGGATTTTCCAGAATATTGAAGTGGGTTGCTATTTCCTTCTCCCGGGGATCATCCTGACACAGAGATCAAACCCATGTCTCCAGGATTGCCAAGTGGATTCTTACCACTGAGCCACCAGGGAAGTCCATTGTATATTACAGGGAAAAAAAAATTCATATATATATATATATATATATACACACACACACACACACACACACACACACACACACACACACATATAAATAAGAGAAATCACTTCCGGGAATTTTCCTGTATGTGTAATTACCACTTTAGCCTGAAAGAAAAAGTACTTTGTTATTTAGTTATTGGGAGGGTAATAGCCAGAGACCTGTGTCATACTGTTATTCTTGAGCACAGATAGCAAGGTAATTTGCCCAAATCTTTGGTGTGGAAGGAAGTATTCTAAGAAGAGAAAAGATCTTTAATTTACATACTGGTGGTAATGAGTCTTGTGATCCCCCACCCCCCTATTGCTATACAGGCCATTCCTTTTAGAGAACGTTTTATGATGGTTCAGCTTGTGAAATTATCCTTCACTTTTTGTAATAAGATAACCATAGTCTTGGAAAAAAAGAAGAAAGCGAGATGAGACAGTGAGGTTTAAAGGTACTTTGAGACTGTACTCATGAATTTTATTTGCCAAATTCAATTGTAAATTCAAGTATTCCCTAATTATTGTGCATTAGGAACCCATGTAGGCCTTGAGAATTTAATAGTGAACCAAGACAAGACAGGATTTCCGTGTCCTCATAGAACATACAGGGTGAAAAGTACCTTTTTAACCCCCTCGAGGCATTTGTTTGCACATACATATTATACCCCTTGGAGAAGAGTCCAGAGGCTCCCCTCCTGTGTCTTCGTCTTGCCTCTTCATGGTCCATAATGCCCACTGAGGTTGTTGGAGCAGTGGAGCCAGACAGACAGGACAGGAGTGGCTCATGCTGCCATTTTTCTAGATCTTCCAGTTGCACATCAAATTTGCGGCTGGTCACTCCACACTTATGAAGCCTGCCTGTGAGGTTCTCAACAATTTTTACAGCCCAGTGCTCATCGATGATTTCAATTTCGCCAAGGTAACCAGGCTTTATCATCATGGTTAGAGCCCTGACAGCGACTTCGGAGCGTGGCCTAAGGGGCACCTGATGTTTGCCTCTCTTCTCCGTGTGGTTGGTATTCTTGAGAGCGTCAGCCAGGACATTTCGTGTGCGCCAGTATGGCGGCACAGAGAGCTGGCAGAAAGAGGGGAAGTACCTGGTGTCTGTCTACACATTCCTTCCCCACATGTAAACTCATCAGTATTTTGTGGCAAGGCAAGAATTCTTCAGAATTAGACTACAGCTTGAAAGCAAAGACATGTGAGCTTCTTTTCTCAATGCTGAAAAGGTGGCTTTTCATTACAGAGATGCATTTATGTGACTTTATCCCAGTTGAGTCATCTATTTTTTGTCTTGTTAAAATCTGTAAAATATTTGACATTCAATATGAGAAACAAACATCTTGAGGAGGTTTGATTTCTTTAACTGAGAATGGAGGTCTGAGGTAACTACTGTTCTCGACAGCTGGAAAATTATTTCTGTTTCAGAGACTAGTGAGATGTGACCTTCCTAAGGACACTTATAGGCTGAGTGGAGCCTTAGAAGTTGTGTAACTAACCCTCTTGCTTTACAGTGAGGGCTCTTCGGAGCCCTCCTCCAGAGCCACACCCTGTAGAGTCTTTAAACTCATTAATTTAGAGTCAGCTGAAACAGGCCCAGTTAGCTACTGGGCCCTGGTTGTGGGAACCTTGCAGTAAGTAACATGCTGTTTTGGTCTAGTTCCAAAAAAACAGGCGTACCAACCCAAATCTCCTTTCATGTGTATAAATGGACAGTGGCAGTTTGCTGGGGAGAGGAAGTGTTGGAGAAAGTTAACCCTGTTTCCTCCCCAGTGGTGTGGAAAGGTGAGAGAAATATCAGGGAAATCACTCAAAGGGATGTCTTCTTGGTGAATTAAATGTCTTGTTTTTCTAATCAGTTAGTTGTCTTTAACTTGTTTTTGTTCTCTGGTCCACTGATTAAGCATGTATTATACATATGTAAATCACCTGTGGCCTGATTTTCAAGAACCTTTTGATATTTTCAACCTTATGGCGTATATACATCCCTGGTTTCCTGCCAAATGGACTCTTCTATTTCTAGAACATACTTTGTAACTCTGGCTTTTTCTTAAGTTTAAATCAGCTCAGATTAATTTTTTCCCCTAGAATCTGGACAGTGCTTTCCTATTAGCACCCTGTTGAAATCCTGCCTGTCTCCTAGAGCCGTGTTTCTCAAAGTGTGGTCCAAGGAGTATGTCCCTATTATAGTGTATCCAGAAGTGCTTGTTAATAATACAGAGTCCTGAACACTCTTCCAGATATTCTGATTCAGCAGGTCTGGGGTGGGATTCAGAGATCTGATGTGCAGCCCACTCGTGCTAGATACTAGTATGTTTAAAACAAGCTCTGTACACGTGCGGCATGTGGGTCTGGAGAGCGGTGACTGTAGCCTTCAGCAGCCCGGTGGCGGGCAGTGGAGTGGTGGGCAGTTTGAGCAGGGCCCCGTGGCTGTCCGGCTGTAGGGCTCACCGGCAGTGGGGTAGCCCGTCCGCCTCTGCTTCCTGTCCTGATGGCGCCCACGGTCATGCGTTTGTACGCACCACTGTTACAAACCTGCCTTTCCTGTTAGAAGAGGCAGGTGGGTAAGACCAGCATGCAAGATGAAGGACATACCTGAACAGGCTCCGGTAATCCAGACCTCGGTTATTCATAGACTACTTGTTACCCTGCTGTCTTCTGACGTAGGAGACTTGATTGCAGAGGAGAGGAAAGACATTTGAGGCTCAAAACCCATGAGGTATCGTGAGGCCTTGATGCCTCTGCTGCTTGTGCACGCACCGTTTTGTTTGTGGTTTGTGTGTGAACTGATGATCTTTTTGTTCTTATCTTTTTCTTCCTGCAGAAGTAACAGTGTGATCCTTGCTGATGAAATGGGCCTGGGAAAGACCATCCAGACCATATCGTTCCTCTCCTACCTGTTCCACCAACACCAGCTGTATGGGCCCTTTCTTATAGTCGTCCCTTTATCCACCCTCACCTCATGGCAGAGGGAGTTTGAGATCTGGGCACCAGAGATTAACGTAGTGGTTTACATAGGGGACCTGATGAGCAGAAATACGGTGTGTAAACAAAAAGAACTGGCATAGAATCTGTGTGATAAATGTTTTTTTGAAATTGACCTAAAGCTATTATAGTCTTTAGTAAAATTGTGATCCTGAAACTGTGCTTATGCCCCTGATACTGGGAGATTTCTGTATCACAAAAATACAGTTCTGATAGTCTTAAAAACGTATGCCTACTTTGTAAAGAAAAACAACAGCAATACATGAATGGGAATCTCTCCTAGTTGGATTGCAGTATTAAGTTTTTCTCCTTTCTTTTCTCTGTACTTTCAAGACCACTTTATTTACAAAGGCTTATGTGATAAGAGTTTATGCCTTATGAAATGTTAATAGTATTTGACAGAGATATTACTGAAAATAATTTAGTTCTTAGAGTTTGTTTCCTAACTTATAAAAAATGGGGCAGTTGTATAACTTATAACAAAGGAATAAAAGGACAGTGAGCTATTTTCAGAGCAGCAGACATGAGAATTATTTGTCTGATACCAAAGTTAACTTGAGCATCAGGAACTTGGAACACATGGGCTTAAGTTTATATTTGTTTGACAAATCTTTTCTTGATAACGAGTAACATTTTTTAAGGTACTAGCTATGCTCCAGGCCCTGTGTTGGGTACTTCACATATATTACCTATAATCCTTATGACAGTCTTTAAAGTAAATGATATTCTTTTCAATCAACTGATGAAGAAAATTGACTCTGAGAGGTTAACACTTGTCCTCAGGCCAGTTGCGATGTGGCAGAGCTGGGGTTGGAACAGCGATGTGTCCAATCCCAGACCTGGGCTTTTTCACCACTGTTGGAAGAAACTGTTTCTAGGCAGTTGCTTATAATCAGAGCAAGCCACTGGGAATCCTCAGACCTTTTAGAGAGACGTTCTTACCATGTATTATTGTGCTAATTCAGGTTTATTTTTATCAGATATTTTGATTGAAATTGCCTAACCTAAACTCTGGCAGATTTCATTGCTCTAATTTTGAGTTTCTAAGTATATAATAGTTCCTCAGTTTGTTAATCCATCCGTTAACCATTAAAAAAGAAAATCTAGATATGCAGAATTGCTTCAAACGCTACTGCGCTGAAAGTTGAGAACAAAGAAAATGAACTCCAAATAATGTGGAGTCAGCGACAGTTCCTTTTCTTCTCAGTACTCCTTTTCTTTGTTCTTTCTTCCCAGTTGATGGTGATTTTCTCAAGCTCCCCTTGATCCATTTGCCATTCCTAACTTGATAACCAAACTGTAGGAGCTTTGTCATGGGCCACTCTGCTTGCTGGGTGTCCAGTTATATGCGTCATACTTTTGTATGAATGTGTTAGTTTTTATGTTTCTTTGCATTGATGTTATTTTCATTCTTATTAGGTTGTATTTTTATCCTGTAAGCCTCCCTTGATAAATCCTTCTTCTTCCATGTCTTATTGCTAAATGATTAATGAAATTTCTGACCAAGTCAGAAGTTGAAATTTGTTTTATTTACTAATAAAAGTATGCCCTACCTGAAGAATGACCAAATTATATTTCCTTAAGAAAATTCTCATTCTGGAAGATCTCTAGATAAGTTCAAGTCACTAGGGTTTAATTGCTCGTGAAATGCATTTTTTTCTCAAATATATTGGGGGTGGGTGAATAGGGAGAGAAGACTATTTGAATTCTGGCAATAAAGTTTTTTCTGCTCAGTAATAGATCTTTTAATTCTAACTTGTATTGCTCTGTACTTTGGTTGCTTAGATCAGTTTAGAATGTATAAGGTATTCATTAAGTTCTAATTAGATTTAATTTTTTATTTGGCATATTTTGTTGCATCTGTCATAAGACTTGCTGGTGATATAAAAAGCTTAAAGTAGAAATTGTGTCTTAAATTTCTGTTTTCTCTTATAGATACGAGAATATGAATGGATTCACTCTCAGACCAAAAGGCTAAAGTTCAATGCACTTATAACAACATATGAGATCCTCTTAAAAGATAAGGTGTGTGATTGGTAACTCAGGAGTGTGACTTGTCCCAATGGTGTGGTCTTTGCCTCCCCCTTGCCATGTTATTTTTCTGTTTTTATTTAAAAAAGTCAACGAAGAACAGAAAATCCATGAAGAATATTAAGGTTATATATTACAAAAAACCCAGAACCTTACAGTTGAAGGCGACCTTGGGTCACCTAAGCCAATTGAGTAAGACAGGATGAAAGGGTATGAGGGCCATCACTGATAGGAGAGTCTGGTCAGTCATTAGAAACTGGTCTTGAGTGCCTCTCAGGCATTTGCCATCTTATTGTTAACCACTTCTCCAGAACAGATGTTGTGAATGGTCTCTGTGAAGAGGACAGAAAAATGAAGCTCTTTAAATTATCTCCTTTCTGCAGTTACTGTGAGATGTATGTGCCAGCTGATCCCATTGGTGATGATAGGTGTCAACAAGTTCAGCCCGGTGGCTTTTGGTGTTTCTGCGCTTCAGGGCTGGGATGGAGGATAGGCAGAGAGAAATCTTAATTAAGAAGAGACTGCAAAATCATGAGTTTTTTTTTTTGTGTTGTTTTTGCCCAGCATACCAGTTTTTGTGTTTTTGCTTTGAGGCATGCAGCAATACCTAAAAGACCCCCTTTAGGTTTTAGAGGATGACCTGCTCTTCTGAGCAAACACCAGTCTGGCAACTAGCAGAATAAACAGAAGAGTCTTACATACTTTTAAGTCGGTGAAGAATAAATGTTTCTATGTAAACCTTTGTGATCCTATTTGTACAGAGATAATTAATACTTGAAAGAAAGTATTTTTGGGTTCCCTTCTGACCTGGTGGCTCGTTCTGTTTTGTTTTTACTTTAGACTGTGCTGGGCAGTATTAACTGGGCCTTTCTGGGAGTGGATGAAGCCCATCGGTTGAAGAATGATGACTCTTTATTGTATAAAACTCTGATTGATTTCAAGTCCAACCATAGGCTCCTGATTACGGGGACCCCTCTTCAGAATTCCCTCAAAGAGCTCTGGTCCTTGCTGCACTTTATTATGCCGGAGAAGTAAGCTCCTTCCTGTGTATTTCAAAAGATGCTAGAATGTCTGAAATGCCAATGCTTTTTAATTTTTTTAGCAGACCTTAGGGAAAACAGATGGCATGGTTTGGGGAAAGCAAAGCATTGAACTGAGGCAGCAATAAAAGTGTGAAATGTTTTATAACAAATGATAGAAAGCTCAGAAATCAGTCTGTTAAGGAAGAAAGCATACTGTCTACCAAGCATTTGAATCGTTTAATGCTTTGGAGGAAATAATTGATAAATAGAAAGCATTTCAGACCTTCTCCCGGTAGCTATAAGGTCATCAATATAATTGGAATGGAGTATACAAGGTATACAATCTGATAATAAAATATCTTAAATCTAAGCTTTTGATAATAAAAGCTTCAACTTCGGATTTGTTAAAATTACCTTATTAAAGAATTGTGGGATGTCTTTACTGAAAAGATTTTTGTGGGAGAGATGGTATGCACATTTCATAAAACTTAAAATTATCCAGTGGTGTTTGATGATACTTGAAATCTACATTGTTACCCTAATGTGGCATACCCTACTTGGTCTGACCCATCTTAGCATTTTCTCCACCACTGATTGTGCTCCAGCCATTCTGGCTATCTTTTGGTTCCTTTAACAAGCCAAGCATTGCTATTCTTTTTTTTTTTTTTTTTTTCTTTTTTTCTGTCAAAGCAGTTCCGTTTTATTGAGCTGAAGGGCAAGCTTATATAAGCAAACAGTGCGGGAAGGCAAATGGCGTGGGGGTTTCTTTTTTTTTTTTTTCTTCAGTCTTTTTTTTTTTTTTTTAATTTTATTGTTATTGCCATACAATGTCATGATATCACCATGGGTTTACATATGCTCCCCCTCCAGAACCTCCCCCTCCTCCCTCCCCCCGGGAAATCTCGATGCACCAGCCCCAAGCATCAATCCTGGGCTGGCGATTGATTAGACATATGATAATTAACATGTTTCAATGCCATTCTCCCATATCATCCCTCTTTTTTTCTTTTATTATTGTTTTAATTGACTGATGATTGGTTTGCAACGTTGGTTTGATTTTTGTCATACGTCAGCATGAGGTAGCCATAGGTGTACATACGTCCCCTCCCTCTTGTCCCTCCCTCCCCCCTCCCAGCCCACGCCACCCCTCTGGGTTGTCACAGAGCCCCAGTGTGAGCTCCCTGAGTCATGCAGCGCACTCCCGCTGGCCACCTATTTCCATATGTCAGTGTCTATGCCCCCATGCTGCTCCCTCCACTCTTCTCCCCCTCTCCTCCTCCCCGGCCCTTGTCCGTAAGTCTGTTCACTACGTCTGTGTCTCCCTGGCTGCCCTGCGAATAGGTTCATCAGTACCTTAACTTCTAGATGCCCTGTATGTGTGTTAATGTACGATATTCATCTTTCCCTTTCTGACTGACTTTGCTCTGTACGATGGTCTCATCAGAACTGACTCAGATGTGTTCCTTTTTGTGGCCGTTGTGTATATGTACCACGGCTTCTTTATCCCTCTGTCGATGGACGTCCAGGCTGCTTCGTGTCGTGGCTGTTGTAAATAGTGCTGCAGTGGACACTGGGGTACATGTGTCTTTTTCAGTTTTGGGTTTCCTCAGGGTGTATGCCTAGAAGTAATATTGCTGGGTCACATGGTGGTTTTATTCCTAGTTTCTAAAGGAATCCTCATCCTGTCTCCATAGTGGCTGTATCAGTTTACACTGCCACCAGCAGTGCCGAGTGTCCCCTTTTCTCCACACGTTCTCTAGTACTTGTTTGTGGATTTTTTGATTATGGCCATTCTGTCTGTGGTGAAGTGATGCCTCATTGTAGTTCTGATTTGCATTTCTCTAATAATGAATGATGTTGAGCATCTCTTCATACGTTCATTAGCCATCTGTTTGTCTTCTGTGGAGAAATGTTTGTTTATATCCTTCTGTCCACTTTTTGATTGGGTTGTTTGTTTTTCTGGTATTGAGTATTGTGTGAGCTGCTTGTATATTTTGGAAATTAATTCTTTGTCAGTTGTTTCATTTGCTATTATTTTCTCCTATTCTGAGGATGGTCTTTTCACTTTCATTATAGTTTTCTTTGCTGTGCAAAAGCTTTTAGTTTAATTAGGTCCCATTTAATTATTTTGTTTTTATTTCCATGATTCTAGGAGGTGGGTCATAAAGGATCTTGCTATGATTTATGTCATACAGTGTTCTGCCTATATTTTTTTCTAAGAGTTTTACAGTTTCTGGTCTTATATTTAGGTCTTTAATCCATTTAGAGTTTATCTTTGTTTGTGGTGTTAGGAAGAATTCTAATTTCATTCTTTTGCACATAGTCGTCCACTTCTTCCAGCACCACTTGTTGAAGAGACTGTCTTTTTCCCATTGTATATTCTTGCCTCTTTTGTCGAAGATAACGTGCCCATGTATGTGTGGGTCCAAGCATTGCTGTTCTTTTTGTCTGAAATGTTCTCCTCATCTTCAGATGGGAAGTCACTTAATATCTTTGCCTTAGCTTATATGACCAGTGAATCTGAAGTTCCTTATCAGACATGCTTATCTTCCATACTCTGATCCATTTTCTGTATGGCACCTTTTTTTTTCTTCCTCATTTATTTCCTCACTGATCCCATCCATTAGATTATGCATTCAGAAGTGGCAGGGATCTTATTTACTTACAGTACATGGCATGCTGTAAATAGTTCAGTTAAGAATTGTCAAATTAATAGATAAATGCGCCACATTTTTTTTTTTTAATTTGGAGACTTGAGTGCTTACTCTGTGCCATAAACAGAGCAAGGCATGCCATAAGAAAATAGCCTATTGGAATATAACATATGTACCACAGAATGTGGTACGGGAGAGGGTGAGGGACAGGGAGGCCTGGTGTGCTGCAGTCCATGGGGTCGCAGAGTCAGACCCGACTGGATGGCTCAACAGCAGTGACAACCGTAGAATGTATCATTTTAAGTATGCAAGTCAGTATTTTTTTTTAGTAAATTTATAGAATTGTGCAGGCATCCCCACAGTCTACCTTTAGAATATGTTCCTCACTGAAAAAAGTTCCTTCTTGCCTGTTTGTAGTTGATCTCTGCTTCAACTTCTAGCCTTAGGCAATCACTAAACAATTTTCATCTCTAGAGAGGTAACTTTTCTAAAAGATTTCATCTAAATTGAATCCTAATAAGTAATCTTTAGTTTTTAGCTTCTTTTACTTAGCATAATAATTTTGAGATTCGCTCATGTTGTAGGATTTATTAGGTGTTATTCTCTTATTATGGAGTGATATTCCATTCTATACATGTCCAGTCACCAGCTGATGGATGTTTGGGTTGTTTCAGTGTGGGGCTATTTTGTTAATTACTAGATACATGGGAGTGGAATTGCTGGGTTGTTCAAGTGTATGTTTAACTCCTTAAGAAGCTACCGGCTGTTTTCCAGAGAGACTGTACCATTTTACATTTCCATCACAAGTGTTTGAATTTTTTCATTTCTGTCTGTCATCACTGATACGTGGTGTATTGTCAGTCTTTAGAATTCTAGCCATTCTGGTGGGTAAATAGTGATATCTTATTGTGTTTTGACTTGCATTTCTATGATGACTGATAATGTTGAGCATCTTTTCAAGTGTTCATTAGCCATTACCATATCTTTGGTGATATGTCTATTCAGTCTTTCACCCATTTTTAGGTTAAATCGTTTGCCTTATTCTCCTTTGTCCTTGAACATGGGGTATCTTTTTTTGTTGTGTTGTTCAACAGCTAGTTGCATTTTGGTTTTTTCGTGGGCAAAGGTGAGTGAACACCCTTCTACTCTGCCAGGTCACACTCTTTATGAGTTGGAGAGGCTTTTCATTTTTTTAAGAGTAGTCTAGATTGAAGTTCTTTATTAGACTCGCGTCTTCTCTAAGTAAGGGCTGTAGTACCTCATTTCTCCAGTGTAGGTAGATGCCTTTTATTTCTTGTCTTATTGTATTAGCTAGAACTTCCATGTTGAGTAGGATTGGTGGGAGTAGGATGTTACAGAATTTTTGTTAGGTACCCTTTATAAGGGTGAGGAAATTTTCTTGTGTTCTTAGTTTTTGAAGAGTTTTTACAAACTCTTGAGTTGTGTTGGATTTTGTCATTTGCTGTTCTGTACCTGTGGAGATGACCATATGATTTTTTGTTCTGTAGTCTTACAGTGTGGTATATAGCATTAGTTACTTTTTAGATATTGTCAGCCTTTCATTCCCGGGGTAAATCTGACTTGGTCATAATGTTTGGTCATAATCTGACTTGGTCATGAATCCATTTCATGTGTTTCTGGATTCAATTTGCTAATATTTTGTTAAAGAATTTTCCATTTTTGTTTCTGAGGTACCTAGTTTTGTTTGTCTTTAGTTTCAGTGATGTCTTTCTGGCTTTGATATCAGAATCATAGAATGAGTTGTACAATATTCCCTCCTTTATTTTCTGAAACAATTTGTTAAGATTTGTATTACTTTTTAAAACATTTGATAGGATTCACCAGTGTTGCCTTGTGAGCTTTGGCTTTTCTTTATGAGAAAATTTTTAATGAGTATTTCCATTTCTAGTTATAGGTCTATTCAGGTTTTCTGTTTCATCTTTGTTTTGCTAACTTGTGTCTAAGAATTTATTCATCTAAATTGTTTAATTTGTTGGCATAAAGCTAGTATTTCCTCATAATCCTTTTAATTTTTGAAGGATCAGTACTGATCTATATAATACTTGGATTTTGATAATTTGTGTCTTGTCTCTTGGTCTTTTTATAATAGGTAAACGTTAACAATATTGGGGATGTTTTCAAAGACACCAGCTTTGGACATTATTGGCTTGTTTTTGTTTTTTTCTATTTAGAATTTCATTTATTTCCACTCTCATTTTTATTATAGTCTTGTTGTGCTTTTCATTTAATTTTCTTGTTTTCTGTTTTCTTAAGATGGAAGCTTAGATTTTTGATTAAGTACTTTTCTTCCTTTTCCCAGTATAGGTACTTAAAGATATAGATTCCCTCCCTGAACTGCTATAGCTGCAGCTCATAAATGTTGCTATCTTGTGTTTTTGTTTAAATTCGGTTTCACCTATTTTTGAATTGCTCTTTTGATTTATTCTTTTGTGCATGTGTTTCTTTTTTTTAAAGTGTGTTATTTTCCAAATACATTTCCCAAATGATTTGTAGTTTACTTCTGTCTTAGAGCACATGCTTTAAATAAATTGTTACTTGTTGTATAGTCTAGTATGTTTTTTATTTTTCAGAATATTCCATGTATACTTGAAAAGAATAATGTTTATTCTGCTTTTGTTGGGTAGAATTCTGTGTCTGTTAAGCCAACTTTGTTAATAGTCTTCCTTCTATATGTCTTGCTGACTCCATGTCTAGTTGTTCTATCAGTAGTTGAGAGTGAAGTATTTCACTGTCTCACTGTAGCTGCTGAGTGACCTACTTTCAGTTCTGTCAGTTGGCGGTTCTGTTGTTAGATGTGTGCACATTTATGTTGGGTTGACCAAAAAGTTCATTTGAGTTTTTCCATAATGTTGTACAGAAAAATCTAAATGAACTTTTTGGCCACACCAATATTTGTTACATATTTTCTGATTTATTGACCTTTTTACCATTATAAAATATCCCTCTTTATCTCCAGTAATATTTCTTGCTCTTTAGGTCTATTTTGATTTTATAACTCCTCAGCTCTCTCCTGATGACTGTTTGCATAGTATACTATTTTCCATTGTTTTACTTTCACCCTGTTTCTTTCTTTGAGTCTAAAATATGTCTCCTGTAGACAACATATAGTTGGATTTTCCTTTTTTCTCTAGTGAGATAATTACTGCCTTTTGATCAGAGTATTTAGTTCATTCACATTTAATATAATTATTGATAGGGTTGGATTTATGTCTGTTTTGTTTTCCCTATTTGTGTCTTATTTCTTTTTTGTTCCTTTGTTTTTTTCTTTGCTGACTTCTTTTGTTTCAACAAATAGATTTAGTGGTTGCTCCAAGGTTTTTAGTGTTATACACCTTAACATAATATTCTTAAAATTAATACTGATTTAATGCTGGTAAATATAGCAACTTTTCTACAGTATAGCTCTATTTTCTCCTCCTTCCTTGTTGTAAACCCAAGAATACAGTGATAAAATTGCTTTATTCAGGCTTGTGTTTTAAGGAAATTAAGAAAAGGGAAAATATATTTATACAGTCTTACGTATTTACCATTTTACTCTATCATTTTTAGTGATCTTCATTTCTTCTTGTGCAGTGAAGTTGCCATCAGGTGTCACTTTTAGCCTGAAGGGCTCTTTTTAATATTTCTTGTAAAAGCAGGCCTTCTAACCACAAATTCTGTCTTCATTTGTCTGTGCTGTTTTCTTTTCACCTTTAGTTTTGAAGAGTAAGATTCCTCAGAAGACAGAGAAACTTGACTACTCTGATTATGCCCTTACTACAGCATTAGTAGAACAGGCTTAGACTATTTCCTCTTTTTGCAGACATCCTCACTCTAGTATGCTTGTGAGAGAGAACGCCCCCCTCTGTACCCCTCCTTCCTCTGTCTTCTCTTGGAACAGTTTCTTAACCTCAGCACTGTTGACATTTTGGGCTGGATAATTCTTTTATGCAAAGTGGGAGGTGGCTCTCCTTTGCATTTTATGATGTTCAGCAGCATCCATGGCCACTGCCTACTCCATGCCAGGAGGGACCCCCCTTCCTCAGTTGTGACAGCCAAAAATGTCTCCAGACATTGCCGAATGTCCCCCAGTGGGGTGAAGTCACCACCAGTCGAGGAGCACTGTGAGAGAGTTTCTGCTGTCTTACCGCATTGCTCCTTCTGTTGTCCTCCGCCCTCCGCACCCTGTCCTGTTGCTGATCTTTTCCGTGTCCCATCTGCTGCTCACCTGGATCCTCTGTTCCTCCCAAAGAGCTCTGTAAGTCAATAGTAGTCACCTTTTTGAGGAGGGAGGCAGTTATCTCCTTCTCTTTTCAAACATTCTGTTGTCCATTCTGTAATGAATACCCTGTCCGTCATGTATTAGCAGAAACCCATGTTTTTATAAAGTGTGTTTTTCAAAATGTGCATGCTATAAAACAGATGATGAATGAAAGTTTAGAAACATTGGGGGTATCAATTATTAGTTATCTTTGTTTTCTGAAATGGATAAGAGAATTTTCAAGTATATCACTTTAGAGTTTGCATACTGTTTTCTTGTATCTGACTTTTGATATACTGTGTATGCTTAGCCTCAGGTTGTAGTGAGACTATCCTGTCTTAGAGAGATGATGAAAGTGTGTCTCATATCGTATGGTTAATAAGTGGATAGACTGAGATTGATGTGTCTCATATCATGTGGTTAGAAAGTGGATAGGCTGAGATGAATCTCTGGTCTTCTGTGACCCAAGCCCATGTCCTTTAAACTTCAGGTTTTAAGGAGAAATAGTTCATCCTTCATAGCACCATAGAGATGAAGTAGAAGTATTCACACAGTAGGAACCTTGAGGCCTGTGGGAACATATGTGCTTATTTTCCAGAGAAAGAAATATGATGCCAATGAATGGTTAGCTAAGATTTGTCCTTTTGTACTTGGCTAGTGAAGTGGATGGTAGGGATTTTGACTCCTAAATGGTCATAATTAATTTTTTGTTGCTCTTAAGTGACTGTGGTATTCCACCCAGCATGGGCTACATTTTGGAAAAAAGTTTTACGTATCTTGCTTTTATAATTGAAGAGAGGAACTTTGAATTACTTTTTTCCACTAGAAACGATTCAGCTAGTGTTTGCCAAAGTTTTCCATGTGGCCAGTTGGATGATTATTAGGGGATGGATTGGAGTTAAGAGATACACTGTGTATGTGTGTGTAAGCATGTGTATGTGTAAGAGAGTCTTTTCTCTTTGTAAACTTTGTTTTTGAAACATTATTATTTTCAGACATTTAATAAAAATCATTTTTCACGAAGATGTATGTATAAGAAGGAAATCCATTAATTAAGGAGTTTAGGTTTTCCTTTATTTCCATCTGAGCTTGCTGTGTGGGTGACAAATCCTGTGAAGTACTTTTCCCCTACCCTACGTGGTAGTTCCTGAGGTTCATTGCGGCTCTCTACAACCGTTTGTTCCTTTCAGGGACGTGATCCACTGAAGAAATGTCATTGTACAGAGGAGAGGTTTACTCACATAACTTCTGAACTTTCCCTTCCTCAACTGTGATAGGCCACTGTTCTCAGCATCCAGAAGCTAGTGTTCTTTTTAACCAACTGAAATGGTGTTCCTTTGTGCAGTCACCTTCTCTGCATGGCGACTCTGTCCAGGAGCCTACCCTTACTGTCTGTGGTTACTGCCCTTAGGAGAGATGGGTATCAGTGAGCCACTGTGTTTCGTATGTAGTGTTTTTGCAAAGTATGGGGCTTGCTTTTAAAGCGAGAGGGAGCTATGACTACATCAAAGAGTTCAGCGTATACACATAATCATGTGCAAATGTGTATTTCAGACCCACCCTACAAAATAAATCAGTTTGATGGAGTATTTTCAGAGATTCTTACCTCTTAGTGTTTTGTTGTTTTTGTTTTGCTTCTGCTGTTTAGTCCAGTCTGTGAATTATTTTCTACTTTTCCTTTCACGTGTTTATCACATGACTTCTAGTATACCATTCTCCCTACTTCGATTTAATTGTCTTCTTTGTTGTTCCTCACTAGAGTGAGCTTCTGTTTATCCAAAATCTCAAGGTCTGGAAAATGCAGAATTGTTTCTACTTTGGTGAGAGGCATATGTTAGGTACAGAAGTTGATCAACAGAAATAGCTAAAATAGTGACTCTTTCAGCTGTGATGTGGTATCATTAAAAGTTCACCGTGATGACAGTATACCTGTAATAGCCATGGTATTACAAACGGACAGTTGTTCAGTGCATGGACCAGCAAATTTTTCTTAGAGAACCTGGTAGTAAACATTTCAACTAGGCATATGGTCTCTGTCACAACTACTCATCTGCTGTATAGGCAGAAAGCAGCCATAGGCAGTTTGTAAATAATTCAATATATATCTAAGAAACAATACCTCATATCAACTCCTTTAATGCAGTAAGAGTATACTAGGTGGGTGGAAATATTTGTTGCCTAAAACAGTAGGAGCAGTGAGTCTTGTTTAAAAAAAAGTTTATTATTTTAAGTTTTTAGACTAGTGTAATATGTGCTATGTAAATTAAAACATTCTCTTGAAATTGTTTATCTCCCAGCTCTTCAGAAAATTGCCTGATATAGGAATGGTCTTTCATTTCCAGTTGCCTCATACATTTTGCGTTAAGATGCTGTTGAGATAGCTCATTTTTCACATTGTTCCTTTTAATCCTCTAATCGGTTTTGATTCTTCGGTTTATTTTATCGTCTTCTTGTCATAGCAGTATGGCAAAATACAGTGTACCTTTGGTTTGTCAAGGGAGAAGCTTTAATGGTATTTTCAGATCTCTGCCTCTGAAGGTTGTTTTGTCTACCTCTCTGAGCTTGGTTGTCTGAGGCATTACCAGGTGTCACTTGGGCTGGAAGCTGATGCTTCTAGTGCCTAATGACGAGCTTGGCCATTCATGAGTTCAGAAATGGCACAGATGTTAACATCCTTGTGCCCAGTGGCGGTGCTGGCATTTGCTGTCTTTGACTTTCTCTTGTATCAGAGATCTCATTACATGGTAGCTCTAGGTAATGTCGAGTCCTGAATTTATAATTCTGGGACTTGACTGATGTTAGCACAGCAGGGCATCCTGGTGTCGGAAGGCAGACTGGTCAGCATCTCGTCCACTGAGCTTCAGTCTGTACACAAAACTAAGCAGCTTCTTCCAAGTGCTTTGTTGGCTTCCACGTGGCAAGTCAGAGCATATTTTTCTAAGCCTCATGAAATAAACTTCTTTTTATTTTTGAAAGAACTTTGATCATAATGTCCCATACTGAATTTCTGCCACAGATTCTTTAGTGATCCAAAGATGGTTGAATTAATATTTACACAGGAGAAACTTTGGTCTGTAGAGTTCAGGCAGAATTTGTTATGGGTGACATGTTTTTAAATTTCATTAATAAACTTTGTGCCTCCAAGTTCTGTTAGTATTAAATTTGTAACACTTAACATCGTTCTTGTCTGGGGGCTGTTGTGTGGTTGATTGGTATTGTCATCTATTAACTTTTTGTGAGCAGTAAGGATGACTGATGGAAACGGTATAGTTTTTACCTTTGGTGACAGGTGTAATATCACCACTAATTATTCTTTTATCTCTGAATATTGTTTTCCCTGTAAATTGCAGCTTAAACAATAGCTTATGATTAATTTTCTGCCTAACATTTTATCACAATAACTTGTTGCTTATGTACTAATTTCGTGATTTAATGAAATATTTTGTGAACCCTGGATCCAGTCTCGGATTTCCAGAATCGGAAACCTGCTGTTATCCAGTACAGACTGATGAAATTGATTCAGTTGATCTCCCCTTGCCTTTTTGTTTTCCCCTCTCTTGTATTCGAGAGCTAGTGAAAGATAAAAATTTATTTATCCTTATAGGGAAGACTCATTTTTTTTAACAGACTTTTTTTTTTTTTCTTCTAGTTGGTTCCTTAAAAAAGAAATTTTAGTTGGAAAAAAATTTTTTTTCCCTTCTATATAATTGAGTAACACTGTTCTGTTTTATTTCTAGGTTTGAGTTCTGGGAAGATTTTGAAGAAGACCATGGGAAAGGGAGAGAGAATGGCTATCAGAGTCTTCATAAGGTGCTAGAGCCTTTCCTTCTCCGGAGAGTGAAGAAAGATGTGGAGAAGTCTCTTCCTGCCAAAGTGGAACAGATTCTCAGAGTGGAGATGTCGGCCCTTCAGAAACAGTATTACAAGTAAGTCATGGGCTGAGTCAGGCCCCAGTGGGGTTTCGATCAGTGCCAGGAGGACATGAGACAAGTGAGCTGCCTTTTTAGTGAAGTATCAACACAGATTTAAATAGCAGTTTATTCATGGTCAGAGAGAGGGAAATTTATTTTTAAGGAATTGCTTTCTTTAATTTTGTTTATGATTATTTATAATAGTTAACAGAGCTCCAAGCCAAAACTGCCAAGCCTGGCCTGTTCAAAGATAACCTGCCTTCCATCCTTGTCTCCTCCATTCTAGTTTCTCTTCTCCTTAGGTAATGATCACTATTACTTTTTATTTTTGAAGTATAGACAGATGCAGCCTAACTTCTTGCGGCCTTTCTCTCTTATACAGATGGTAGCAGAGTGTGTGCCTTTTTCTGTACCTTACTTCTTTCCCTTAGTGATGCCAAACAGCTGTGCTGGGGACACTCCACGGTAGTTTACAGAGACAGACAGCCCTTCCTTTTTACACCCGCATAGTGGATCTGTGGGAAAGTTTATTACTGGTCCCCTAGTGATGGACATACGGATATTTCCAAATACTTGCTTTTTATAAATAGTGCTGTAGTCTTTGAGCATCCCCCTTTGAGATGGGTTCCTAAACATGTGATTTGATGAAAGTGTAAAGAAATTTCACAGTGCAGAAGAAAAGTGCTTCTCATATTTTGGGGTTTGTGGTTGGAGCTTATTTGGATATGTGTGAATATTCATGCGTCCCGTCCTCCCTTCTCTCCAAACTGAGTTGTAAAACACACTCATCATGAGCACTGTATTCTGTAAAACTCCCTTTTACACGATTTAAATAGGTATGTAGCTTCTGTCTTTGATATATCTCCTTATTAGGTGATTTTCTAATTTGTGATAGCTTAATTTCCACTTTTACACTATATTAAAAACGGCTTCAGTGACAGTCACTGTTTATGAAAAATTCATGAATGTAGTATATGTTCTAATATATATATATATATATATATATATTTTGCCTTGGCTTTCTAAAAAAAAGGCATTTGCTTTTAATTGGAGGATATTGTGTTGGTCCGTGCCACACATCAACATAAATCAGTCATAGGTATACATATGTCCCCTCCCTCTTGAGCCTCCCTCCTACCTCCCATTCTATCCCATCCCTGCAGGTTGTCACAGAGCACCTTAATCCTTGAGCTCCCTGCATCATTCATGAAGTATTTTCTTGTTGTTATCCTGTTTTAATATTCCTAAGCTCAGCCAGGTTGAAATAACCAATGGAATGTTCAATGGTCTGACTCTGAAGGTGTGTGAGGGCTCCTGGATAGGCGGCAGGAGATAGAAGATAAAGCATCCTTCCTTGCCTTTTTAATTCCCCCCACCCCTGTACCCTCAGCAATAGTGTTTCCTTTTACAAGCTTCTGGCATATCCTGGTCTCTTCCTTCGCATCTAATGTCACTATTGTCGTAATTCGCAGGTGGATTCTGACCAGGAATTACAAGGCTCTTGCCAAAGGAACAAGAGGCAGCACATCTGGCTTCCTTAATATTGTGATGGAGCTGAAGAAATGCTGCAACCACTGCTACCTGATTAAACCCCCTGAAGAGAATGAAAGGGAGAGTGGACAGGAAGTTCTTCTGGTGTGTGCTTACCTTGTTCGTAATTAGTTTCTTAAGGACAGTCGGGTTTCTGTAAATGCTTTTAATCAAAACATTCCTTTTCCTCCTTGATGGCTCTTCAAGGAGCATCAAAAGAATCTTTAGACACAGGTGAGAAAAACCACATTGCTAGAAAAAATCTGGAAAGCATATTGTCACAGATAGTAAAGAGCATTTCAGGAATTACTTGTCAGCTAGATTGCAGAAGGCTTCCAAAACCTTTAAGATGATTGTAAAGATATGAACTCTTAGAGGTGAAGGGTAGATTGAAGTATCCTTTTGATCATGATCATGTCTTTTTGTTCTTCAGTCCCTGATCAGGAGCAGTGGGAAGTTGATTCTATTAGATAAACTGTTGACAAGACTTCGAGAAAGAGGAAACAGAGTCCTTATCTTCTCTCAGATGGTGAGGATGTTGGATATCCTGGCTGAGTACCTGACTATTAAGCACTACCCTTTCCAGGTAAGGATGCTTGGTTTTTAGGGTCTCTCCCTTCCTCTTTCTCTCCCTCCCTCCTAGGTTGTATGCTTTGCTTGTTAAATTATCCTCAAGTAGAAAACAAGAGTTTTCTTGTTTAAAACAAATTGAGATTAAGGTTCCAGGAGGGTTTTAATTTTACTTTTGCAAAATTAAGGGTTTTCATCTTCATTCATTAATCTCCAGTAAGATTAGGAGGAAAATAAGGGGGAAGAAGGAGTTTCTTTAGCGTAATACTTGTGTGCATGTTAGACAATAAAAAACAAGAACTTATCTGTAATCTGTGTATAGACATGTGTGCAACTTAGTTGACCTAATATTGTTACTGCTTTGATTTTTAATACATTTAAGGCTTTTAAGACATTTTTAATTATTAAAATAAGTTTTTTCCTTAGTTTTGGATGGACTAATGCAGTTAGGCTGATACTGAAGATAATTGAAGCTAGTGATTCTAAGAAGACCAAGCTTTAAATCTCAGTAGCAGATTATCTTTCAGAATACCCCGAAGTGCCTGGTTATTTTCATAATCCTTGGTGTGGTCTTTCAGTAGCTGTCTTAGAATATGGTTAAATACTGTGGTTATTCTCAGAAATAGCACAATACAGAGAATCAGTGATCTTCTAGTACATCTGATCCCTGGGTGCTTTCAGGTCTGGCTTATCATTTGGCATCAAGTGAAATAAGAATCTGTTACTTTTTTCTCTAGGAAATGAGTAGTCTGGTGTCTGCTCAGGTCGTCATGCCTAATGTCTTCACTTAGTGAGAATATTGAAAAGAGGGCATTTTGGTTTTCTGATTTCAAAACTTACCTTTGGGTCAGGGCTCTCAGGTAGACTTGGTAGTCAGAAAGAAGAAGGAGGGTTCCCACATGTGATTCTGCCTGTGTTCAGGGACCCTGGGTTTGGTGGGCAGAGCACTGAGCTGGGGTCCTTCCAGACTCCACTCTGCTCCGTCACTGATCACCGGCCAGTGGACAGCATCTGTCTGGTCAGTTTTGCCTTCTGTAGAATGAGGTAGTTTGTCTCTAGTGGTGATAAAGGGGCAGCAATGTAAAAATGGTTTTAAAGAGTGAAAAATGCTTTATATGCAGCGTACAGGTAGTAATTCTTGAGTGTCTGCATATTATATGGCATCTCCACAGTGGCATTGTTTTGGACCTGGAGTTGACATACAGTCTAATGTGAGAATCATATGTGCTGGGAATGCCAGAGGCTCTCTTGAGGGTACATTTTGGCTGCCCCATGCTTTAGTTTTTGGAAGAGCTGGAGTATATGACCAGCTTAATGTTTTCAATATCGTGGGAAAATGCCTTCCAAGCAGGATTATGTAAAGGACTTTTTGGTGTGTATAGCAGTTACTAACAGGGCAACATTCAGCCGTATCAGCTTAGGATCATCACTTTTCTGCAGGAGTTAATTATGAGGTGACCAGTGGTGGTCTTTCCTAATTTCTGGAATACCCACAGATGGCGAATCAGACAAAGCCTCTAGGCACAGCTCGGTTGCCGTCTTTCTCCTTACGTCCTAGCGGCCACTCTCATCGTTGGATAAACCTAGGTGGCCCTTAGAACCAGAAGCTCCTGAGCTTGAGTGTGTAACTGGAGAGCTTGGGGCTTGTCGGGTGTGCTGCTCAAGCATAGCCCCTGGATGGCACTTGGCCAGTGTGTTCTTGTTATTTTTACTCAGAGGGTGTTGGAGTGAGGAAGGTTTCAAGTCTTCTGTTCTATTTTGAGTGCAGCTGACTTTCCTACCTTATGATTTTCTCGTGGTTTATTTTTACAGCGTCTGGATGGTTCCATCAAGGGAGAAATCCGAAAACAGGCACTGGACCACTTCAACGCTGATGGGTCTGAGGTATAGCATGCATGGCTTTGTTATTTGGGCAGTCTGGGCTCCGTATCAAGGGGGAAAGCCTTTCTAGCTGAATGTACGCTGTTTCAGAAACAGTTCACAGTACAGCTGTCCTACTTGATAAGAGAAATCACTGGTGTAAAAGGTGCCTCTTTACTTGGTTAGTTGTCACCCCCAAAAAGCATATACGTGCTTATTTCTCTTCCCTGGACTGGATTAATGGCAGAGTAGTTCTGATAGCAACAGAGTGCTCTCTGGTGCTCCCAGATGGCAAATTTCTAGGCCTCGAAGGAAAACAAGGCCAGGCTGTGGAGGGCTGACCAAGAGGATTAACTTTGATCTGTGTGCTGCTTCAGAAGGTTCTGACCTGTGCTCTTGGTGACTTGAGTCTTAGAAAGTATGTTTGTCGTGTCTCAGATTTGTTGGATCTTGGTAGGGATGTGGCTTCATTCCCTTGCTTGGGCTGATAGCAGCATTGGCTCATCTGTTAGATGTTCAGCTTGAATTTGGCAATATAGAGTGTTTTGTTTTCAAGGCATGTCTGAAAGAGCCCTTAGGACAAGCCAGAAGCCGTGTAACTTTGGAATGTGTGCCTGTCAAGCTGTTAAACACCGTGGGATTTGAGAGAAGGAGGGAGAAGAGGTTTAGCGTGGGGGGCCGTAGCGGTGTGAGGAGGGAGGAAGCCAAGAGCACTGGAGATGGGACTCACGTTGCTGTGGGGAGAGCGTGGGAGCCTCTGAAGTCCGGGCGGCTCTTCTGTGTAGAGACCGGGCTTTGCTCTGCTTTCTCGTGAGCTTTAAGCACTGTGTCTGTCACTCTGGAATGGCAGGACTCCTGCCCCTCGAATTGTACACAGGCCCAATTAGACTGTGCATTGTGGCTTCTGTGGTATTCTGTTTAATGTTGTGGTATTCTGGCTTCTTCTCTAGCCTAAAATTTTAGTTTTCCTTGAGGAGTTTTAGACATTAATCTCTTCAGAACCAACGCTCTAAATAGTCAAGGACAAGAGGAATTGAATTATTAAAAATATTGATAACCATTGAATTCGCATTCCTCCTTTCCCTCCTCCTATTTCCTCGCCTGTGAAAGCATGATTTCACTCCCGGCTTCATAACCGCGGTGACGGCGTCGGCATAACAATGAGCACACGGCCCTGCGCAGGCATGCCGTCATGTCAGCTGGTGTGGTTATTCAGAACGTGTTGGGATTGGTTTTTTGTGCCCTACTCTTAGTGTAAAGCGCAGCATGAGTTAAATGTCTTATACCGCCCTGTGTCAGAGAAAAACTAAAGTTGGTTTCTTTGTAGTTCTCCACTCATCCTCCTGCCCCGGCTAGATGCAGAGAATGGTTTCTCTACTGTTTTCTGCAAACCTGAGTCTTTATTAAATTAATTAAAAAACTTATGTACTTTATTACTGGGGGAAAGTATTAGATGCACATTTAGAAATTTTGCAAGTTGGTAAGGCGTACAAAGGAGAAAAGCTGTGCAAACTCCCATTCCAGCTTGTTATTCACATCATTTTGGTCCATTTCATTCATCCCAGAGGAAACCGTTTGTTTCTTCATATGTCTGCCCCGGTTGGAATCATGCTGCGTATAGTCTTGTTGTCACCTTTCATTCAAAATTTTCTCTGTATCATTAAAGATTTAAAAAATCATGGTTTCTAATATTTTCTCATGCCTGTTCCCTCATTTATTTAACCATTTTATTGTTGTCAGATGTTTAGTTAAGAGGATATGAGCATGTAAAAAAGATTTTTAGTGCTTTTTGCCTAATCACTTTTTCCAAACAGTTTATCTTCATACTTTTTTCTAAATGTGTTTATTTATTTGATTGTGCCTAGCCTTAGCTGAGGCATGTGGGATCTAGTTCCCTGACCAGGGTTTAAAACCAGGCCCCCTGCATTGGGAGCATGGAGTCTTAGCTACTGGACCACCAGGGAAGTCCCTATATTCATACTTTTATGTATGAATACTTCTATTTTACCTCACCATTTAGTTTCATAACTTTTAACCTTTGCCTGTTTGGTAGTAGACATAACTAATATCTTAATGTAATTCATACTACCTTTGATAGTGACATTGAAAATAATCTTTTATGATCTTTCAGAGCTCAGATTTTGTTTACGTTTTAGATGTCTTATTCTCAGTGTTTACCTGTGGGCTTTGCTTTAGAGTGTGGTACTGCTGGGTATTTAAGGATCACAGACTCAGTGCTTCAACACCGCTGACAATCAGTTCTTTATTGGAACTATTTAAAGTTCTTGTGAGACAGCTCTCTCTATTTTTAGTTCTATGACAGTGTTGGTGAATGACTGTTATTTAGACTGGGGAGACCCTTTCATTGCATTTGTGTGTATGTATTAAATACAGCCATTTATCAAAAGATAACTCAGAACTACCAGTGTGTGAGTGCCACTTTCACGAGATGCAGACAGGTGTATGGTGCCTGCCCAGTCTCTGTTACGCCATTGCTGTGGAAGTGTGGAATGTGTCAGGGCCTGGGTCTTTCCCATATACAGCTCTTCAGTCTGTCCTGCTCTGCTTTTCTTGGTGCATGTTCCATGGTGATTGAGGGTCCTCTGCTACCCAGTGGTTCTGTCATGTCGCCTGTTAGTACAGTGTTTCTGTATTCCTCAGCAGCCTCATAAATGAATGGACATTTGCTCAGTCAAGTTTCCTTGCTTATACAAACTGCCTGCCTCACATGGCATAACTCCCCTTTACCCAGGAAATAAGTACATAGGCAACTTACTGAAGTGCTCTGTTGATAAATAAGTTTGTCTGGTTTCTGTTAACTGCTTGTATACTAGTTTTAGTTGGGCAAGACCACTAATTCTTTTGCTCCTGTTGCCTTATCTGTTTCTACTTTACTCCCTTAGCTCATTGCACTGACTCTTGCCTCTTAATCAAATGAAAATTCACTCTGCCATCAAGTCCCTGACATTCTTGTAGCCTCCATAAAGTTTGTCCATCATATCTCACTTTTCTTCACACCTGCAGGGGTTTCCAGGTATAAGGGCTTATTGGACTGTGAAACTGTTTCTGAGAAGGCCACTGCATAAAGTAGTATATTGCATTGTGTACAGGACTTCTGTTTCCTGCTCTCGACAAGGGCTGGTGGCCTGGGAATCAACCTGGCTTCAGCGGACACAGTTGTCATCTTTGACTCTGACTGGAACCCCCAGAACGACTTGCAGGCACAAGCCCGAGCCCACAGAATTGGTCAGAAGAAGCAGGTCAGTGGAGAAGCCTTTGGCTGTGGCTTGGAGGGGAGGTTTTTGTCGATGGGTAGATATCTATTTGTTAATTAGCTAGTAGAGAGAAACTGTCTTGAGGGCTGAGATGAGATGAGCCTATAGTTATGGAACCGTTCTTTCTCACTGTGTGTAAGGTGTATGACCAGTAAGTTTCTGGCTCACTCAAAGGTACATGATGAATAGACTTAGAATTGAAAATTTCTCTCTATTTTAGTATAGAAAAGTTGTATTTACGTTGTTCAGGACAGTCTACTTTTATTACACATGGTCAATGTTAGCGTTGTCGTATGCTGCAAAAGTACACACTTGTTTCCTTCAAGGATGAATTTCAAAGTCTGCTCCAATATTAGCCACCTTTTAAGTTTCATATGTGGTTGGAGATTTGAGTTTCGGTGAAACAGATAGTTTTTTAGCAGCATATTTATCATTAGGTCAAGGCTATAATAATAGTTCGTAGAGGCAATTTTTATTTAAGAATGTAACATGCTGCCTGTAGTAGAAGATATTATATATATTAATGCTTAAGTTGTCTGCTTGAATCAATGACTTACAAGTAGTATGCCATAGCAGAGAACAGATTTTTTTTTTTCCCCACCCTTGCTTTTAGACAGAAGTAGCTTTCTATGTGTGTGAACAGGCATAAGCATAATAATACTGCCTTTTCCTATAGGTAAATATTTACCGCTTGGTTACAAAGGGGACCGTAGAGGAAGAGATCATAGAACGGGCCAAGAAGAAGATGGTATTGGACCATCTGGTGATTCAGCGCATGGATACCACTGGCCGAACGGTCCTGGAAAACAACTCTGGAAGGTCCAAGTAAGTGCCAGAAAGGTGGGAGAGGTAGAAGTCAATTTTAATTCATCATTTCGTGTAATTCATTCATCCTTCTCATGAGATGCTCTACAACAGACATTAATCTGTTGATTACCTGGAAAGGACCAAGCCAAAACTGCAAGATGACTTTTTCATTATGTTTTGCTTTCCCTGTTTCTCCTTCCTCTTTTCTTTTCCTTTTTTTTGGGGGCGTATCGGCCCTCTCCTCATGTGCCCTCTTGTCTTGCCTGCCCTCCTCTCTAGCCTTTTGCTTTTGGCTCTGCCTGTGCTGTATGACACAGCAGCAGTGGCAGCTGCGTGCTCGCCATCAGGCTTTCTGCCTGGCCCAGTATTGCCTTGGACTTTTCAGCAGTGAGACTGCAGCAGGTTGAATTGGCGGCCGTTTCTTATTATTGGTAAAAATGTTTGTGTGGAGATTGCCTTTCCTATTGAAAATTAAAGGGTATGAAAGGAAAATAGTTAAGTTTCAGCCGGTGTTACTTGGAAGCACAACGATTTCTCTTAGAGAATTTACATTTTGTCCATATTGTTGAGTGTCTTCTGTGGCAGTCTTAGAGTTTGTGTTATGGGTTAAATCAAATGAGCCCTTTCTAATTAGGTGATGATGATTTTCCACTAAAAAGAAAACTACACAGAAAAAACTTGTCCTTTTATTTTGGACCAGAGAGGAGGTGTTTGAAAATTCTTGGTGAACAATAACTTTGTGAATCAAAGGATGAAGAGAGAATTCCCTTCTTTCATGTTGCTAATTATCTTTTTTTTGCTAATTATCTTTTTTGCTTACCCTTGTAAGCAACAAACCAACAGGAAAATAATTGCTGTCTTAGTCTTTTGTTAAGTTAGGTTTACCACTGCAGACTCATCCTGTAGATTAAAAACCATGACATATTTGTGAGATCATTTTTCTTGTGGCAGAATTTCTGTTTTCACCATTAGTTAGACCTCTTTAAGAAGAATAGATGTTTAGAACTCAATAGAGGTTATTTGACGTCCCTAAGATATTACAACTACGTTTTCACTTCTACAGTTCAAATCCTTTTAATAAAGAAGAGCTGACAGCGATTTTGAAATTTGGAGCTGAGGATCTCTTCAAAGAACTTGAAGGGGAGGAATCAGAGCCTCAGGTAATTAACAACAAGGGGAAAAAACTTCTTGATAAGTATCATCTGTGAGAGTCTAAATTTTTCTAGAAGCACATTCTGAGCCTGAGACTTTTCTAAAGAAAGAGTAGTTACTTGCAGAAGATAGTTTCTCTTTTTTCTTATACAGCTGAGAGCGCTTACAAAATTGAATAGGAAAGAATGAGAAAAGCATTGAGGCTTTTGTCTTTGCTCTTTTTTATTCCAATTTTATTTCTTGTAATTTCTGAAGTTTCATCTTACGATTTATATAAATAGTAGTTTGAAACGTTGGGTATAAAACATTATAAAAACTGAGTGTAAAATAAAATGGAGTATCAGAGAAGAGAGTTGATTTATTTGCACCCGTGTTCTCAGTAAATGCTAACCACTGTTGCCTTTTTACCATGTTCTTTTAGGAAATGGATATAGATGAAATTTTGCGCTTGGCTGAAACCAGAGAGAATGAAGTCTCAACAAGTGCAACAGATGAACTCCTGTCACAATTTAAGGTATTAAAATCATTGTCTGAGAAAGTCCTTGGCATTGATTTGTGAACCAATAATAAGTAATGCCTGTCAGTACTTTGTCGGTACAAGACACTCTGTGCTTTTCTTTTTACTTAAGTTGATTTATATTCCTTAAAATCATTCTCTAGAGTTCCAAGTATGGTGTGAATATAGACTGTACAGTCCTTCCCATGGGGGTAACCACCGAAGTGGTCCATCTTGCCCAGAGTCAGTGGATAGAAGAAAAATAGTTGATGTGAGTAGGCTGCAAATACGCTGTCCGTGGGACAGGTGGAGAACTAGATAATGTGGAGCTCTGGGAGAGACAGTAATAGAGGCATGACAGAGAGAGGTCAGAGGTATGAAAATAGAAGGTGACAGTGGGGAAGCTCTTGATGACTTGGTGGCGTTAGGGAAGTTGTGGGATGGTTGGTGGTATTTGATAAAAAATTAAATGAGATCAGGACTAACTGCAAAAGCTGGATACTGGATGAGTAGGAGGTGACTGCATTGAGTATAGACTTTATGAAAAAGTAAGGAAAACAGTGAAGGTAATTTATAAGGATGAAAAGGTCAGGCAAGGTAAGGGTTTTTAAAGGTGTTACCATGTTTCTAGGTTGAGGAAAGAGCGTGAGAATAGGAAAATATTGAAGGTTCTAAGGAAGGAAGGATAATTTGGTTGCACATTGCCCAGGAGGAAACTGGAAGCGATATAATCAAAAGCAGAGATGGAAGAACTGGCCTTTGAAAGACAAAAGAAGAATCCACTTTGGGATGGAGAGGGAAGAAAAGATGTAGAAGCTCCAGTTGGTGACCTTGCTTACCAGTAAGTGAGACGTTTACTGAGAAGTGGAAAAGCTTTGGGATGGCTCCATCTAGGAGCCAGGAGTTGCTGGGAGGAACTTGATAGGGACTAGGAGAAGGAAATGGCAACTCACTCCAGTGTTCTTGCCTGGAGAATCCCAGGGACAGAGGAGCCTGGGTGGGCTGCCGTCTGTGGGGTCGCACAGAGTCAGACACAGTGAAATGACTTAGCAGCAGCAGCAGAACTGAATTTAGAAGGTGGGGCTTTATATTAGAGCAAGTCAGCAGGATCAAGTGACTCTCCAGCATTACTTGAGGTCAGAGAAACTGGATCAGTTGGCCATTCCGAGATTGACTTAGGAGGCACGGAAGAATCGTCAAAGTGGCAAAAAGTTGCCCAGATTCAAGTGAGAATGTGGTTGAGTGGATTCGCCATTGGTTGGTTCCGTGTATGTTAGAGAAGAGGGTAAGTGGTTACATGGATGAGGTGTGGTAGACCCGCTGGGACTGAGAAGAAGGTGTTTGTTAAGAAGTACGTTGTGATGAAGTCCAGGGTTGGCCACAGGCAGAAGCTGTGTCAGTGGAAGAAAAAGAAAGGAGTTGAGTGGATCACAGAGCTCTAGGATCAGAGTTAATGTGTTTGAGGATGCAGAAGATGGAGGTGAATTGTTAGTGTTTCAACTGGATTTCACTTCTGTGATTAATGCTCCCTTCTTAAACAGAAGTAATCTTCATGAAGATGTCCTTGTCAAAATATTATATGATTATATAGGTCTGAAAATTTTCTTCATATAACAGATTGATCAGAAGCCAGATTACTGGTGACACTTGTCTTTCTAAAGCCCTTTGACCATTACGTTTCAGCATCTAGTTAGGTAGGATTCTGGTTAAGTAGAAACTCTGTATGTCTGGAGTGCGTTACTGAATTGACTTTCTTTTCATAATAATTCTTTTTTGTTGTTCTAATTTAATGAATGTGTTGGAAACATAACAAACATTTTTTTGAGATATTTATGACTACAAGTTTCTTAAGTAATGATAACCAGTCCTTAGAAGATTCTTACTATATTTTAAGCACTGTTTTAAGTGCATTCTGTGTATCAGTCTTTCAGTTTTTACAACAACATTATGTTGAAGTCACTCATCATTTATAGATGAGGAAACTAAGACACAAGGAGGCTTAGTAGATTTCCTAAAATCACACGTTTGGAGTTGTTATTACTTCTGAGATAGGGAGTCTGGCCTGTAGAGTCTGGCCCTTGACTGCTAACACCACTCTTGGGAAAGTTAAATTCCCAACTGCATGAACCACTGACGTATGGGAGTTATTGGTATTTGTATCAACTAATACTGTTTTAAAAGTGAGATCTAAAGTAATTATAAACAGTGCTTAACTTGAGAGATCAGTCAGATAATTCATTTTATGGAACAGAAAAATGTTAAATTTTAAATCTCAGGAATTACACACCTCTGGTTTTGTCCTAGAATATTAAAATTCTGATTGTGAAAATCATGATGTCCATGTTGGAAGTTAATTTTGCCCGAAAGTTCTGATTTCAGTGTCAGCTCTTAAGTTATTTTGAGGAATAGAACCTCCTAAAGCTCTTTAACTTCAGCCCAGGACTGAGGCCTGCCCACCACTGCTCAGAAATGGCGAGAGTTGGTAGATGTTTCTCTGTAGATGCCTTTCTTTCTGGGATGCATGTCTATACAAATAGATATTAAATGTCTGATATCAGGCTTTCCTGATATCAGTTGGTAAAAAATATGACTGCAGGGCAGAAGACTGGGATTTGGTCCCTTGGTCAGGAAGATCCCCTGGAGAAGGAAATGGCAACCCACTCCAGTATTTTTGCCTGAAAAATCCCATGGACAGAGGAGCCTGGCAGTTCACAGTCCGTGGAGTCTCAAGAGTCGGACATGACTTCGTGACCAGACCACAACATGAAGTAAATGGAATATTCTTCCAAGTTTGCTTGAATTTTTTGCATTTTATGTTCTTGTTTTTATTCGTGAGACTCACATACAGTTTGGAGCATGTGAAATTATGAAATTCCTTTAGCTTTGATACTTTTAATAAAAGTGAATAAGGTAACGAGTTGGCTAGATAGTAGCTACTGCTTTGAGTTATGCTTTGTTTCAAATGAGCTCTGTTCAGCAGCAGGACTGTGTAGGACTTAAGTTCATAATGGGCTGACATTAGGGATTCAGACATTATGCTCTATATTTACTTTTTTTGACCATACAGCGCAGCATGTGGGATCTCAGCTCCCCGACCAGCAGTCGGACCTGTGTCCACTGCAGTCTTGCAGCGGAAGCATGGAGTCCTGACGCTGGACCACCAGGGAATTCCCTGCAAATATTATCATCTAAATAAATCTACAGAGTTCTAGTTAATTTATTAGAAAATGTGTATGATTTAAAAGCACATCTTTTAATAAAACATAAGACAGTTTGTATTTTTTTATCTTTATATTCTTTGGTAAAATTTCTGATGAACTTTAGAACTTGGCAAGTAGATTATGTTGAGGGGATAAGGGAGAAATTAGTAGAAAATGATTTTTTTTATTATTATATTATCATAGGAACCCTATTATCATTCATAGCATTTTAGATTCAAAACACTGCGTGAGTTGGTGTTTGGGAAATAGTGAAATGCCAGTCAGACAGTGAAGTCCTTTTGTTGTAAGGTTGCCAACTTTGCAACGATGGAGGATGAAGAAGAGCTTGATGAGCGTCCTCACAAGGACTGGGATGAGATCATCCCGGAGGAGCAAAGGAAGAAAGTGGAGGAGGAGGAGCGGCAGAAGGAGCTGGAAGAGATTTACATGTTGCCTCGAATTCGGAGTTCCACTAAAAAGGTGATTAAGTGAGACGAAAGAGACGGCAGTGCTTCTGACGGGGAGGGTTCCCGGGCAGCGTTTCAGGAACCTGGCAGAGGGAAGTGGCAGAGTGCATGGGGCTCAGGGCTCCCCCAGGGGACATTCAGTCTTTGCGTCTTGGCCCTTGTGAGATGGCTGAGTGGGATTTGAGCTTGACTGAAGGGTTGCATTTGGCGCCTGAGACTAGAAGTAGTAATTCTAACAGTTTGGGTCTTCTGATTGGCACGGCCTTCAGCTTTCAGAGTCAAACGTCTCTTCATCTGTAAATGTGTTCATGACACTTGGTATAAATACTTAGTAAGGGATTATATAAAGGTGCTTCAGTTACAAAGCACCATTGTAGGCACCATCTAATTTGATTTTTGCAAGAACATAGAAATAGATAAACTATGTTTTATTACTCAATTTGTTGGTGACAACACACTCAGGTCTGCCTAAGAGCCTGGTAAATCAATATTAGCTAATAGTAGCTGTCATTGAGTATTTACACTGTACCAGGCATAAGTCAGTGCTTTTATACTAACTGACTGATTTAATTCATATGAAAAGCCTGTATTATAGGTGCTATTATCCCCATGCTACAAATGGAAAACAAAGGCATGGAGAGGTAAATTTCCCCAAGGAAGTAAACATGAACCTACAGTGCAGAGATTTTTACCCCAGTGTACTAAATGATGACCAGATGACCAGAGACAATACAGACTTAATGATGACCAGAGGCAGGATGTCTCTGGCAGTGTGCACACCCCAAGCAGATCTTCTTTCATCACATGCTGTCTGCATCCTCCTTTCTTAAAGGCAGATTGACTTGCCTGATCGAGTAGGAAGTTCTGAGCTTTAAGGAGTTAAGATGGGCTGGTCTGCGTCCTTAGATCACTTGGACCTGGCATTTGCTCAATGTAACTTTGCGTTTTCAGGCTCAGACAAATGACAGTGACTCTGATACTGAGTCTAAGAGACAGGCCCAGAGGTCCTCTGCCTCTGAGAGTGAGACGGAGGACTCTGATGACGACAAGAAGCCCAAGCGCAGAGGGCGTCCCCGAAGTGTGCGGAAGGACCTGGTGGAGGGGTTCACGGATGCCGAGATCCGGAGGTTGGTGGAGGCCCTGCTCTCCCTCCCCTCACGTTTGGGTGGGCATGCTGTAAGCCTCAGGGGATGCATCCCTGCCCTGGGTGACGACGAGGGCGGAGGATGGCAGGGAGACGGCAGTCACGCCCCAAGACCCCAGGCTGATTCTGCCTTCTCCACGCTTTTCCTCAGTTGAGCTCTTTGTTTACTTGTTCTCTGCTCTGAACATTTCATGGTGAAGAAGGTCCAGCCAAGAGGAAGGAGGCTGTTAGAGGTCACCTTGGGCTGAAACTTTTTTTTGTTTTCATTGAAGAATTTGAGTACATACATGCACACATATTTAGCAATGTATATAGAAGAAATGGTATAACATAAAAAATTGAAGGAGTACAGATAACCCCAGTTTACTTTCTGTTAGTGTTGCTACTGGTATCAGATTGGTTTACTAATATATACAACATATTGTTAGACACGACATATTGTTCGGCAGCTTGCTTCTTGTCACTCTCAGTCAGTTTTGGGCATCTCTCTCTCTCAGTACTGACTACACATTTGTTGGTGTCTGATTCACATCCCTCCGCCCTCCAGAAAAATCTGAAACTGTTGCTTTCAAACCATTTCCCCCTAGTTTCTGTGTCATCTTTTTAAACAGGTAAAGAAAGTAGAAACTGTGAAGATGGCTAGCTTTATGATCTAATCCTTATTATTAATTTAACTATCTCACGTAGTCCTTTTAGGTCAGTGTTTGAAACCATGAGGTCGTTGTTTCCCACTAAATGTCATGCCTGTCTGTTCTTTTCTTCTTTCTTTGTTTACTATGGAGAAATGTAAACACATGCAAACATTGATAAAATATCAACGCCCCCTCCCCCGGGTGTTATCCTGACCATCTTGAACCGGTAGTCTGTCTTGTATGTGGCCCTGCTCCTACGGTCTCCTACCCCTAGTGTGACACAGAGAAGAGTGTATACTGCACTGTGACTGGGTGGCCCGTGCTGAAGGTGTTCATTAGGTCTACTTGGCTTACTGCTGTTCAGATCTTCTGTTTTCTTTGATCTTCTGCCTGATTGTTCTATTCATTATTGAAAATGGGGTGTTGACATCTCTCTTGTTCTGTATTGTTCATTTCTCCTATTTTGTCCGTTATTGTGTCCTATATTTTGGGCCTCTGCTTGGTAATCTGTTGTGTTGGTGGACTGGCCCTTTTCTCATTATCAGATGTCCTTTGTCTCTAGCAACAGTTTATGTCTTAAAGTTTATGTCTTGGTTCAATACTCATAGATACTGTAACTCTTGATATTGTATGTGTGGTATCTTTTTCCTTTTTTATTGCAGTCTATTTGTGTCTTTGAGTCTTAACTTGCAGCTCTTATAGGCAGTATTTTGTTAGATGATTTTTAAAAATTCTCTCTATTGATTTCTTTGTTTTGACTGAAGTCTTTAAACCATTTACATTTAATGCAAATTATTGATAAAATAGAATTTATGTCTGCATTTTTCTGTTTCTTTTTTATGTCTTATATCTTTTTTGTTTCATTATTTCCCCCATTACTGCCTTCTTCTGTATTGCATGATTTTTAGTATACTATTTTAATTCTCATTTCTTTTATATAGTGGTTTCCCTGGAGATTATAATTAATACTTAGAGCAATTTAGTTTGGACTAATATCAACTTAATTTCAGTGGTATTCTAAAATTTTACTCCAGTTTAGGTACATTCCTTCTCCCTTTTTGTGCTTTTATTGTCAGACAGATTTAAAATCATTCAGGAGAAGTAAAGAGTTACTGAAAAAAATACATATACACTGTGTTTTTATTTACTTACTCAGGTATCCTCCTGAGGCTCTTGTTTATTCATGTGGATTTGAGGTATTGCTTCTTGTCTTTTCATTTCTGCCCAGAGTTCTCGCTCTAGTATTTCTTTTAGGGCAGGTCTGCTAGCAACAAGTTGTGTCTTTACTTATTTGGGAATGTCTTAGTTTTTCCTTTGTTTTTGAAGGATAGTCTTTATTCTTTTTCTCTTTCACATTGGATAGTCTCAGTTGACTTACCTTTTCATTGATTTTTTTTCTCTGTTCACATCTACTCCTGTGATTTTTTTTTATCTTAGTTATTGTACTTTTCAACTCCAGATTATATGTGACTCCTTTATATAATTTCCATCTCTGCTGATATTCTCCATTTATTGATAACATCATTCTCAAATTTTCATTAAATTCTTCAGACCTGGATTCCTTTAGTTCTTGTATATATTTACAATAGTTGATTAAATTCTTTGTCTAATAAGTTCAACTTTTGGATTTCCTAGAGGATATTTCCATTGAAAACTGGCTTCTTTCCCTGTATATGGATTATACTTTCTTGTTTTCTATAATTTTTTGTTGGAAACTGGACATTTTAAGTAGTAAAATGTGGCTAGTCTGGACATCAGAATACCCCTGCCAGACAGAGTTCTTTGTGTTTGCTGTTCGTTATTGTCATCGTTGGCTTACCTAGTAATTTTTCTGGCCTAGTTCTGTGAAGTCTCTGCTCATTTAGCTTAGAGCTCAGCTAATGATTGGGCAGAGACTTTCTTAAGCACCTTGAATCTACCAGACAGTAAGTCTCCAGCCTTGGCTGGAGGACTCCTGTGAGTGCCGAGGCACCTGTTCATTGCTCTGGCAGGCAGCTTACGACTTTGCCTTATCCTTCAGCTCCTGTTTGTGTGGAGCCTGAAGAGTAGTCAGAGGTGAAAAATTAACAGCTTCTCGTGTCTTCTCTGTGCCTGCACACAGCCCTACACATGTGCAGCCTTCTAGATTCCCAGGAATATGCCTGAGCTTATCCAAGACACCTGTGAGCATGTTTTCACCCCAGTTTTTCCATTGCAGTTTTTGATCAGCTTGTTCATCCCCAACTTACAGTGCTGCTTCAGGCAGCCATGCTGTTAAACCTTTGTCTCTAATTAACTTTTTTGACTGCTGAACTATGAACAGTGTCTTCACAAAGACCCAAGTCGAATGAAGACAAGCCTGAGAATGGAGTTTCTCAGGGTGGCGTCAGTCAGGCCAGATAGCACTGTTCTCTGGGGAAGGAGTTTTATGGAGCTCCAAGCCCGTTCTGCCCCCTGTAATGGCTGCTGTGTTGCTATTTGCGCAGCTGCTGTAGCTGGGAAAGTGGTTTTCAAGGCACTCTTGGTGCTGGGGAGAGGACATGGGAAGTAGAGCAAGTCAGAATGGCAGAGAGCTCACCATTCATACTGAGATTGAGCTGTTTGCTTGACTATATGCTTGTAAGTCAGCTGCAAGCCTCTGATTAATTTCCAGCATTCCTTTTGACTTGGACAGTTTTTGCCAGTGTTCTTGTTGCTTTTGTGAAGGAGCAGATTTTCAGAGGTCCTTATTACTCCATCATTCCTAGAATGCTTCTCTGTCTCAATATTACTTGGAAGTAAGCTTGAAGGACATTATTATTTCAGATGTAAAATATTTCAGTTATGTCAAGAAAAAGAAATGTAGAGTTGAGGAATAACCCCCAGACTTGCTTTCGCATACGGTAATTTCCTAATCCTTGTATCCATGGTACTCCTTTAATATTGTTTCTTAGCTGTTGTCATATTCATCACCATTTTTAGGAATTGCTATGCCTTCTCTTTTCATTTTTTTCTCCATGCTATCTTTTCTTTCACTGTTAGCTAACCAGATAGTTTGGCATTTTACAGTGATGCCCTTCATATATTGTGAATCTTGCTTTTTTAGTGAAAGTGCTAGTGGTTGGCTCAAGGGGGGAGAACAGATTAGACATATATTGGCATTTAGCATAGTTTAGACTAGAGACTTGTGGAAGGACGATTAGGTTTTAGGTTGGAGACACCGTTTGGCAGAAGGAGTCAGAGTTTCCAAAATAGTTTTGCCTAAAAAGTTTAAAATCATATATTTATTTTACTTTGCCTCATTACAAAAAGTACTTGAGGCAGTCCTAAAACTCTTCTAGTTATATTATTGACCAGAACATAATGGAAAATATTGTAGTATGGAATTGAAAGTAACAGCAGTGGACTGAATGGACCAGTGAAACTAATTTTGGATTTTATCATAAGAGTTGTGGTTATTAAATCATTTATTACCTGTTAACCTGTAAACTTGTACCTTCTAAAAATAATAGTATTAAGAATTAAGCCACCATACTCAGGTACATCTCTAAGTAGTTTCATGACCAGTCACTGACAATAAAGTAGATCTTTGGTTTGAAAAGCGTTTTAGTACTAACTTTTAAGTTGGCCATTTTCAAAGGTTTTCAATATTCGTTTAGTGGCAGTTGCAAGGATTGGGCAAAATCTCGTTTTGACCATTTTTATGGCTCATATTTCATCACAGGATGTGTTTGCACCAGCATAGCTGAAGTCTGCTTTTTAAATGTGATTTATTAATCATTTTCCTAGGTTCATCAAGGCGTATAAGAAGTTTGGTCTCCCTCTTGAACGGTAAGCTTAGTAACACAATAGTTTCTTATCCACCTCTTTTTCCCTTCTGTTATGTAGCAGTTTCTGTTTTTGGTTCTGTTTTCCATATTTAAGGTCTGGCACCTTTTGACAGTCTGATTTTTAGACATGACCTGCTCCAGATGACTTGGAGATCAACAAAACGTGTTGCAGATGTAATTGAACTTTGCTTCTAGGAACATTGCAGTGAATGGAAGTAGGCTGGAGAAAGGAAAGTGAGCACAAAGAAGCGAACTAGTGCTAATAGCTTCTGGGCACTTCACCCGACAGCCCATTTAGTTAATAAAGAAAGCTGAACCCTTTCTCCTGTTTTCTGAATTAGTCTGTTTTTGTGGACTCTTCCAAGTCAAATTCTTTATGATGGAAAGTGAGTAAGTTAGTCATAGTCACTGCTGGAGGGTTCTTGTTGGAGCCTTGGAACAGTCAGTTGAGGAATGAAGAGAAAAGTGTCTTTGCAGGAGCACGCTAATGCAAAACCAAGCGGTAGCTCACACGGGCACGGGGCCTTGAGGTGTGTTCCGATATTTGTCTTTCCTCAGGCTGGAGTGCATAGCACGTGATGCCGAGCTGGTAGATAAGTCTGTGGCGGATCTGAAGCGCTTGGGGGAACTGATTCACAACAGCTGTGTGTCAGCAATGCAGGAATATGAAGAGCAGCTGAAAGAAAATGCCAGCGAGGGTAAGTCAGCAAGTCTGCCTCAGTGATGCTCAAAGACCTGGATTGGGATCTCTGCTGCTCAGGGGTCTCTTCTCTTCTCTCTTTCTTCATCCTTGTATCCTGTGCTTCCCTCATTTTTTGAGGTGTGTATTCTCACCTGCCTTTATGTGAGCTCAGTTGTTAGATCCCAAAGATATACTCTAAACGAAGTTGATTTGCCCAGGGTGCAGAGCTCTGAACAAGCGGAATGATTTCTTTTAATGTTACTGTAGAAAGTTCAAGTTGGTTTGAATGATGTAAAGATCTAAGGAGCTTGAGCCTGACTGGGCACGTTTGTATTAAGGCTGCAAGTGAGTAGTTACCACCAGTAGTGATTGTCTTGGATGCGCATACAGGTGGTGTTTTGTTGTGATAAACTCAAAGGATTGAGAGAATTAATCCAGATAGACAAAGCAGTAGCTGAGTATTACAAACCTCTTTGTTAGAGGGACCCTTTCTTGGCACTAGACTTTGCTGTAACCGAATCTGACCTGCAGCGTGTTTTCTCTTACACACCATAAGTGCTTTTGCCTGTCCTCTATAAGCAGGAGGGGTCAGGAGAGAGCTGAAGTCCGTGTTGTTACAGGATACCCTTATAGTGAACCTCAAAGAGGTGACGATGTGACCATTCGGGCTCCCTGGACTGTGGTGTGTCTGTGCAGTTGCCCCCATTCTTTTGTCTACCTCCACTGAGATTACTCACAGGAGGCTCCGTCAGCTGCGATGAAGGGTTCACACGTAGGAGGCAGCCAGTGTACCTGGAACCTTGGTCTTGATGGTTCCCAGTTGCAAGATCTGAGCCAAGTGACAGCCTCTCAAGGGTCTTGTGCAGAATGGAGTAGTGGCCCTGAGTCAGCGGGCTTGGATGACCACTTGAATAATTCCATCCACGTGAAGTGCTTGTCGTCATGTTTGGCTTGCAGGGTTAGCTTTTTCACTAAGTATAGCATTATTGGTGCTCTGAAATATTCTTCTTTATACTGAGAGTAATAGAATTTTAAAATACCTTGAATATAGTCGAAAACATTTCTAGATGTGGCTTTTGTTTTTTTTTTTCCCCATGAAAGAAAGAAAACTTGAGTGGTGTGGACAGTGACCCAATCTTGTGCTCCTGTCGCACCCAGAACGCACTCAGAAGTAACCTACCGTTACAGTGTGTTTCTTCTTTTCTTGTAATTTGATTGTTTTGTGTAAGTATTACACTCATATGGCTCAAAAATGAAAACCAGCTATCCCTGTTTCTTGTCTCTTTCTAGAAATATAAAAAAGATACGTGGTCAAAAAAGGAATAGATACTGTTTTAACACAGTTGGTGGTGTGGCATGCATACTGTTGTACCTTGCTTTGTTAATCTCCTGGCATATTGGGGAATATTTCCTTGTGACAGGTGCCCACATACCTCTTTCCTGTGCTTATTCACAATCTGAATCTGATGGATTGCTTCCTCTGGGCATCACTTAACTTGTTTTCATAGATCTGTATTTTCTATAAACTGGCATTGAGTGTGTTCCTGAGTCCAGGTTTCCTGCGTTGGCAGACGAACTCTTTACCAATACGCCACCAGGGAAGCCCCTTCCAAATACCTGTGTTTTCCATAAACTGGCACTCAGTGTATTCCTGGATGCAGTTTCCAATTCTCATGTAAGATTATTGATACTTCTTTTCTCAAGCCAATAAATTTTTGTTCCTAGAAATGGTAGCATAATCATGTATTTGTCTTATACGTGTTTCCAAATATTAATCACCAATTTTACTGGGGCTTTTTGGTTTGGATTTTTGTTTGTTTTGGCTGTCTCTCACCTTGCTTGGTCTTAGTTCCTGGATTGAACCTGGGCCGTGGCAGTGAAAGCCCTGAGTGCTAACCATTAGACTGCCAAGGAATTCCCCCAGTGTTAACTGTTAACAGTAAGGCTTCTCAACGCAAAGTCTGATTCCTCTGCATTTCTTTTTGTCCTTAAAATACATTCATTAGCAGTATACAAAGTACGGTGTTTTAAAATTGTTTGAAATCGTTCTTTTCTCTGTGTGGTTATGCCACCAACTTATAATATGTAGCGTAGTATCTTTTGTTTACATTTCTCTTCAGTTTCTAGGGACTATTTTTCTTGTTTCAAACATTGTGTTTTTTAATTATGTAAAACATGTGCATGGCCCAAAGTCAGAACTATAAACAAGGAGCACATGGAAAACCTTGCCTTCTTCCCTGTCCCCAGGGCTGTGCTTTCTCTCACAGACAAGTGTCATTATCTTGTGGATTTCGACTTTGGTCAGAAAGTCTGTGGTTAGAGTTGACTTGCTTTGTTGTTGTCTCTAGGGTTACTTTAATTTGAAACGAGCTAGGGATAACCTTTCCATGACTTATTTTGTTCATTCTTTCAAATGTGTTAGATATTAATGGTCTCAGGCTTTTATAGTAAAGAAGTTCATCTTAAAAAAATTTACTGATGAGTTAGAAAAACAAAAGAAAAATCTTAAGTGTTTATATTACTCCTTTAAAATCTTATTTCATTAATTAATTTTAGAGTCAAAGTGTAAAACCAAGAGGAATATTAAAATACAATTATAAACACTGCTGGACTGAAAAATTCTAAATCTTAAAAAAACAAACTGTTTAGAGATGATTTTACAAACATTAATTGAGAAAATTTTTTGCCTTATTGATTGTATCTTTGGGTTAACAGTAAACCAGAGATAGATACTGAGGGAATAAGAGCATTTAGGATTGTTCGCCTGAGTTTTCTGTGAAACAGCAGTGAATTCTCACTTAACAGATATGCAATTGATGTTCTTTAGGGAAAGGACCAGGGAAAAAGAGAGGCCCAACTATCAAGATATCTGGGGTTCAGGTTAATGTGAAATCTATTATCCAACATGAAGAAGAGTTTGAGATGCTGCATAAATCTATCCCTGTAGACCCTGAAGAAAAAAAAAAGTGAGTATAACATGTCCCCATGCGCAGGTGGTTGTGCCATTAGAAAATAGATTTGAAGTTACAGTTACATGGAGTGTTTTCATCGTCTTTTCTCTGATGTACTAGAATGCTTTGTCTATGTTCATTTGTGTTTATTTCCAAGTTGGAAAGGCCCCATCTCTCATGTCATACTGCTTTGGAAATCTTTTCAGATATTGCTTATCCTGTCGTGTCAAAGCTGCACATTTTGATGTGGAGTGGGGAGTAGAGGACGACTCTCGTCTATTGCTGGGAATTTATGAACATGGCTATGGAAACTGGGAGCTAATTAAAACGGATCCAGAACTTAAGTTAACTGACAAAGTAAGCGATTCTGCGGTGCTGGAGATTTCTAGAAGATTTGTTGTATATTTCTATATCAATGACTTACTTTTAACTGTTTTCTGGAGGGTAGAGGGAACAAATTGAAGATTAGTACAATAGGAAATTCCTGGGGTTTCTGTCTTTGAAAACATTACCATCTTTAGTGGACTGTGGCACTATTTCAGAGCTGAAGATAATAGCCAGGTGAAATTTTGGGGAAATACATAGGAGAAATCTTAAAATTCTGGTATTTATTATAGGTTAGATCTCATTGCAACAAATACCAGGGTTGGATTAATAATAATAGCATTCCTCAGCCTGAGTTGTGGGCACTTTTTTAAAAACAATATTGGATCAATTCTCTACCTGGAGATGAGCTCTACCTTGGTATTTTTTGTAATGGAGTACACGGGCTGTACTTCTCCCACAAAATCAAGCCTCCCACCCTATCCGTTGCACATCAGGCTGCCTGGTAGTAAGGCCGTGCTCAGAGCTGTAAGCAGGGAAAGCTGACTGGCTCAAATTCTCGTAGGATGCGCTCCATGCTGGGCTCCCGGCAGGGCTTTTCCTGGCACGTCCCACAGCACTCATCCCAGGGGCGGTGTTCTCAGAGAGGGTGCCGGCACCCTGCCATAAGCACTGAGACCACATCTAGCCTGGCCAGGAGGTCCGGCTGTGTCCTGGCACAGCTCAGTGCTCTCCGGCAATGCTCTAAGAAGCATTTTCAATCTAAAACGAAGCTTTAACCTAGCTCCAGGGATTCCCTGCTCCTGGAAGGAGGAAATCCACGACGGCTGGGATGCTCTAGCAGACGAAGCCAACAAGCCCCTCCTACCTGAGTTGTTCTACCCTGTTAACAGCACAGGTAGGAGCCAGTGGGAGAGCTGGATTTCTCCATCCCATTTTGTAAAATGAGAACGGCTCATAAGGGATGTTCAGTGACTGGGAGCCATGGACATGAGATAGGATCTGAGGCTTTATCTGTGTTCTGGGTGGTTGGGGAGGGAAAGGAGCGTTCAGCTGTTAGTCGCCTCTGTTCATCCTGATCCACTAACCGGGCCATGGGCCATGGCGGGTGCTTCTCTTCCTTTCCTGTTGAAGATTCTGCCTGTGGAGACAGATAAAAAGCCCCAGGGGAAGCAGCTGCAGACCCGAGCAGACTATTTGCTGAAGCTGCTCAGGAAGAGTCTGGAGAAGGAGGGGGCCGTGACGGGCGGGGAAGAGGTGAGTGCAGCCGCCGGCCAGGAGTCCCCAGGGCCTGAGGCTCCTGCCCTGCAAGGTTAGGCAGGCAAGAGATGCCCCCGGGTGCGGCACACAGTGCTACCCTCCCCTTGTCAGGTGTTGCCCCTGGGAGCTCAGTAATGGTTGGTTGATAATGGTAGGAATGTTCGTGTAGTAATTGACCTAAACACCTTAGCAGAAACCCATTCTCCTAGAATACTGCCTCAAAAGAGTTCTCATCTCTCCCAGTGCCACTGGTCTAGATAGACTGTCACCGTTGCTTTATGCCGTTTCCTCAGTTTTGGAACATAGCTCTTGCTGTCTGGATATCACTGGGTTTGCCTGTTTGTTGTTCCAGCTAACACTGGCTACGTGTCGTCACAGGTCTCAGGGATAAAATGGGTAATTAATTCAGTAAGTGGACTTCAGTTGCAGTGGCCTTAGCTGCTCAGTGAAAGATTTCAGCTGAGTTACTAATGGACTCCTCTGAGCTTTACTTTTTATTTCCTCAACTTTTCATTTCTCTCCAAGCCTGGAAAGATTCAAATCACAGTTAGGAGATAGTACAGGTTACAGCCAGTACCAGTAGCCTTTGTGTGTACATATTCCTTAAGTGCTCCCAGAGCTATGCCATTTGTGTTAATTTCCCTGCTTTATAAAGAAAGCAAATTTTAGGAAAAAAAAAAAATCCCAATCCCATACTTTGTCCTTAACAAAGTCCAGTTACATAAGTAGTGTCATTCTTCACATAATATGTTGAGTTCTGGAGAGAGAGATGATACCATGTTTTTTACTTTTGGACAATACTGTGTCTGAGTAGATAAACACGTTTTCCTTATTTTTAGACACAGCATGCTTCTGCATTTTTTTATGTTCCTGTTATTATCTTTCGCATATTATCTTTCTTTGCATTTATGCATAAAGTGTTTTTCCTTCTTTTGAATTTTGTCTTGAGATTGAATTCCAAAAAATGGAGTCCGTAGGCTCAAGGATATGGACATTTTTGTGAGGCACAGGATGCTTTTATTTTTTTCTCCTTCAAATAAAATTGATTGCATTACCTTGAATTTTCTTTTGAATTTCCTCTTTTGAATTATGTGGCTGCTGCTGTTCAAAGAATCGTAATGTTATGTGGTCATGCTTTTGAGGGACTTGATTTGTAGTTTTATCATCATTTTCTTCTCCTTTCCAGGCCAAATTAAAGAAGCGGAAGCCTCGAGTAAAAAAGGAAAACAAAGCACCAAGGCTGAAAGATGAGCATGGAATTGAGTTTTCATCTCCTCGACACTCAGACAATCCATCAGAAGAGGGAGAAGTAAAGGTATGAGGCTGGATTTCCGTTGAGATTATTTTCTAAGTTACATTTATTGTGCCAGCTGGTGTGAAACCATTTGAAGTGTGTTTGGTTTACATACCAGAAAAGGTAAAATGGAAATAGAAAATACACATATCTTTGCTTAACCTGTGAGAGAGGAATATAAAATCAGTGATTGAAAATTCATAGATAACGGAAGCAAATGAAGGGAGCCGCACAGACTCAGTGATTAAACAGCAGCTGATGCTCAGCCTCGCTGTCGGGGCCATGAGGAGTGGTGGGGACTGGCCAGTCAGGGAGCATGCGCCTCACGCACGGGGCACCTATGATGCGCTTCACTGCTGGGCCAGAAACCTTCTGTGCATCAGATAGCGTCTGTCCGTTTGTAACGTCTGGTCTAAGGAAGGTGAAGAGGAGCTGGGTGTAGCATTCAGCCTGTTGAATCAGTGACTGAAAACCTTACGGGATTTTATTTTGTTGCACTTTGAGGTCAGTTCCGGGGGGTTCAGCAGTGGGCATGTGAACTAGCGTGGATTTGAGTTTAACATGCATGAACTCAAATTATCCACCAATCTCACCAGTTACTCCCTAGCAATAATCTCTTTGGTCTTCAGTGTTTTCCATGAGAATAATGATTCCTATGTTGAAGGGTTGCTGTGAATAATAAAGAGAAAATGTGAGTGAAGACCCCCTGCCTCTATAGGCTTCACTTGAAGCAGATGGCTTTAAGGCTGTGTGCTTGATAACATGCTTCTGTGGATGCAGTGATGAAGCACCGAGGACAGGCCTTTTTACTTTTTTTCTAGAAAGTAAACGAGGAAATATAAAGTTTGTGGCAAAAGCTCACAGCTCCATTTGTTTTCTAGGATGATGGCTTAGAAAAAAGTCCAACGAAGAAGAAACAGAAGAAGAGGGAGAACAAAGAGAACAAGGAGAAACAAATGAGCTCTCGGAGAGACAAGGAGGGGGACAAGGAGAGGAAGAGATCGAGAGACAAGAGAGAGAAGGTAGCGATGGCGTTCTGCTTCCTGAGGCACCCGTAGCCTTCGGGATCCCCTCCTAGGGTTTAGAAATAAAATGGGGTTTGAGGGCCCTGAAAGAATCGTCATCTCATGACTATATCCCAGGAGGAAGGATGGGGCTTCCTGTCGGGACGCCTGCAGCTCTTCTGCAGAGAGGGGCCAGTGTGTGAGTTGCGGTACTCTTCAGTATAGGAGCCTTTACCTGCTCTGTTCAGAGAGGGTGCTAGAGTGAGACGGGACAGGAAGTTACCTGACGCATGTTCTCAGACTCATGGTAGGAAAGCACCATCCACAGATGAGTCTGAACACGTGAAAGGTTTAGAGTTCAAACCAGATACTATCGAGAGTAGAAATGGGTTAAAAGCCTTGTTATTACGTAGTCTTCATTCATCTTTGGGTTTTGTGAAGTGCACTCCAAACCTAGAGTTCTGGTACAGTGTTGCATCTTGCTGACCTCTGATGAAGGTATTTTTCAGTTAATCTTTAATCATTGTTAAAACATGCAAATAACTGAGTTCTACCATCTAGACTTATAAGTCTAATATGCAAATAACTGAAATCTACCATCTAGACTTATAAGTCTAACAGATTTCTTGATGAGGGCATATGAAACTTTTTTATTTTATGCATATAAGAACAAATATAAAAATTTGTTTAGAAGACAAATTTTTACAAAAATTAGGCCAGACTATTTGGATTGCCTTGTCTTCCCACATAACAATATATCACAAATAGCTTTCCAAGCAAATAAAAGGTTTTTTTAGTAGATAAGGAAGATTTTGTTTGTTTATAACTTTTTAGAAGTAATTTAAGTTTCCCATATTGACATTGCTTTCAAATTTCTAATGTTATAAACTCTATTGAGACAGATACCTTTCTTTGCATTTGTGCCTCTGCAGAAAGATACCTTTAAAATGAAATATTTAAAAAATAGATGCACAGAGAACGATTTACCCAGCAACCATGTACCAGATATTGGTACCAGCAACAGATACTGTAGCTGTTAACATTTTTCATGTTTGCTTCAAGTGGGTTTTTTTCCGGCTACTGTATTTGGTGTTGTATACATACATCCATTACCGAATGCCCCTCAGTTGAAGTTCCCCTCTATTCCTTCTCCCAGTTTCATTACTCTGCTCTGTAACACTACTCTGAAGTTGGTATGAAACCTTCTTACCCATGTTTTTATACTTCTCCTACATATTATGTAATCATAAGCAAAGCATAGTATTGTTTTACGTTTTTAAATGTTCATACCTGAAGTTAGTTTTTACTTGTATCTGTATCTCCATCCTTCTGCCCCCTTTCATGGATAAATGAGCTTCATCCACTTGGATTCATATAAATTCAGTTACTTAAAATATTTTAGTTATTTACATTGAAGCGTATGTTCATTCTTAAGCTGTTAATAAAGTTTCTTCTTGGTCCTCTGCTGAAGCTCTTCGGTTTACAGTCTTAACCTCTGGATGACATTTTTGTGCATTTCATCGATTAGGGAATAAAAGCCAAAATAGTACTGATGAAGCTAAAATTATAATTGGCTCTGTTTAGAGACAGGAATGGGAATGATGTATGAGTAAACTGTTAATTGAATGTGTTTGGCTTCATGATGTCTTGAAGCTGAGGCCATCTGGTATACCCACTTGTAGTGATGCAGCACAGCGAAGAAGTCTGAATTGCAAGACAGGAGCACACAAATGACAAACTGCTTGTAACTCTTTTCTGAAAAGCCTAAAGGTGGTGATGCCAAATCTTCAAGTAAATCCAAGCGCTCTCAGGGCCCTGTCCATATCACAGCAGGAAGTGAACCCGTCCCCATTGGAGAGGATGAGGAGGATGATCTGGACCAGGAGACATTCAGCATAGTAAGTCCTGAAATCCAGGGGGCGGGTCTGCAGCTGCGTACTTGCCACGCCTTTGCCTTCCCTAGTTCCTGCGGCCCAGCTCAGTGGGTCTCATAAGCAGCGTGATGGGGGATGACGCTGGGGCCCTGGCCATGCTCGCTGGAGCAGTGGTGAGCGTGGCCTGTCTCACATGCTGCCGTGCTGTGGGGCGAGGAGCTACGCCGTGGCCTAGGGTGTGGTCCAGGCCGTGGCGCGCCTCCTCCCGGGAGACAGGGAAGCTGAGGGGAGAGTCACGGACCAGCCTTGGTAGAACAGTAGCAGGCCAGCGCGAAGCTGCGGGCGTGTGCTTCATCCTGCTGCGCCCATGCCCCCTCTCCTCTTCTGAGGGCTCTTCCTCTCCCAGACTTCCACACGTCACTGTTCACTTGATTTAAGTGTATGTTCGTTTAGTTATGAAGAGAGAGCGGTCTTCCAACTCTTGACCTCATCCTATAAGAGTCTTCTCTCTTTTTATCTGTTTTTTTTTTGTGTGTGTGTGTGTGTGTGTGTTCCCCAAAACCTATATGCATATGCGTAGTTTTTTTTTTTCTCTTTGCACTTATTTTTCTTAAATCTCTTTACTCTTCTTCCTGTGAGCTCTCTGAGGGAAAGCACTATGTCTTCCAAAGTATGTGTAGATGATAGAAGTATCTCAGTAAGTGAGAAAATGAATAAATTACACAACTAGCTCCCTGATGTGTTTCTTGCTTTTTCCTTAACCCAGTATTTATAAGAGAAAATCATAATGTTTCTGTGGTGCCATATTATTTTAAAAGTGGCTTTTGCACAGCATTGTAAATCAGCTGTTTGTTCTTGTTCAGTCGCTAAGTCATCCACGACTCTATGGACTGTAGCCCTCCAGGTTCCCCTGTCCATGGGATTTCCCAGGCAAGAATATTAGAATGGTTGCCATTTCCTTCTCCAGGGGATCTTCCTGACCCAGGGATCGAACCTGCGTTTCCTTCACTGGAAGGCAGATTCTTCACCACTGAGCCACCAAGGAAGCGTCAATCAACTGCACCTGAATTTTAAAAAAAAAGGAAAGAAATCGCATTACTATATGCCAGCTCATCTACTCTTGTTTTTATATTATGATATCTTTTAAAAGTACAGAAAAATATCAGAACTATAATAGGCACTGATAGAGGTACCAGGAAGTTCTGTCAGGTCTGAGTTTTTTAAGGCTCAGACTATAAAGCTGAAGCTCCTGGCCCTGCTTGGTCTCCTCCCCAGAAGTGGCCATTATTCTAAATTTGATGGAGGTCAAGTCATAGTTCTCATGTGTTAACTTTCGAGTCTTACTACTTAGTATCTTTAAAGACAGTACTAGTCACATAATCAGCCAGGGATTGTTAGTGTGCTTCTTGTGATTTCTCCATGACAACCTGTGAGGTAGGTATTATCTCTGTTTTACCCCTTAAAAAATAATGTGAGGAGAGTGAAGTGACTTGTCCTTTTTCACAGAGCTAAGGTCTGACCCGGGCAGCTTTGCCCGAGTCGGGGTTCTTCCCATCACATTGCGCGTCCTCCCAGGTGTCCCTAAGCAGCGGCACTGCTGCTTGCGTGTCCACAGCCTACCGATGACCGCCACACTGCATAGCTTGTCCCTTGCTTCAGCATGCACACTTCTGAGATTATTCACGTTGGTGATTGTGTCGCTGATTTCAGTGCTCCCTATTATTCTGTTTTATGATTTCCACGATTCATTCTTCATCCTGTTGATGGACATTGGGGTTATCCAAATGTTCACCACTACAAATAGGCTGCAGCAACATTGTAAACACATTGTCATAGGTGTGTGGAATAGCTTCTCTAGTGTGTAGCTTGTGCAGAAAAGCCGAGTGTTTCTTTGGGTCTGCACATCTGCCGCTTTATTAGATGTTGTAGAATTCATCTTCAAAGCATTTATTCTCTTTCTAATGATGAATGTGAGTTCTAGGTGCTTCCCAGTCTTGGAAACACTTGGTAATTTCTGACTTCTTAATTTTTGCCAATCTAAGGTATGACAAAATTGGCTAGTGGTGGTGTTGAACTTTTATTTTCATATTTATCAGGTATTCATGTTTCCAGGGAATTGCTTGTTCATATCTTTTACCTATTCTAGGTAATTTTTATATCCATACCTTTCCCCCCACCCAATACCTGAACATTTGTATTTTTCAAAAAACTTCAAGATAATTCCGATATGCATCTGGACTTTTAAAAGTGATTTCAGGTAGTCGTTACCTTTTCTATAGGAATCTTGTTCATGATACTAATCTTTTGTCTGTTATAGTCATTGCAGGTATCTTCCAGTTTATTTTGTGTCCTTTTTAAAAATTTAAATATAATACTGAAAAGCAGATGTTAGGTATATGGCTATGGAGATTCTCATGGAGTGATGGGAGTTTGTTGGATTTTCATTGTTACGCAGTTACATGGACACGCGCCTTACTAGTTCCTTATACTGGATACATAGTGGCAACAACCATGCCCTACAGGTCAGAGATACTGCTGAATTACTCTGTGGTAATTTCCTATTCAGTTCTTAGTTTTATCCTAGTTTTCAGACATTGGACTCTGGGAGTGGCCCCTGATATTATCTTAAAATGTTTTCCACTTCTTCTTTATCAGTCCTTTGTTTTTCAGAGATCTCCTCAGCTTTATTTCTGAGGAGAAAGGCCATTATTTGTTTTGAGGCTTTCACTTCTCTTGTCATATTTTATTTCTAAGATCTTTTTCCACCATACATTTCTCCTAGATTTGTTTTCCATCGTTCGTGTTAGATTTTTTTCAAGTGGCTTGGTACTCCTTGATTGTCTTCTTATATTTAAGAGTAAGGACTGAACATCTGATTGGAAGCTCTGAACGTATGGGTGGCACTTGATCGGCTTTGAGAGTGTTCTCCACAGGGTGATCTGGCTGGGCTGCTTCCTCAGAAAACTTCAGTGGGGTGGTCAGCATCTTCTGGTTCTTGGTCTTGGGTGGTCAGGTTTTAGGCACAAGAACCCTCCAGTTCTCCTGATTGGAGGATTAAGACCTGGCTTGCTTCATTCTGGAATCTGAGAGGCAAAAAAAAAAAAAACCAGGCTGGTTGGTGGCTCATCTAATATGCATATATTATGCATGTATTCCATGTAATGCTGTTTTCAGTGCTGTAGCCTTGCCCCTCAGCTATGCCTGTGTAGCCCAGTTAAAAGACTTTTATCCTCTCCAGAGAATAAACTTCCATATATGCTATTGGGCAGAGATCCAGGTGTCGATAATGAATCTGAGTATCTTTTCCTTTTAGGCAGTCTTCAAAAAAAAAAAAAAATTCCTTGTTTTCAGCCTTCACCCCTACTGCCAGTGATACTTAGCAAGCCTTTGGGGGAATAAGTTTCTAGCATAAATCAGGTCGGCTCTCAGCTCTCTATCAAGTATCTATTAAGCTATTTCACTTGCTGTACTATTTTGCTGCTGTTGTTTTTTTCCACTTCCCTTGACTTTTGTGGGCTTATCTCTTCTGAAGTCAGTTCCTTTACTGTCGTGTTAGTGGATGGAGACGGGGAGAAAAAAGTTTCTGGTGTTCAGTCCACTGTCTTTATCTGGAAGCCTTTCCTTTGGTTTCTTATAAAGCCAAAGGACTTGCAGATATTTTACCCTGCAGTTTTAGATAGTCTGTGGTGCCAGGCTTTCAGGTTAGGTCTGTAATTCTGCTTCTCATTTGGTTTTCATCATGAATGCCCCTCTGGCAGATGAGGAAACAAAGCAGCAGTGTTCTAGAGGCCAAGTAAGGTGTGATGGAGCCGAGACCGGGCCCTCACATTGTTCCGACTCTCTAACATTTTGCCTGTTGCCCTGCCTTTCTTTCCCTGCTTCTCTACGAGTGATCATGTGGCCTGAGGCGGGGCTGTGAGTTCTCCGGGAATCCAGGGCACAGTAAGCACGGGATGCAGATGGCTTAGGGGGTCTCTACTCTGTTACAGTGTAAGGAGAGGATGCGGCCTGTGAAGAAGGCACTGAAGCAGCTGGACAAGCCTGACAAGGGGCTCAGCGTCCAGGAGCAGCTGGAGCACACCCGGAACTGTCTGCTGAAGATCGGGGACCGGATCGCTGAGTGCCTTAAAGCTTACTCAGACCAGGAGCACATCAAGCTGTGGAGGAGGTAACCCGCCGTGGCCTCCTCGCGTGCCTGTCGGACTGCCTGTTCTGACTGGCTGACAGAGTGTGTGTGTTAGGGATTCTATTTTTGTTTTACACAACATGACACAGCCACTTAACAAAAAAAATTTTTCTCAGCAAAAGCCGACGATTGGCAGCATACCTGCAGACTTCAGTCTTCTTTTCCTGACATAGCCTATTCCTCTGAGACCAGTCCTGACCGGGTAGGATGGTGTGATTATTTTATAAGAGAAACACTGTGGTACTGGGTTTGCTGGCCTGCCCTCAGAATAAAGACCCAGTCTTTGAACCTGGAAGGGATAGAAATCATCTATAATTGTACTACTATACCCATCTCAGGTTAATAGTCAGGGATAATATGACTAGTTGGTTAGGTTTGTATCAACTAATAAGAGGAGGCAAAGGCTCAAACCACCAGAGCTGTGAGTTTTCATCTCTTTAATAGTTGAAGAACTCTAGTAGTAATTTTGATTAATGCAGTTAATCCACAATTTCAGTTTGTAAGGCATCATGACTTACATATGAAACATACCTGGAATTTCTCACAGACAGTTGTAACGTTAAGTCTCTTTCTATACACCACAGTTACACTGAACTCATACTTCACAGTTAATTATCTTTGTGTAATATGCCTAATATCAGTGGATGGATTTTTGAGTGAAAAAGAGATGTAAGAAAACCTCTGTTGTGATGCTATTCATAGCATGTTTCACAGCCATGAAAAAAGAACACTGAAGTTTTGAAATGTGACTTGACTTTCCTCTTAGACTGTTCCCAAATTCTGGATCCCTGTATGGAGCCATCTGGCTCTCTTTTTACCCAGCTTAACCCCTCTTGGAAGGTAACAAAAGCTCATCATCCTAGCGTATAGTTAGTTCCATGAAGCTAGGCTGGATACTGTGTACTGTGGCCAGTCTGTGTTTAGATGCGCTGGGTACTATTTTCCTGGCCTACTGTGATTCATAAGTAATTCCTTGCGCTCTCATGAGAAACTCTCTATGGTGAAGTGGTGCCTGGAAGATCAAGTCTAGTAGGAATTCCAATAAGGTAGAAACCCGTGCAATGGAGTAGTCAGGGAGGGAAGTCTTGGAAGGGGCAGGCAAGTAGACGGAGCCAGCGTGGGAGAGCAGGGTGGACCTGCTTAGATGGGAGAGTTCTTGGGCTTCAGCAAAGCCTTGAAGGTGGCCCTTAGAGTTTAAAGCAGGTTGCTAATGACTGGAGTGCTACTACAGGAGGCGTAAGAGGGGAAGGTAAATGCCTTTCCGTAGGACGCAGCAGGTTTGCTAGTCAGGAGCTGGACAGTGGGCTGAGCGGCACTGCTGGTGTGGCATGACTGCTCCCCAGGAGCATGCGAGGACGCGCGCCTTTCCTTCTGGCACACGAGGGCACCTGTGCCTCTGTGTTCTGCACCCCTGCCTCACCAGTCACTCCGCTGGTAACAGTCATGCCGTGCACAGTGGGTCGGAGGGGAGCAGTCCCTTGGAGTCTTGAAGGCGGGGGTGACAGGCTGTGGTGGAGACAGCTGGGAGGAAGGAAGGGGCAGCAGTGCGGAGATGCCCAGCTGTACCTGGGTCCCTGGGGAGGCGGTGGTGATGACAGACTGCCTGAGGGCCCAGAGGGGCAGAGGTGGGCCACAGGCGTCGGTGAAATGAACTGGAGGGCTTTTAGCTGGGAGACAGAACCCTTGTCTCCAGACCCCTGGATCAAATTCTGTTGACTTTAGTTAGCATCTGAAGGTGTATTTGTTACTGATACCAAGACCTGAAAGATTTATTTCTCTATTTTCTATACTTGGCAAGTATTCCAAGTATGGCAAAATTCATTAACTTGCCATCCATAAAGAGAATAGTTATTTTTAAAATTCTATAATTTACCAAAACAATTTTTTTCTTTTTTTTAAAGGAACCTATGGATTTTTGTTTCCAAGTTTACAGAATTTGATGCTCGAAAATTGCACAAGTTATACAAGATGGCTCATAAGAAAAGATCTCAAGAAGAAGAGGTAAAAATACAAATTTAAGGCTAATTCATACAAAGAGATAAAAACCAGTTCTGCCAAAAAAATTCCCTCACCACTGTTTTTGCCTCAGGAGATGATCATAAACTCACAGGTTGTGGTCTAGAAAGGGTCCTCTGCTCTTACTTTACAGGGTGTGGGTGGGCTCTTGCCTGGCTGGCTCTCCCACCGTGTTGCCGTCCAGTTTGTCCACACAGTCCTCCGGTAGTCAGACTGTTGGCCAAGACCTGATGGGTGACAGCGTCAGTGTGTGGGAACCAGACAGGGCTGGTCGTGACAGGTTCTTACGCCCCGGAGCGTTTGCTCACCAGGCCCTTCCTTCTACGCGCATGTCTTAGGGTAGCCTATCAGGGTGGCTCCCGGAAGATCACGTTGTGGGCAGCGCCTGCCTTTTCTGCTCTCCCTGGGCCATGTGTCCTTGGCGTCCTTCCAGCTTTTGCACACAGGGTCCTGACCGCTTGCGTAAAGGAACAGACGCAGAAGATGCCGCCCCTTCTTTGGTAGTGGGGGATGGGCATGAAGAGGTTTGGCGGATGCCGCAGGGCAGCGTTCCTTGTTCAAGTGTGTCTGTTTGCAGATCTGCTGACTTGCCCTGTGGGCCCTACCCCCCAGTCAGCCACGTAGGGCCAGTCTGGGAACTCTCAACAGCTCCTTCAGCACCCCGTCCGCTCCACGGAGGCCTGTGCGCTGCAGGGCACTCATCCTCTCCCGGTTCGTCAGCCCCTGGAGCAGCGCCAGGCCCAGGGCAGGCGCTCAGAAGGGTCTCCTGCTGCGTGAGCGTGTCCTGCGCCAGCGCTGCTTTGAGCTGTGGGGCAGCACCCTCAGGTGGTTTGTAATCTAACTTCACGTGGAGAAATACGTTAGAGCAGTAACAAACAGGAATGCTATGGTAATATTTTGCTGAATGTTAGCGTGAACATTGTGAAGAGTCTTTGAAAGAATAGTCAGGAAAAGCCCAGTATGAAATGAAACAGTTGGGCAAGGCACTTTAGGAAAGAGGGGAAGTTAGGATAAGTGTAAGTTGGACATACGATGTAAAGGGTAAAGGGCTTCATTAGTCAGGTTATCAGAAGTTAAAAGGTGAACAATGAAACTAGTGGTCCTACTAGTTGGGGTTATTGTATGCATTCCCAGCCTTTCTGGAGGATAATTCAGTAAGATTTACCGAAAGACTAAAACATGCAGTTCTCCTTCTAAGAATTTAGTTGAAAGAAATAGTTAAGGATTTAAATATGTTTATATGGAAATGACTCCATATATCCATATCAGGGAGTATTCAGCCATAACTAAAATAGTATAGTAATATTCAGTAAGTATTCACATAAGATCTTCACAGTGCATTAATTAAGAAAATAATATCAAGTAATAACTTTTGTGTAAAAATATACACACACAGATGTGCATACACGCACACACAAGATAGTAGTTCCTCCTAAGTAGTTTTGCTTTCCACAGTTTTAGTTACCTGCAGTCAGTCATGGTCTTAAAATATTAAATAGAAAATTCCAGAGATTAAACCATTCGTAAGTTGTAATTCACACACAGGTTTGAGTAGCATGATGAAATCCTGTGGTGTCCTGCTCTGTCCTGTCTGGGACGTGAACCATCCCTTTGTCCAGCATATCCACGCTGTATTCACTACCTGTATGTTAGTTAACTGGTAGCCCTCTTGGCCGTCAGATCAACTGTTAGGGTATCGCAGTGCTGTGTTCAGGTATTCCTGTTTTATTAAGTGATAGCCACAAAGCCCAAGCGTAGTGACACTGGCAGCTTGAATATTCTCTTTCGTTTCTGACGTAAAGTATCATAGGCATAACGCTTTGGAGAAGACATAGTGTACACATAGATGGAGTACTGTCTGCAGTATCAGCCCTCCACCAGGGCCCTGGACCGCATCACCGTGGGCTGGGGGGACTATGTATGTATAGACATATAAACACACACGTGGACCAGATTGTCAACAGTAAGTCCCTCGGTGGTGAGATTTTACGTCACCTCACATGTCTGATTTTTTCCCTACTATATCTTCTGATGTTTTTATTTTGAATAGTTCATTTGTGTGGTAGAGATGTGATGTTACTTAGATTTATGTGTTCAGTGTGATGATTTTGGCATGGGAACCAGTTCCCACTGGACCGTCAGGGTTGGTGGTTCTGGTTTCATGTGGCCGGAGAGCAGCCTCCAGGAGGGCTGGCAGCCTGGCCCCTGTTCTCACCCCAGGCAGCGACAGCCAGCAAGCAGCCCAGGCCAGGCTCTGATAGCCGCAGGTCATGGAGACTGGCTTCCTCACAGTGAGGGGCCTGGTAGATGGAGCAGCAGATGGAGTTCTGTGGAGTTTATGAGCATTTTTTCTTAAGAAGGTATTAAGCAGCAGGGACGCCAAGAGAGACTTGCCAGAAATCAAGAGGGAAATGTTTAAAGGTCTTTATACTGTTCTTGGGAATTCTGCTGGGATCCTGAGGGTCTTTGGTTTCCTTTTACTCTCCAGGAGCAGAAGAAGAAAGAGGATGTGATTGGTGGTAAGAAACCGTTTCGACCGGAGGCCTCGGGTTCCAGCCGTGACTCCCTGACGTCTCAGTCGCACGGCCCGCACAGCCTTCACCCGCAGAAGCCTCATTTGCCTGCCTCTCACGGCCCACAGATGCCTGGACACCCAAGAGACAGCTACAGTCACCCCAACAAGAGGCACTTTAGTAATGCAGGTGAGTCAGTACACGGAGTTTCAAGAAGAGGTGACCAAAGAGTTGTTTTCTTTTCCAAAGACAATAGCCTGACCTTTGTGCTTTATTCTTTTCTGTCACTTTTTGTCTTTTTTTTTCTCAGCGAAATAATGCACGAAATAAAGATCCAAAAGACTTAATTCAACTTTAGGAAGAACATAACTCACACAAGTAAACAAAAGACAAATGAGAGACTGAGGGAAACCGTTTACATTGTATATGGGAGTTAAATGGTTAAAACTGCTAATACTGAAAAACTCGCTTATGAATTGATGACAGCAGGATGACCAAATACAAAAATGGGCAAAGGTTAGGAACTGAGAATTCATTTGGAAGAGGAAATTCAAATGGCCAGTACCACAAGATGAACACTATTGCTACTAGGGAAGTGTACATTCAAGTAACAGTAAATCAACCTTTTTTTTTAACCCATTCAAATCAGCAAAAATCACAGGGTGAAATTCACACAAGTTCCTAGGAGTATAACTTGCTACTCCAGAGAATAGTCTGGAGTCTCTAAATACAGAGGCCCATTTTCTGGAGTGTGTCCTGTAGAAATGCAAGCATGTATGTGTATGATGAGGGTGCTGTTGTAGCCTTATAATGGCAAAAACCTGGAAATAAATTGACTTCCCACTAATAGAAAGATGGTTAGATGAATAATAGGGCATTTATACTCTGTGTTATTAGCAGTTATTAAAAAAATGAGTTGCTTTATAGGTAAAAGTCAAAATTAGAAGGAAAAAAAAGCAGCAGCAGAATCACAGAATCTCTGTGGCATATGTGTTTAACTTTACTAAGGTAAAAGTCACATAAGGTAAAGAAATGTAACCATTTTAAATGAACAGTTTAGTGACATTTAGAACATTCATAGTGATGTTGTGTAACCACCTCCTCTATCAGGTGCCAGAACATTTTGATCATCCCAGAGAGAAAACGCTCTTCATTTTGCCCTCTCCCCAGCTCGTGACTACCACAGTCTCTGTGGATTTACTTGTTCTGGAGTCTTTGTGTTAATGGCACCACACAGACTCATCCAGTGTGTGTTGGACCTTCCCCTGGGCGTCTGGTTTTCAAGGTCTGTCTTTAAAGAGCATCCCTCGGTACTCTATGCCTTTTTGTGACTGGACAATACACCATTGTATGGTTAGACTACAGGTTGTCCTCTCATTAGCTGGTGGGCATTTGGGTTTCTGCTTTTTGGCTGTTGTGAATTGTACTGTTGTGCACATTTGTATGCAGTTATTTGAGTGCCTGTTTTCACTTCTTTTAGGTGTATAGCTAGGAATGTGGAATTGCTTGGTCATGTGTTAATTCTGTGTTTAACTTTTTGAGGAACCACCAAGCTGTTTCCCATGATGGGAAACAGCTTGGTGGTTCCTCAAAAAATATTTGAATAATGTTATTTGCATAAGCATAGAGTAAAATATCGGAGAAGGCAATGGCACCCCACTCCAGTACTCTTGCCTGGAAAACCCCATGGACGGAGGAGCCTGGTGGGCTGCCGTCCATGGGGTCGCTAAGAGTTGGACACGACTGAGCGACTTCACTTTGACTTGTCACTTTCATGCACTGGAGAAGGAAATGGCAACCCACTCCAGTGTTCTTGCCTGGAGGATCCCAGGGACAGGGGAGCCTGGTGGGCTGCCGTCTATGGGGTCGCACAGAGTCGGACACTTGGCAACTTAGCAGCAACAGAGAAAGATGTGAAAGCATACACACACTAGCAATTACCTTAGACCTGGTGGCCCAGACAGTAAAGAATCTGCCTGCAATGCAGGAGACCCACATTTGATCCCTGGGTCAGAAAGATCCCCTGGAGAAGGAAATGGCAGCCCACTCCAGTATTCTTGCCTGGAGAATCCCACGTACAGAGGAGCCTGGTGGGCTGTAGCCCATGGGGTCCCAAAGAGTCGGACATGACTGAGCGATTAACACTTCTTTTCTTTGTTCTTCTTTTTTCTTCTATGTTGGTAAAATGTGGGAGGATTTATCTGTTAACTTCAGTGGTTACAATGAGCATGAATTACTTTTAAAGATAAAAATAATAAGAAAGAAAAAAGCATACAGAACAAAATCTTAAAAGAGTATAGTATTTATCAGGGGCCCCCAACCTCCAGGATCTAATGCCTGATGATCTGAGATAGAGCTGATGTAGTAATGGAGATTAAATGCACAATAAGTGTGATGCACTTGAATCATCCCAAAACCAAACCTTCTCCCCAGTCCATGGAAAAATTGCTTTCCACAAAACCAGTCCCTGGTGCCAGAAAGATTGGGAGCCACTGGTGTATATGGAAGCATAGTATCACATTTCACAGAGTGTCAGATGTTCCGTAATGATCAAAAGGGAATATGCTTTCGTTTCATTGAAGTCTCTGTTTAGACTTCAGTGTTAGGGTTCACATTTGACTTTTTGTCTTTAAAGTACATTTTCATCTTCCAGTAAAGTTCTCAAGCCTTTAGAAAAATCGATGTTCTCCATCTTCTTATTTGAAACACATTAACTATAGATATTTAAAAATTCTTGGCCACTAACTCTAATATCTGAATTATTGTGAGCCATTTTGTATGTTTTCTTTTCCCCCTTGGTTTTCAGTCATATAGCTGTCTTTTAGCGTGCCTAGTTATTTTTGATTAAACGGCAGGCACTGTTTTTTAAATTGTACAAGCTCCAGATATGTCACTTTGGCCCAGAGAGGATTTACTGTTTTCTCCCAGGTCACACAGAGTGGGAGGCGATCACTGCCACTAGTGAGTGATCCGGTCCACCCCTGGTCCCCTGGGGCTTGGCCCTCCAGGGTACTCAGCAGAGGGCCTGCTGCACTCTGTGCCCCTCCCCGCTGGCAGCTCTTGGTTTGCCGCCCTCACTACTCTGCTTGTCAGAAGGTCTCCAGCTTAGCTTTTTGGCCTCCTGCTCCCTGCAGATTCAGCAAGTATTCTAAGGCTGTGTGTTTGGAGTCTCCTCAAGTCTCCAGTCTAGAAAGTCCAAGTCAGCCTAGAGAGACCACCAAGGGCTCTGCTGGTGGCTCTGTTTCTGGTGGCTGGTTCTCTGCTGGGAAAAGCCCGGATGTTCAGCTTCTTGCCCAGGCTCAGAATCACAGATCTCCCCAGTGCACTGCAGTAACTTTCGCAGAAGTCAACTCTCGCTACCTCTTTGGTTTTTCGCTCTTTGGAATCTTATCCCTTCTAGTCTTTATTGCTTGGGCTGCTCTTTGATGTCTTTAAGCAGATTGTTTTCTGTTTATCTGCATTTTCTAATTGTTTTCAGCAGGGTGTAATTCTGCAGCAGTTGCTCTTAAGTTACCTAGAAGCAGAAGTTCTATATCTGTTAAAAATCTTAGTTCAATGAACTGATCTCCGTTTTATTGATAGGGTAAGGAATGACTATACAGTAACATGGTTGGAAAATACTTCCATGTTCTCAGATGCAGTCCTGGGTTTTTTTTCTCTTGTGATTAGACTGTGAGGTCACTGATTTCATATTCTGATGGAAAGAACTCTTATTAAACTAACTTGTAGTCTTTAAAACTTTGGGTTTCTCACCCCTCTCCTTAATAGTCAGTAATTCCCAACCAGTGACCCTACCCGTGGAGGGTTCAGGAAGGAAGAAAAGCAGTGTTTACCTTCTCTGGAAATAAATGACTTGGCTTGAGCTTTAAGCATGTCTGCTATACCACATACCTTGATACCTTTTTACCTTCTATTTCGTTTGAAGCCATCTTCAGATGATCCTTTCATGTTGTGAAGGTGTGTCTTTTTGTTGTTTGTTGGTTCTTTGGTTGAATAATCAAAAGTTTTTTACTTCTTAGTCCCCTGGCCTGCTCCACCCTGGGTCAGCAATGAATTTAAGCCACTGTGTATTATTTTGATGGTCTAAATTTCTAAGCCAAACACTTTTCCTTGATGGAATTATTCTTTGGCTTTGTAGAAAAGTGCTAGAAGGCCAACAGAATGAGTATAGAGAGGTTTAGTTGGTGGCATGTCTGTGATCTTAACAAATTGTAGCTGGAAGTTGGGTGTCCCCATGAGGCCACAGAGTTCCTACTGGTTAAGCCTCTGTTAGTTTCCTGAGATTGTTATAACAAAGGACTGCATACTAGGTGGTTTAAAAGAACAGAGATGTGTTCTGTCCATTTCGGAGGCAGAACTCTGAGGTCACGGTGTCAGCAGGGTTGGTTCCTTGTGTAAGGCCTGAGGAAGAGCCTGTTGGACACACTGTCCTGGCCTGCAGTGCCTGCCAGCAAGCAGGGTGTTTTGGCTTTTGGCTGCCTTGTTCCATGTCTCTGTCTTCCTCTCTCTGTGGCCTTCCTCTGTGTTTCTCTTTGTCCCAAATTGGATTTAGGGCCCAGTGTAAATCCAAGATGATCTCAAGTCAGGATCCGTCATTATAACTTCAGAGACCCTGTTGTCAACTAAAGTCACAGTGAGAGGCTCCAAGTGGGTCTACGGTTTGGGGCCCACATTTCAACCCAGTTGAGCCTCCTTTCCTGGACTTCTGTGTTTTCACTGCTTTTTATGATTCATAAGTGTGATTCTTCACCTCAGGAAAAAAGGGAGGCTTACAGAATCTAAGACAAACTGCAATTTGGCTCCCATCCTTGAGAGTTACAGAATCCAGAGTAGAGGAATTGCTTTTTATAGGAGGAGTGCAAGGAAGTGGTGTGGGCTGAGGAAGAAAGGTAGCCTCAGTAGGTATGGTCTGGCAAGGTGTCCGGGGACCAGGCATAGCCGATGGTACCAGCAGGTAAATAAACCCTAGAGGTACAAACAGAGGTGTTACCTTGTGGCTGTGAAACTCAGCAGTGCCTTTTCCCAAATAATTGCTTGGTATTGGGTTTTTGTTGCTGTTGTTGGGGTTTGTTTGTTTGCTTTAGTGAGATCACATTTTAAGAGTCTGCCCTGGATTGGAAGGTAAGCAGATAGAAAATGAAAAGCAGTGAAAGGAAAAAAAGGAAAGGAAAAGCAAAAAGCAGTAGTTTTTAAGATTGCAGAAGGAGAAAAGTGGTAAATTTTCTTTTGCCTTAAACGTTTTGGGAGAGGATGTGAGGACTCACTGCTTGTTTGGTGACCAGCAGCACAGAGGCCAGGGAGGAGGAAATGGAGTGTCTGGGCAGCGTGTGTCAGCCCTGTCCAGCTTGAGCTGTAGTGAAAGGGAAATGCAGCCATTTCTTGCAGTCATGAGAGTATTGTTTTCTTGCAGATCGAGGCGACTGGCAGAGGGAAAGGAAGTTCACCTATGGTGGTGGCGCTAACAACCCGCCCTGGGGGAGCGACAGGCACCACCAGTACGAGCAGCACTGGTACAAGGACCACCATTACGGGGACCGGCGGCACATGGACGCCCACCGCTCAGGGAGCTACCGCCCCAACAGCCTGTCGAGGAAGAGGCCTTACGACCAGTACAGCAGCGACCGAGACCACCGGGGGCACAGGGACTACTACGACCGGTATGTGGGGGGCCCTCAGACACCAGGCACCGGCCTCCGCCTGGGGCTGTGGGTTTAGAGGGGGTGACAGGCAACGCAGACTCAACGGTGTGATGCATCAGATGCTCGTTCTTACTGTGTGCCGGGCATGGTCCCAAGTCTGGTCCTGTGTTTCTGCCATCAGGGCATCTTCAGTGCTTCATGATGCAGCTGAAGCTGAGTGCCGAGTGGATGGATGGTTGAAAGAAGGGATTTTTGAGTTTCTCCTGAGGGCTGAGGAAGAAGGGAGGCTTGATTTTGGGTGTGAAGAGTCAGTTAAGCAGAGGGAGATGGAATAGACGTCACAGGGCCAGGGCAAGGATGGGCCCCTAGGACGGGATGCCCACCCTGAAGAGGACAGCTTGGGTGGTGGAGGGGCCTCGATGCCAAGTTTCAGGTTTTAAGTCTCATTCTGTGGGCCAGGGAGCCACCTGTGGTTTCATCATCACACTTGTGTAGGGAGAGTTTTCTGCCTTCCTCTGAGAAAATGTAGGGAACTGGTAGCCATAAAATACTAGAGTCAGCCATCAAGATGACTGAGCTCTGTACTAGGCTCTTGGCCACACCAGGCGGGGCCCAGACTGTGCTATGCCAGGAGCCTGCAGTTCAAGGACCAGGGCCTTTCCGAGTCATCCCTTCTCTGCAGCCATGCACTATCATGTTATCATGGGCCAGGTTCTATGAGAGTTAGGGAGGGCTAAAGAGGTTTTATCTCTCTTTAATTTCAGGACTTAGCTATGTTTTAACTTCCTAGGAGCTTTGGTTTCCTCTAGGCTAAAGACAGGCTCTGGCTATACCTTGAATTTAACATGGGAAACTTTCGTATGAACATCTCCATGTCCTGCCTTCTTTTTGGAAGCGTTGGTAACACCAGGCTGCTTTTAGGATAGCAGCTGTGGCTGAGCAGCAGCTGCCTCTGTTAGGAGGTTTGTACTGCTCACCCCCCACGCTTCTGTATCATCTTTTCTGGCTCCAGTGGACATTTGCCCTGTATAGTTTTGTGTAGCTCTGTGTTTCCATATTGCATCATTTTTCTTCTGCCTGATGGACTTTTGTTTTAGTGTGAGTCTACTGGTGATAAATTCTTCTAGCGTTTGTATGTCTGGAAAAGTTTTTGTCTTCACTTATCAAAGATATTTTCTGCTGGGTATAAATTTATAGATTGACGCTTTGTTTCACTACTTTCATGATGTTCATCTACTTTCTGCTGTATCATTTCTGATGAAAAAATCTGTCATCCTTATTCCTCTTTGCATGATGTGTCTTTTCCTTCACCACTGGTTTTTAGCAATTTGACTATAATGTGCCATGGTGTATTTTTCCTGATATTTCTTATGCTTGGGAATTCTTGGAGCTGCACATTTATTATTTTATCAAATTTGGGAATTTTTTTACGGTTATTTCTTTGAATACTTTATTCTGTTCCCTCACTCTCTTGTGAAGATTCCAGTTACACATTTGTCTCACAGTTCACTGATGCTGTTTTTTTAATTATGTTTTCTCTGTTTCATTTGGATAGTTTCTGTTCCTTTGTCTTTTTTTAATCGTGTCTTTGACATTTTGAAAAAAACTGGTTTTCTATCCTTGTCTGCTAATTTTGTCATTTGGGTCACTTTCAGTTGGTTGATTTATTGCCTCACTGTAGGTCTTATTTTCCTGGTTCTGTTGTTTTTCATATTCTTTTCCATTTTGGTTTATTATAGAATATTGAATATAGTTCCTTGCACTATCCAGTAAGACCTTGTTGTTTTCTCTATTTTGTATATAGTAGTTTGTATCTACTAATCCCAAACTCCTGATTTATTCCTCCCCTACACCCTTTCCCCATTGGTAACCGTAAGTTTTTCTATATCTGTGAATCTCTGTTTTGTAAATAAGTTCCTTTGAATCATTTTTTAAAACTCCACATGTAAACGAAGTGATACCATATGATGATATCTTTCTCTCTCTGACTTCACTTAGTATTATCAAGGTTCATCCATATTGCAGCCAATGACACTATTTATTTTTTTATAGTTGAAAGTAATACTCCATTGTGTATATGTACCACACCTTTTTTATTCATTTATCTGTCGGTGAACATTTGTTTCCATGTCTTGGCTATTATAAATAGTGCTATTGTAAACGGAAGGATGTGTATATCTTTTCGAATTGCAGTTTGTCCAGATATATGCCCAGGAGTGGGATTGCTGGATCATACGGCAGCTCTATTTTCAGCTTTTTAAGGAACCTCCATGCTTTTTTCCATAGTGGCTGTGTCTAGTTATAGTCCCACTAGGGTTCCTTCTCCACACCCTCTCCAACAGTCTATTTGTAGACTTTCTAATGACAGCCATCCTGATCAGTGTAAGGTGATACCTTGTCATCCTGATCTGTGTTTCTCTAATAATTAGCAGCGTTAAGTATCTTTTCATCCGTCTGTCTTCTTTGAAGAAGTATCTATCCATTAAAAAATTTTTTTTTAATATGGACCATTGTTTTAAAGTCTTTGTTGAGTCTGTTGTGTTCTGGTTCTTTGGCCATGCGACCTGTGGGATCCTCGCTCCCCACCCAAGGATCGAGTCTGCGCCGCCTGCATTGGAGCATGAAGTCTTAGTTATTGGACCCCCAGGGAAGTCCCACTGCCCATCTTTTGACAGAGTTTGTTTTTTTTGTTGCTGAGTTGTGTGAGCCATTGGTATATTTTAGAGATAAAATCCTTGTTGGTGGCATTGTTTGCTGATATTTTCTCCCATTCCGTAGGTTGGTTTTTGTTTTGTTTATGGTTTTCTTTGCTATCCAAGAACTTTTAAGTTTGAGGAGGTCCCATTTGCTTATTTTTGCTTTTATTTCTCTATGCCTGATAACTTTTGATTAGATACCTAGTTAAGTGTGGGATGTTTTTGTCTTCCAATAAATGTTCTGGAGTTTTGTCCACAAGCAGTTTAGTTACTTGGGAACTAAAATCAAACTAAGTTTGGTTCTCTAAGATCTTGCCACTGGGACTTAGCAGGCAGAACCGGAGCAGTGCTGAGGTGAGGGCGCATGGTTTCCCACCGCTGGGGCAAGGCCTCTCATGGTGTTTGACCAGTGCCCTGTGGAGCTGGAGGTTTCCAGCCTGGTGGTGTGAAGAGAGCAGGCCTGTCTCCAGCCCTGTGTGAGCCCAGGGTGCTGGCCTCTCTCGTCCTTCTCAGTGTTTCTGCCCCTGGCCCCTGGGTGGTGGTGTCACATGCAGAGCCAGAGCCGTATACAGCTAGATACCTGAGGGAACACCTTTGCTGAGCTCCTCTCACTGCAGAACTTTCTTCTCTCGCACTCTACACTTGAACTCCAGCCCTGCCCCATCTCAGGAAGTCTGGGCTTCTGCTTGTAAGACTCACCGCATTGGTTTCTCATCCCATAGGGATCGCTGTTCTCTCTTTCTGACATCTGGTGTCTTGATAACTGTTGTCCATACATTTTCTCCCATTCTGACTGTTTCAGCAGTAGATATAGTCCATTACTCCATCTTGGCTGGAACCTGGACAGTCAGTCTCTCTTTCCCTCCCTCCCATCCTCTCCCCTCCTTCTTTTTCATTCAGGTGAAACTCACATAACATGAATTAATTATTTTAAAGTGAACAATTCAGGGGCATTTATTTAGTACATTCACTGTGTTGTGCAGCCACCACCTCTGTCAAGTTCCAAAACACATTCATCACCTTAAAGAAAATTCTGACCACTAAGTAGTCACTCCCCTTTCTTTCTTCTCTCTTCCTGGCTCCTGGCAACCACCAGTCTTCTGCGTTCTGCTTCTGTGGATTGGCTTAGTCTGGATAGTTTGCATAAATGGAATCATACAATATGTGGCCTTTTACGGTTGGCGTTTTCAGGTGTTTAACATGATGTTTTAGAGATTCATTCACATTGTAGCGTGTGTCAGTACTTTCAGTTCTTTTCATGGGTGAATAATATTCCAGTGTATATATCAGGTTGATACAAATGTGATTGTGGTTTCAGATGGTGAATTTTAAATCATTATAACTAGGCTCAAACACATCTTTATTAAAATAGGAACCTTTTCAATCAACATATTTTTTCCAGTGAGATATAAGTTGGTTTATTCCTGTAGCATAAAAATCCGTGTTTTGGAATTCAGTGACCTCTTGGAAAGCATTTTCTGCCTCCTGCTAGTTGTGGAAGCATTTTGCCTACAAAAAGTTGTCAAGATGCTTGAAGAAAGTGGTAGTCAGTTGGCGAGAGGTCAGGTGAATATGGCAGATGAGGCAGCATTTCCTGGTCCATTCATTCAGCTTTTGAAGCACTGATTGTGTGACCTGTGGTCAGGTGGTGTTGCAGAGAAGAATCGGGCTCATTCTTCTGTTGACCAATCCCAGCTGCAGGTGTAGCAGTTTGGGGTACATCGTAGTGACTTGCTGAGCATACTTCTCAGATGTTATGGTTTCACCGGGATTCAGGAAGCTCTAGTGGATCGGACGGGCAGCAGACCACCAGACAGTGACCACGACCTTTTTTGGGGGCACGTTTGGCTTTGGAAAGCGCTTTGGAACTTCTTCTCAGTCCAACCACTGAACTGGTTGTCTTATAAAATCCACTTTTCATCACACGTCACAGTCTGAGAAATGGATCAGTGTTTTATAGAAGATGATACTTCAAAACAACAGTTGTTTTGATTTGTGGTCCGCTAATAAGGCACCCACTTACTGAGCTTCTTCATCTTCCAATTTGCTTCAAATGCCAAATGACCACAGAATGGTCGACGTTGAGTTCTTTGGCAACTTCTTGTACAGTTACAAGAGGATCATCTTCAGTGATTGCTTTCAGTTGGTCGTCATCAACTTCCAATGGCCAGCCATTGCACTCCTCATCTTTGAGGCTGTCAACTCCTTTGCAAAACTTCTTGAACCACCACTGCACTGTATATTCATTAGCAGTTTCTGGGCCAAATGCATTGTTGATGTGAGTTGTCTCTGCTGCTTTACAACCCATTTTGAAATCATTAAGAAAATGACTCATTTGCTTTTTTGTCTAACATCATTTCTGTAGTCTAAAATAAACATAAACTGAAAGTAATACGTCATTAGTAAAAAAACATGAAGTGAGAAATGCACATTAAAATGATGTATAACATAACCACATTTATTTGAGAATGTATTCCAGTATCAGACAGCAAATTTCAACAGTGAAAAACCAGAGTTACTTTTGCACCAACCTAATACATGGTCTGAGAAGCGTGGCGGCTGCACAATTGCACTATTCTCACACGCTAGGAAAGTAATGCTTAAAATTCTCCAAGCCAGGCTTCAGCAATACGTGAACCGTGAGCTTCCTGTTGTTCAAGCTGGTTTTAGAAAAGGCAGAGGAACCAGAGATCAAATTGCCAACATCCGCTGGATCATCAAAAAAGCAAGAGAGTTCCAGTAAAACATCCATCTGCTTTATTGACTGTGCCAAAGCCTTTGACTGTGTGGATCACAGCAAAGTGTAGGGAAAATTCTGAAAGAGATGGGAATACCAGACCATCTGACCTGTCTCTTGAGAAACCTGTATGCAGGTCAGGAAGCAACAGCTAGCACCGGACATGGAACAACAGACTGGTTCCAAATAGGAAAAGCAGTACGTCAAGGCTGTATATTGTCACCCTGCTTATTTAACTTATATGCAGAGTACATCATGAGAAACGCTGGGCTGGAAGAAGCACAAGCTGGAATCAAGGTTGCTTGGGAAAAATATCAATAACCTCAGATATGCAGATGACACACCCTTACGGCAGAAAGTGAAGAGGAACTAAAAAGCTTCTTGATGAAAGTGAAAGAGGAGAGTGAAAAAGTTGGCTTAAAGCTCAACATTCAGAAAACTAAGCTCATGGCATTCGGTTCCATCACTTCATGAAAAATAGATGGGTAAAGAGTGGAAACAGTGGCTCACTTTATTTTTGGGGGCTCCAAAATCACTGCAGATGGTGATTGCAGCCATGAAATTAAAAGACGCTTACTCCTTGGAAGGAAAGTTATGGCCAACCTGGATAGCATATTTAAGAGCAAAGACATTACTTTTCTAACAAAGGTCCGTCTAGTCAAGGCAGTGGTTTTTCCAATAGTCATGTATGGTTGTGAGAGTTGGACTATAAAGAAAGCTGAGCACCGAAGAATTGATGCTTTTGAACTGTGGTGTTGGAGAAGACTCTTGAGAGTCCCTTGGACTGCAAGGAGATCCAACCAGTCCATCCTAAAGGAGATCAGTCCTGGGTGTTCATTGGAAGGACTGATGTTGAAGCTGAAACTCCAGTACTTTGGCCACCTCATGTGAAGAGTTGACTCATTGGAAAAGGCCCTGATGCTGGGAAGGATTGGGGGCAGGAGGAGAAGGAGACGACAGAGGATGAGATGGCTGGATGGCATCACCAACTCGATGGACATGGGTTTGGGTGGACTCTGGGAGTTGGTGATGGACAGGGAGGTCTTGCGTACCGTGATTCATGGGGTCACAAAGAGTTGGAGACGACTGAGCGACTGAATTGAACTGAATACATGCTCCATTTTGTTTATCCATTCATTCATTAATAGGTGTTTGAGTTCTTCTGCCTTTTGGCTATTGTGAATAGTGTTACTGTAAGTGTGGTATGTATGTGTTTGTTTGAATATCTGTTCTCAGTGCTTTGGGGTTATTTACCTAGGATTGGAGTTGTTAGTCATATGGTAGTTCTATGTTTAACTTTTAAGGAACCTCAAACTGTTTTCCACTAGAGCTGAACTGTTTTATAGTCCTGACCAACTATGATTGAGAATTACAATTTTCCCACCTTTTCACCAACATTTATATTTCAGTGTTTTGAATGTAGCCATCCTAATGGTAGTTTTGACTTGCATTTACCTAGTGATTAATGCTCATTGAAGATGTTGAGCATCTTTTCATGTGCTTTGGAGCTGTCTGTGTATCTCATTTGGAGAAATGTCTATTCAAGTCCTTTGCCCACTCTTGAGTTGGGGATTGTTGTTGACTTTTACAGCTCCTCTGTTAACAGTATAACAAGCAGTTTGCCATAGTCCTGAGTAAAAATCTTAATATTCTTCACATTGAGTCTGTTTGAAAGTAATTAAAGCTGAACTTATTGTTGACTATCTAGGTTGCTTGAGTTTTTGCTGTTACTAATAACTTGGTAAATAATTTCTGTGGCTGTTTTTCTCCTGGGCTGGGTTGAGGGTCATGAGAGTGTTTGTAAATCTTGCCAGTTCTCCTGGAGGGAACGTGAGTGTACGCTCACAGCCATCAGTGAGGCAAGTTTGTACTCGTTTCATTGCACACTTGAGGCTCCTGTCATTTCGTGGGCTGTGTTTTGCCAATAACTGTAAAATAGCCCTTTGTTTCTACTTTAGTTTGGTTTTGGGTTTTTTTTTTTTTTTTTAGTTCTAGTAAAGTATGTATCTGCTCTGAGTCCCTGGAAGTGTCCTCCAGCGTGAGGAAGAGCCAGTGGGTGACGGGGGAGGCGTGGGAGTCCAGCCTCGGTCTTCAGCCGATTCTCTTTCTGTTGCAGGCACCATCATGACTCCAAGCGGAGGCGATCTGATGAGTTTAGGCCTCAGAATTACCACCAGCAGGATTTCCGGCGAATGTCTGATCACCGCCCCCCTATGGGCTACCACGGCCAGGGGCCCTCGGACCATCACCGCTCTTTCCACACGGACAAACTGGGGGAGTATAAACAGCCCCTGCCCCCGCTGCACCCCGCAGTCTCAGACCCCCGCTCGCCCCCTCCTCAGAAATCTCCTCACGACTCCAAGTCACCCCTGGATCACCGGTCTCCTTTGGAGAGATCTCTAGAACAGAAAAACAACCCAGATTATAACTGGAATGTTAGGAAAACATAAAGGACCGCTTGGGAAGCAGGGGAGCGCGAGCGTCATGGAGCACCTGGACGTCTTTGGTCTGACCCACGGGAGCCGGCCACCCAGACCCGAGAGGGCGTTTCTGGACGCGCGGCTGCCGCCAGCCTGCCGCTGAGGGGGCGCTCAGAGCATGGGGGCCTTTGGCTCAGTCCAGCTTCGATTCGGGTCACCCCCTCCTGCACTTGGGCACCCATCGCATTCTGGCCTGGTCCTGGCCTCCCACTCAGATGGGTGCCAGGAGGAAGTGGTGATGCTTTTGTCTACCAGCTTCACGGGCTGTTTCCCAGTGAAGGCAGGAGAGGTCTTAGAGTCGAGAATGTTTGTCGCCCTGGACCTCAGTGCGGGTCGGGGAAGGCACAAGTGCATGAAGGTTGCTGGGACCCGCTGGACACACGGGGTCTGGGGCACTCTGACGAGACGGATGCTGCTGACGGGGCAAGGGGATGCGTGGGCGGGGTCTCGCACCACAGGACTTGCAGGGGAGCAGGTGCCCCCTCAGACGTGTCCTTGAAGAAGTGACACTCGAGCCTCACTGTGTGACAGCTGTGGTGCGGGGGGCGGGGGGCGGGGAGCCACCTCTCCACGGCCTCTCCCCTAGCAACACTAAATGTCCCCACACTGTGTGTCCCCGAGGTGTGGTCTCCTGCGTGGGCCTCCTTTACCCCCACCCCCACTCCGTCCCCTTCCCCAGGAAAGGTAGCCCGGGGCGGTGGTTCTGAGGCCCGCGGGGCGCAGTGCTGCAGCGGGCGGGGGCGCGGGGCTGGGGCTCGGGAGTCTCCGGTGGGAGCAGGCTTGTGCCTGGCTGGGTGCTGGCGGCACGGGGGGAGGGGGGTGGGTGGGTCTCCCAGGCTGGAGGGGGGGTTGGTGGTGTGGTCCATGCTGCTGTGGGTCACCGTCTGCAGCTCATCTTGGTTCCCTTTGCACAACCTGAAGAAGTAGGATTCATGGAATCACACATCTGCCACTCCCGCAATGGGTGGCCAGATAAAATCAGTTACTCCCCGTGGTGAACACGCTGCCCACTGCTAGCTGGAGATCATTAGAACTGAACTCAGTATCTTTTAGAATGAGGTCAAGCCAAGTCTAAACCTAAGTTCATTTTTTTCCCCCAAAACTGGAAGCCTTCAAGGACAGGATGATCGAGCTGTAGATAGTAAGAGCTCAACTAGAGCTGAGGATGGGATGGGAGGCAGGTTAGCTGCAGTAATTAAGCAGTCTCCTTTCCCTTTCCTGGTTCTGGGGCCTTCTGTTCTATTCACCTTAAGTATAACTCGCCAGTATTGTTAGAGCATCCAAAGGCCTTTCTAGATGGAGACACAATAACTGACTTGACTGTGCAGTGAGCCCTTGAGTTTCCAGGCTCAGAGCTGGTGGAAACCCTTCCCTTGGTGTACACAGGGTTACACTCCCCACACTAACTGCCCCTCTCCAGGGGACTCCGTAAATCATCATCACTTACTTCTGGCGTCCCAGGCAGCGCCGCTCACGCCTTTACTGTTGCCTCACACGGTGAAGCAGAGGCGGCTTTGGAGGGCTCTTGGTCTCTGCTCCGCAGAGCGTCTTTGGTTCGCCTGTGCTGAGGGCCTCCTGAGAGGCAGGGTCCACACAGCTGGTGTGGGGAGCTCCGTGGGCTCACCACCTCCTGGTGCGTTTTCCCTCCTGGTACTTGGGGTCGTTCACCCTGGGCTTGTAGAGCACGTGCCCGGAGCACAGCCCAGGGAACCACAGAGGAGCCCCAGCCACGGTCACCCCACTGGGGCCATGCCTGCCTGCTCTGTGGGCGGAGATAGGAAACTGTGCCTCTGCTCGGGTCGGGTTCCTGCCCACAGCACTGACACCACCTGCGCTAGTCTTGCCCAGGCCAGAGAGGAAGGGCAGGCCGGCTGGTGGGTCCCCGAGTCAGCGGGCCCCAGCTCGGCTTCCCCTGTAGGAGGCCGGGTCGCGATCCTTTCAGTTAGAGGGCCAGGGGAGGAATGGCAGGGCATGCATTTCAGTGCTCAAGGCTTTGGTTTTTTTTTTTCCTCTGAAGTTGTTAATAGGAGATGTGAGTTATTCCCAAAGGTGTGTCATCACGAGGAAAAAGGAGCTTCCTTTTGTTCACATTCAGGACTTCTGGTGCCATATGCTGCAGCAAAAGGCAGTGTCAGCCTGATCAGTGTTAAGTTGATTACAGAAAGTACAGTATCCTCACAGAAGCATCTGTTCTCAGGTGCCAGAGTGTGTGTGCAGAGAGGGTTGAGGGGGAGAGAGCATTTCCTCATTGTTAGTCAGTATGAACACTGTGCTGCTGTCGAAACCAGAGATTTGCACAGATAGGAATTCTCTCCCTCGTGGATGGGAGAAGCCGCCCCCGCAGTCTCTGAGGATGGTTTTCCACAGAGCCGGGTGGTGGGCGGTGAAGGATGTAGTTACTAGGTAGAAAGAGCAGGGGCCGAGGGAGAGGAGAGTTAGTGCCACCGAGAACCTGAACAGGAGCGTGGCTTCACGTGTGCGCCCTCGACCCCGCCGAGGACGCGGTAACCACAGACTGGTCCCCGCCATCAGTCGCTGCCCCCGGCTCCCCCCTCCTTTCAGCCATTCCTTCCTTACACCCTCCGACGGGAACCCAGGACACCTCTCACGTTTGCTGCAGACACTCTAACCCGATACCTGAGGGCCGCATCAGGGCGCACAGTGCAAACGCAACCCAGTTACAAATTCACACAGCGACGTGGAAATCCTACAGACCAAAACCCACTCGTCAGCAGGAGCGGTGGCCCCCGGCCCGGCTGGGGGCGGCCGTGTCGGCAGGAGAGCCAGGCCAGGGCTCCAGGCTGCTTTAGTCCATCTGCGCCTCACTTGGTTGGGGACAGATGATTTTTCTTTATTGTAAAATTGTGGACTTTTAAAATCTGTTGACTAAACAGTAATTAATTTATATTTGTGAAAAATGCCACTGTCCTAGTGATTTCTGATGTAAATAATGTTGTTTATATAGTATGTATTAAATTTTCCTACATTGTAAAACTGCTGTACTTTTGATTCTTGTATATTAAAAAGTGTTACTGAGGAGTTTTAGAATCAGGCCAACACGTTGGTTTGCATTGCCATGACCCGTGACCGTACTCACCTCCTCATCTCCCTTCCTCCGGTCACTGGGTCATCGGGATTCTTGGGCAGCTTGTGAAATGGAGCGTTACCCTTACTTGGGCCCCCATTGTGTCGTTGGGTCCAGGACCTAACACCGCAGGTTCTAGACTTTTCTCCCAGTAGCAGAGGCTGACAGTCTCCAGCCAGCAGCTGCCTTCCTTGGCCCCTGCCTGCGTTCACTAGGGTCCGTGCGGAGCGGCCACCCCAGGGTAGGTCACGCTGTGCGGGGACCATCGCCGGGGTCCCTGCAGCCCCCTGGAAGAAGCCAGACTGCAGGGTCTGAGCCAGCCTGCAGCCTCGAGGGTAATTTTACAGTTGGGCTGTATATTCTTGAAGGAGGAAAGAGCACTTTATAATGGAAACATTGACACAAATGTTAACTAGAGCGATTTGGCGCAGCAGCTCCTTCGCGGCACCGCTGGAGGGAGGGTGGCACAGCGGTGGAGAGCCGTCTGCACGGGAGGCGGAGAGGCCTGCCAGACCCCAGGGGTTTCACCGACACGTGGTGACTTTGAAACCACAGTTCCGCCTTCACAAAGCTCCTCCGTTAATACCAAGTAGGCCCGTGTGTCCGCTCAGAGCCTGGGGGTGAACTCCTGAGGCGGCCCGCCCAGGACCCGGTGCTGCAGGGGGCCTCCCTTGCCCAGCTGCCTTGGGGTTCCAGCGTACGGAGTGGGCATCAGAGATTAGAGGAAGAGCTCAGGGTTCTTCCTGACCGTAAACTTAACTCTCAATTGTGTTGCAACTCACAGCCCGCCTGGAACCGCTATCGGAAACTTTAAGAACAAGTGCAATAATCAGCTTACGATTTACAATAGCAGCCAGGCTTCTAAACTGACCGCTGCCAAAAACGCCTGCCTTTTACTGGAAGGAGCAGGCTCAGGCCCCTCCCTGCTCCCTGGCAGGGCCCCCGCACGTCTGGCATCCGAGCAAGTCCTCCTCAATTAGCGCCAACAGAAAGGTCACTTACTGAAACACAAGGCCCCACAGTTTGCCAGACCTGTGGCTCTAGGTTCCAACCTGTGGCTCTTAAAGGAGCAAAACCAGCTTTGTCTGAGGCAGTTCTTCCGCCAGGTTTTGAGGTTGGAAAACCAACCACTGGGCTCACCTCCCAACCTGCCTTTGTTCTGCTTTGTGAAGTGGCAAGAAGATAGGCTTATCTGGATAAACATCTGTAGAAGAAACCTGTGGGGCTGCCCCGGCTGCTGCTGGTGGGGTCCTACCCTGGGCGGGGTCCTACCCTGGGCTGAGTCTTGGGGACTCCTGGTCAGTTCTGTGCCCTGTGACAGGACTTACTGTGGAATACAGGCAAGTCCCTACCCTAGAGACTTCTGACCTCCCAGACGAGCAGAAAGACAGCCACTTCTGGGGCCATAGCTGCCCCACAGAGGGTTCTCACTTTTTTCTGAGTTTCTTTTGTGACCAAGAGGGAACTATTACCGAAGCAGGGTCCCCACCGACTCCATGCACTGAGATAGCCTTGGGGGACAGGGATGGTTTGGGGGCGGGCAAAGAAGCCATCCCTTGTCCCTTCGGCCCCTCTCTGTGCTGTAAGACAGATGGCCTTTTCGCCTCTATTTGCACATGAAGCAGACAGCTCCTAGGGTTAAGGGTGGTTTGTATCCTTAACCCTAAGGGAGTTAAGGGAGTGAGAATTCCCGGCCATGGAAAAGAGAGCTTTGCAGGTCCCTGAGGACCACCTGGAACAGTCAGCATCCATCAGTTCTCAGCTGTGGGGGGTGCGGGTCTAGGAGGGAAGGTCGGGGGGACCTAGAATGCGACAGCCCTCACCCTGGAGCCGACCTGACGATGGGAGCTGCCTGTCCTGAGAGCCCTGTCGGGGGGCAGAGTGGGGCTCTACCAAGCCTGCTCTGAATGGAGATTAAACACAGGAGGAAGGCCAGTGGGGACTGCAGCCATGGAAACCCGGAGACAGAGACAGGCTCCTTCAAGGCTCCCAGTCCGATGGGGGAGACAGAGCTGGGCCTAAATCGTGAGAGTGAGGTTCTCGCCTGAACCGGGCTCTGTGCTAGATGCTGTGACCCTGCCCTCTTTCAGCCGATTTCCTAGTTGGGGGATTGCCGGGGGCAGGCCCTGGGCAAGCACACAATAGGAGGACGATTATGTCACATACATGCCAGGGAGAGGGGGATGGGGGCCCGAGACGGCGTGAGGCCCGACCCAGGGAGCCATGGGTCTGGAGGGTGGACACACACGGCTTTGAACCAGCTGGGGTTCCTGGGTGAGTCTGCTACCTCTCCAAGCCTCAAACACAGACTATGTGAGAGCCTCTGGCTGGGCTGTGGTGACCTGCATGAGGTCCCTGCGGGGTCCCTTGGCATCTGTCGATATTCTCAAAGGGGCATGTTGGCACATCCTGAGGCTCCAGGGTCCCTTGGATGCAAGGAGATCCAACCAGTCCATCCCGAAGGAAGTCAGTCCTGAATATTCCCTGGAAGGACTGATGCTGAAACTGAAGTTCCGATACTCTGCCCCCCTGATGTGAAGAGCTAACTCATTGGAAAAGACCCTGATGCTGGGAAAGATTGAGGGCAGGAGGAGAAGGGGAGGACAGAGGATGAGATGGTTGGATGGCATCACCCACTCAGTGGACGTGAGTTTGAGCAAGCTCCAGGAGTTGGTGATGGACAGGGAGGCCTGGCGTGCTGCAGTCGAGGGGGGCGCAGAGTCGGACATGACTGAGCGACCGAACTGAGCTGAGGCTGCGGGGAACCGCGCCTGGAGACCGCCGTTGCCGCGCCAGCTTGGTGAGGTCCGCCTTGGGTTTGGCGATCAGCGCCCGGTCTCCGCTGGAGGGTCCTAGTGATGCGGTTCTAGAACCGTCCTGAAGAGGGCAGCAGATTCCCACTAGAAAGGACGGGCCCCGCCGCCCCGGGAATGAGCCCCTCGGGATGGGGCGGCGGTCGGTTCCCGGGGCTGTGAGCCCGCCCGAGACAGAGACCTGGAGGCACCCTGTCCCTGCGGGCGTGTGGCGGGGCGGGGAGAGAGGGAGGGTCCCGGCTGCCAGGAGGGGCGGCCTCGTCGGCCCCCCCCAGCCGTGCCCCGCCACGGCCCACCCTCGGGAGGGCCTCAGCCGGCAGCGCAGGCTCTCTGCCCCCGGGGTGGCCCGGCGGCCCCGCTCGATGGCCACCTCCCGCCGTCCTGCGGGGACGCACGGGCTCCGCCAGCGCCAGCCTCTCCTCCCTCCCAGCCCCGCGCGGCGGCGGGCGGCGCTGCCCGGAGCTCCGAAGCCCAGGCATCCCTCTGCAGCTCCCTGTGGCCTTCGCCTTAGCTCTAAGCTCCCTGGATGGGGTCCGAGGCCCTGTACGACCCGACCAGCTCTCCAGGCTCATCTTCATCTCCTGAGTCCCTTGGGGCTGCAGCCAGCCCAAACCTTCCAGCCAAAGGCAAACCTTTGCCCCTGCAGCCTCAGATAACAGGATACTGGCTGCCAACCACTGTTTCCCCCGCCTCCGTTGTGGCTTGGCTGGTAAAGAATCCGCCCGCAATGCAGGAGACCCGGGTTCGATCCCTGGGTTGGGAAGATCCCCTGGCGAAGGGAACAGCTATCCACTCCAGTATTCCGACCTGGAGAATCCCATGGATGGTATGGTCCATGGGCTCACAAAGAGTCAGACACAACTGAGCAACTTTCACATCACTCACCTCCTGGTGCCTGACAAATCCTATTTGTCCCCAAGATGCAGTTTGAGCTTGGTTTCCTGTGCAGCCTTCTCTGACCTGCTGTTCGTTCCTGTCTGTCCCTTCCCTGTGCCCACAGACGCCGGCAGAGCCCCCAGGGTAATCCATTGCCCTCACGTCACTGCCGCCACACCTGCTGAGAAGTGGGGCTCCCAGCGGGGCCCAGGTCACCTTCACCTCCAGCCCTGAGCCCGGATTCCACGAGAGCCCTGTGGGTGCGAGGCTTGGAGCTCTTTCTTGTGTGGTGCCCAGAGAGGGGACCCCGGGAGAGGAGGCCTGGGGTGCTCCCTTCCCTGGAGGATGAGCGGGCTGGGGGCTCAGACCAGAGTTCAGGGCTCAGTCAGCAGGCCGCCTGGACCAGGGGGGCATTGAAGGCAGACAGAAGCCAGTTCTGGGCGGTGGAACAACTTCCCCAAGGCTTCCTGGCCTGCGGCACATGAACTCTTCATTTGCAGGAGTTTTAAGAAAGTCCAGGGAAACAACTGGAAGGGTGATGAGGCGATAGGGGCCTGAGGGAAAGATTGGTAAGCTGCTTTAGTTGCTCAGTCATGTCCAGCTCTGCAACCCTATGGACTGTAGCCCGCCAGGCTCCTCTGTCCATGGGATTCTCCAGGCAAGAACACTGGAGTGGGTTGCCATGCCCTCCTCCAGGGGGTCTTCCCAGCCCAGGGATCAAACCCGGGTCTCTCCCATTGCCGGCAGATTCTTTACCATCTTAGCCACCAGGGGGGAAAAGCATTAAATACCGGCAATTTGCTACCCATCCTCCCATCATAGCTCCTGGACTGGCTATGCTGGGCAGGCGTATGGGTTCACGGTCCCCTGGCTCACTGTGCCAGGCAGGAGGGTGCAGAGGCGTTGAGGTCTAGGGTGGTGGCCACAGCAGGGAGGGGAGCTCCGTGGGCTCACACAGGAGCCTGCAGAGTGGGGAGGAAACCCAGGGCCCTCAAAGCAGCCTGGCTGAGAGTATGGGTGCTGGTGAGACTACCTAACTTCAGATCAGGCTGCTCCCCGATTGCCATGACGCGGGCCCGGGGTCAACCTCTGCAGGGTGGGGACCAGGGTTACCCGTTTGATGGGGAGCAATGCCTGGCCGGACCAAGCATCCTGCAGGGTGAGGCATCACCAAGGCGGCTGGCCCCTCAGGGCGGCCTGGGCCTGGTGACCTGTCCTGAGGTCCAGCCCACTCTCTGCCCTCCGTGCCCCATGGGAGGCTGGAGATGAAGGCTCTGTGGGCCTCCCTGTCTCCTTTGGGGGCCACCTCTTTCCACAGTGCTCTGGGCCGTGTGGCCCTCAGCCTCCACCGCCTCTCCCTCTGAACCCTGTCCTGGGTCACTCTGTCCCCTGCTCAGAGCCAATTCCTCTTCACTCCCGAGTCCTGTTTGGACAGCGGACACAGATGGGAATCAGAGTAGCCAACTCCTGTCCTGCTGGGTCCTAGTTCAGTGTTTCCTGAAGTTGGGGCCTACAGATACAGGGAGCGGAGGGTAGTCCTTTGAGATCTCTGTGTGCTAAGTCACTTTAGTAGTGTCCGAATCTTTGCAGCCCTATGGACTGTAACCCTCCAGGCTCCTCTGTCCAGGGGATTCTCCAGACAAGAAAACCGGAGTGGATTGATAAGCCCGCCTCCAGAGGATCTTCCCAACCTGCAGCTCCTGCATTGCAGGCGGATTCTTTACTGCTGAGCCACTAGGAAAGCCTTTGAGATCTCTAGAAGAATTTAAATGTCTTTACGTTTTCATTTCAATGAACATCTTTTCAGTTATTAGGAAGGGCAGGAGGGAGAAAAGAACCTGGGATTTGAGGGGTGTATTGGAGCTGAGAGATCCATGCTGGTTCTCCGGGTGGTCGAGGGGACTCATGCCCACAACAGGCTTTCTAGGGTCTGTGGAGTCAAAGGCCGGGGGAGGGGGTGGCGGGGTGAGGGGGCGGAGGGTGGGGTGGGGGCATGACAGGCAACGGAGCTGGCGTAGACCTTGGCCCAGGCGGCCCCGCCTCCGACCTCCATTGCTCGGGGAGGGCCCAATTAGTATCTGTGAAACATCACTCATTGCTTAAATTAATGCCATCCCTTTGTGTTTTATTGGCCTTGTAGTTTTGTTTGGGCTTAATTAATAAATGTGTCTTGATTTTATAGTTGAGAGAAGCTATAATTTTAAAGATTCTATTCCTACCTCATAAATTAGTAAATAAACTCCAGCCCTGGAGGGGCCTGGGGAAATATTGGCCCTTAGAAAGCATATGGATGACATGTGCATTTGGGAGTCCCGAGCTGATCGTGGCCTTGACTTGTAAGTGAAGGAAGCTACCTGAGCCATAGGCCGGTGGGCAGACATCCCCAGCTACAGAGGGTCGGTTACCGGTGCTGGACTTTGGGTCTGTTGCTTTATTGCGCTTTCTCCTTGAGTCCTCATGAAATTGCCACGGGATTGGGTTTTCCCCCATTTTCCAGCTGGGGCTCTGGAGGCCCAGAGACTTGGAGTGACTCGCCCGAGGTCACACAGAGAGGTGGAGCTCAGACTCCACTCCAGCTCTTCCTGCCTCTCAAGGCCGAGCTGGTCCCTGCCCTGTCCAGTAACTGCTCTGCCTGTCTTCGAGCTCCTCCGATGGATATTCTCTTATCCTCCTGACGGCCCTGTGACCCTGTCTGTGTCCTTCCCCAGGGCTAGCGATGGGGGCTCAGGGCCAGCATGTGACTGGCTCAAGGCCAGGGAACAAGGCAAGCAACGCGAGGACTAGCGCTGGGCCAGTTCCCCTGGTGGTTCTCATCTCCTTGCTGTTCTACCCTCTGTGATCTGTCCCGGGTGGGTGGCCTGATCCCTGCTGTGTCCCCAACAGAGAGCCCAGCCCTGGACACATCATAGGGCCTGAATGCATGTGGACTGAATGAAGTGACCCTGAGCAGATATGCAGGGGACACGCCTACCAGGGACTGTGCAGACAGGAGAGAAGGGAAGGTTGGACCCCCCCACCCCTCAGATGGAGGGACCTGGGCACTTCCTGGAGGGATTTACCGCCCACTTCCTCTCACTCGGGAAGGATGCATCAACTCAAGGAGGCAAATGTTGGGGCTGCTCTGTCCTGTGGGCCTTGGCATTGACCGTGGTGGTCCAGGCCCCCCCAGCCTCGACTTGAGGGCTGCCTGCTCATGAGGCCCATCTGATGGAGCCCAGGAATCCAGTCACCTGAGCCTCAGGAAGGAGGCCGCTGGACGGAGCTCCTTCGTGACCCACCAGTCCTTGGATCAAACAGTTGGCAGGGCCCCTGGCATGCGGCAGATGGCACTGGCTGGGGCAGGGCTGCCCCAGGCTCCATGTGTTTGGGAGTGGGGTCCGCATTGGCAGCTGCAACAAGGCCGTCCTCCAGCTGAGGGGGAGGCTGATGACCGCCCCTGGACGGTGGTGACCCCGAGGATCCACAGGTGCCTTTGACCCCAAGGCTCTCAGATTTCATATCTAGGGGACCCTCTTTGCCCTCCTTTTTCTCTCCAGGGCCCATCGACACCCCCCTACCTACCCAGCCTGCAGGTGAGGGTCTGGCCCCATTCCCTGCCGCTCCCAGGGCAAGCAGAACCTTGGCTTGACGCCACCCCTGCTTTGGGGAGCCTCAAGGGAGGGGCAGGTGGGTGGCATGGGGTTTACCTGGAAACCAGAGTGATGGCCTCTGCTTTCTAGGGCTCTTGTGAAAATGGTCACAGCAATTGTGAGTTCAGGACAGGTGCAGAGGCCGGCATCTTGTCTGCAGAGGACACGCGGTCATCTCCCCTTACCGGTGAGAGCGCTAAGGCTGAGAACCATCACAGGTCACCTATCACACAGTCAGGAGGGAACAGGGCTGGGACCCTGGGCCGGGTCTGGTCCAAGAGCCTGCACTCTTCTCTCTGCCCAGGTGTCCCCATGCTAGGTGCCATCTGGGCCCACTGGACCCAAGGCACAATCCCTGCTCTGAGCTGAGGGCCTGGCCCTGGGCCGGGTGGGACTGGTCCAGTGGACCAGACTGGTGCTGTTTCCTTTCTGATGAGCTGTGGACTGCTTCTCTACCAGCTTCCGTCGTCTTAATCCCTTGAGAGTCCTGCCTTTGGCGGGGTCCCCCTCAGCCCGAGCCAGCTCACCCACGTTCATAAAGCGCCCCAGCCTCAGAGACAGCCAACGCTGATGCTGGGGTCGTGTGCCAGAGGAGCCTGGAGTGAACTTGAGACCCAGGCCCTGGCAGGTTTCTAGCAAACGATTCGAGTGTGTCCTTCCCCAGGCAGGTCTGCTTGGCCAGACTCCTTTGCTTTGGCTACAGGGGGTGGCCTGGGGAGGGCTCTGATTCCTGCGGGAGGGAAGGATGAAGGGGACAGAAGTGAGTTCAAATGCAGAAGAATCCACGAGGCTTCCCAGCACGACTCTGGGTGAGGCTGGAGTGACGCTGGGGGACACACCTGCCCCCACACATCATGCTTTGCACACCTGCTGGCCCGTACAAGCCCATCCTTCTGAGACCATCTTTTTTATAGTCTTGTGGGCTATAGTACTTGGGGTCGCAAAGAGTCAGACATGTCTGAGGGATGAACATATAGTGCGACATGGCTGAAAAAAAAAAAAATGGAAATGTTAGTTACTCAGTCAGCTCTGTTGCCCCATGGACTGTAGCCCACCAGACTCCTCTGTCCACCAAATTCTCCAGGCAAGAATATTAGAGTGAGTAGCCGGTCCCTTCTCCAGGGGATCTTCCTGACCCAGGGATGGAACCCTGGTCTCTTGCATTTCAGGCAGGTTCTTGACTGTCGGAGTCATGAGGGAAACCCAGCACAGCATGGCTACTGGTTTCGAAATGCCTGGTTAGGGACCCGTCTCGCCAAGGAGGACGCAGGTCGTGTGTTTGGTCTCGGTCGCATCCCCCAGCACCCTGATCATGGAGCCCAATGAGTCAAGGGACACGTGCAGTGGCAAAGGCAGGATGAGGGCCATGTCTGGCGGCCTCTCTGTTCTGCCAGGGCACCGGGACCCGTGTGCGAGGTGATTTATGAATGTTAGCTCATTGGATTTCTGTAATGGCCTCGGGAGGTAGGTACTCATAATTCCATTTTACAAATAAGGAATCCAAGGTTCAAAAAACTCCAAGGGAGACCACACAGTCAGTGGCGGGCAGAGCCAATCTAGATGCCAAGTCGGCCGGCCGCCCGGGACCAGGAGCCACCCCGTCCCCACCCTGCACGCTGGCCTGACTCTGATGAGACCCCTCTAGCCTGGTTCCACTGGCTTTCACGCCAGAATCTTCCCCCTTCATCACGAATGACCACGCTCCTTTGTTTATGATGGCCTTTTCTCTCCTGTCTTCCATCTGCCTCGCCAAGATGTCCAAGTTGCCGGTGAGTGGGGATGGGGCGAGGAGAGGGCCGGAGCTCTGTCTGCTAATGCATTTACCTCCAGGCTCAGGGCCTGGGAGTGTCTCTGCTCCAAACCCAGCCCACGGAGCCAGAGGAAGCGGCTTCTTGGGAGTTGTTTAGCTCACGACTCCGTGTTCCATATTCACGATGAAATGCGAATTTCCATGTTCAGGAGGGCAGCGAGTGGCATGGTTCTTGGAAAAGAATTCCAGCTGGTTGAGTTTAAGGTCCTGAACACATTCCAAACCAAGCCTCTTATCTGGCGAGTGCTGTAGCCTTTTCATCTACTGGCCTAATTTTTTTTCCTGTTTTTTTTTTTCCTCTCTCTCCTGTGTGCCCCAGCTTCTTAATAATCTGTTCTGCGCTGGCTGAGTGCCACCAGCTCTTGGTGGTACTCCCCACTGCCCCATTAGTGTTCATTTCATCCCAGTTTCTAGTGAGGGTGAGCAGCCTATCAATTTGAGCGACTGGGCAACTGGGTAACTCAGTAAGGTGTGTGGGGGATATCCCAGCTTTTTTGTGTCCCTTCCAAGCTGGTTCTTCCTCCCAAAGCCCAGACTCCTGGTAGTCTCTGGTGTGCATGTGCTAAATCGCTTTAGTCACGTCTGACTCTTTGCGGCCCCATGGACTGTAGCCTGCCGGGTTCCTCTGTCCATGGGATTCTCCAGGCCAGAATACTGGAGTGGGTTGCCATGCCCCACCTCCAGGGGATCTTCTCGACCCAGGGATGGAACCCTTGTCTCCTGTGGCTTCTGCATTGCAGGTGAATTCTTCACCGCTGAACTACTGGGGAAGGCCCCCCCCCCACAACCCCCAGTAATGTGTGTGCTAAGTTGCTTCAGTCCTGTCCAACTCTGTATCCCCATGGACCCTATGGAACCCACCTCTCTTAAGTCTCTTGCTTTGGTAGGAGGGTTCTTTACCACTAGCGCCACCTGGTCCTCTGCAAGCTCTGGTCTTCTGCTCACCGAGACCCTTGGTTCTCTCTGGGAGCCTACTTAATTAAGCATGAGGCTTAGAAAGAGCTCCCCTTCTCCTTCAACTTTGGAGTTGTGTGCATGCTCTGTGTCGTGGCTCACCTCGCCCCCAAGCCTCCAGGGTCCCTGTGGCCCTCCACGCTCCCCTTTCACCCACCGTCTCACTCAGCCCCTCTCGCCTTAGCATAGTGCGACACCAGCAATGGGCACTGGCTGTGTGCCAGGCCATCCTTAGTGCCTCACGGGAATTGACTTGCTGAATCTTCAGAGAGCCCTATGAGATGGGCACCCCTCACTTTATAAGGGAGCTGATGGAGGCTCAGAGAGGTTGATGACTGGTCCAAAGTCATGGAGCTGGGAAAGTGGAAAGGCTGACATCACAGTGCAGGTTGTCTGCCACCTGGCCTTTAGTATAACGTACTGGCAGGCATCTGGGGGGCAAAACACACGTTGGTGTGCGTGTCGGCCCTGCCCTTACTAGGGAACCCTGGGCCAGTCAGTCCATCTCCCCGAGCCTCTTTTGGAGTCTGTAAAAAGGGCGCGCATTTTACACACCCATATACAGGCCTGATTCACTGGGTAGCTTTAAAGTGGGATAATACTATGTGGTTTTTAATAATTATTTCTTTTTCTGACAGGGATCATTTTAAAAATCTTTGTTGATTTTGCAACAATATTGCTCCTATGGTTTTTGGTGATGCTGTATGTTTTTCTTTTTTTTTTAAAATGATTTTTATGCTTTTTTGGATTTTAGCTCCCAAACAGGGATCAAACCCACACTCCCTGCACTGGAAGGTGAAGTTTGGACCACTGGACCACCAGGGAAGTCCCTGTGCTGTGCTGTGCTTGGCTGCTTCAGTCGTGTCTGACTCTGTGCAACCCCATGGACCATAGCCCGCCAGTCTCCTCTGTCCATGGGATTTTCCAGGTAAGAATACTGGAGAGGGTTGCCATTCCTGACCTGGGGATTGAACCTGTGTCTCTTATGTCTCCTGCACTGGGAGGCAGTTTCCCTACCAGAGCGCCACCTGGGAAGCCCCCGGACCTCCCTGGGTGAAATGTGAATGCAGCCAGCAGAGAACCTGGCCCCAGGCAAGCGCTGGTCCTCGCTCACCGATGGGCCCTGGGCAATGCTGTCACCCATTACCTGGGCTGCAGGTGAAGAGGGGGCCCTCTGGGGAGGGAGGCAGCTAGTTCCAGCTCCAGGCTCCTGCACTGATGGCAGAAGCTGAGGGGGCTTCTCCCGGATCTCAGGCCAGCCCACTCAACCTCGTCCCAACTGCCCTCCATGTTCCTCCACCACGTGGTCATGTTTTGGGGATGGTGCCAGCTTTGCAAGGGAACCTGGACCCCTCAAGCCCCAACGACAGCTCATAGCAAGGAAAGTAATTTCAGAGAAGTAGGGGGCTTTGGTTGTTTAATTGCTTCCCCTTCTGCAGGCATTCACAACACTCAGCTCTCACACAGACACCCATATGCTGCCCCCTCCCAGGTATACACAACCTGCCCGGTAAGGTGACACCCACCACCCCCAAAGGAACCAACGTCCATTCAGAAAACAAACTCTGACACACAGTCCAAAAGAAAATAACAAAACAAAAAAACCCCCAAACTTTACTTGCATTTAGCCATTAATAAATAATTTACAGTATGTACACGCGGTGACACTCCACACAGGTCGCAGACGCGGGACACAGTGAGGGGCCCCCACTTCCAAGCAGAACGTGATCAAACACAACCAAAATAAAGTGCTTCACTTTTTACTTCCAACATAGGGACCATCTAGAAACCAGCAGGGAGGGGCCGGGGCCACGCTCCCGCCCGCCTAACCGCCCAGCCCGCGGCGTGGCCGGGCTCCGTGGGGACCTCTTGGAGGGGGAGGCGGAGGCCAGTCCGCAGCCTCCTGGGCCAGTGTATGAGAGGTCCCCGGGGTCAGCAGAGGGCGGCCGGCAGGGGGCAGGGGGGAACCAGTGATGGGGGAGTGCAGGGCTTGCGGGAGGGGGGCCCTTGGGGGCACGGCCCGCCTTTGGGGGCGGAGCCCAGCCCGTGGCGGTCGGGGGAGGGGGTCTCTGAAACACCAGCGGAGGCGGGACTGGTCTGGGGCTCCTTGGATGGACAACCTGGCTGACCTACGGTGGGGAAGTCTCTCTGCCGCAGACGTGTGGGTGGGCAGGGTGGGGAGCGGGGCTCTGGCAGGGGGCCGGGCGGCAAGCGAGGAGAAAGCAGAGGATGAGGGCAGGCCAGCTAGCCCTCTCCGCTGCGTCCCCAGTCCACAGCCTGCGGCCCCAGCCTCCCTGCCCACCTGATGGGGAGGACCAGACTTCAGGGCAGTCGTTCTCCGTGGAGACAATTTAGAAACAAAGGTTCGACTTCCTAAGGGCGGTAGGTGGGAAGGGGAACGGGAGGACGGGCAGTGGGAGTCAGGGGCCAGAGCAGGTCATTGTTCAGAGCGTGTGCCATCATGCGGGCCCGGTCATGGGGGCCCAAACCCGTGCCCAGCTGGAGGGCACCTGGTGGTCTCTCCTGGGCTCACGGGGGAGGCCACGGGCGGGAAGACATCGGGAGGGTTCCCTCAGTTTTCTACAGATGCCAAGCAGTGCCCTGGGGCGTGTCCTAAAAGCCCAGCAGGAAGGGATGCCCTGTTCGGGGTCCAGCCTGGGCCCGCCGCTGCCCCCGCCCCCGTGTGTGCGAGTGTGTAGAGTGTGTGCGCGTGCGGGGGGCGCGTGTGCAGCAGTCAGCCGGGCCTTTTTCAGTGCATTGCAGGGTGCGAGCAGCCCCCCAAGGGCTCTGGCGTGGTGGGGGGGCTTCGGGTGGGGGCCGGGGCTCTGATCTGCACATTCACACGGTGGGGCGGGCGGAGAAGAGGCGGGGGTGGGGTGCAGCTCGCTCACTGCGCAGCTGGAAGTCACACACGTCACAGCACCCTCGCCAGCACCCAGTCGCGGGCCCCCCGTGGGGGCGTGGAGGGGGAAGACACCCCACGCCCCCAGCCCTCGCCAGCAGGCAGCCCAAGGCGGCGGGGAGGTAACCGTCCCCTGCAGGTGAGTCCTGCGGGGACCGCGGGGCCACCAGGAAGCCAGCAGCCCCCGTGCAGTGAGAGGCCGCCCCCGCGGTCCATCCTAGGCGGCCCCCGGGAGCGCGGGGAGCAAGGCCAGGAGCAGGAGGGTGCCGAGGAGGGGCCAGGGGGCTGGGGGTGGCCCGGGGGCAGCCCCCGCCCGGCCTGGCGGCTCCCGAGTCCTGGCGTACAGGTGCAGCTTGTCCTTGTTGGAGTGAAGCATCTTGACGTCCTCCAGGGCATAGTAGGCGGCCAGCGTGAAGTTCACGTCCCCCGTGGTGAGTAGGTCAAAGATGCAGGCCTGGTAGTACAGGTCCTCTACGGGCAGCTTCTCTTTGCACTTGGCCACGGCCGTCTCGTAGGGAAAGGTGTCCAGGGCTGGGGGCGCGGGGCTGGCGGCCGGTGGCTGAGGGGCGCCGGGACCCTCGGCCGTGCCGGCTCGGAAGGCTTGGAAGTCGATCTGCTGGTTGAGGGGGCAGCCCCGCAGGCAGAGGTAGAGGCCCTGGCTGTCGCGGTCCTCCACGGCGTTGACCACCTCCTCGGGCATGCGCACGGCGAACGTCAGGTAGCGGCCCACCTGGCGCACCACAATGGTGGTGCCGATGTACTTGGCCTGGATCTCCACGTGCTGGCCGGACACCTTCTCAGTGATCTTCAGGCTGTTGGCCCCGTGCTTGTCCCCACCGTTCTTGGAGCCGTCGGCGAAGGCAGCGGGCAGCTCATCCATCTCAGCCTGGTACACCTTCTGGTCCACACACTCCTGGAAGTTCTTGAAGATGATGGTGAGCTGCGGGCCAGAGGGCACAGAGACAGAGAGGGGTGAGATGATGCTGGTGACTGCCGGGTGACGAGGCCCAGCCCTGGACTCATCACGATGCTCTGCACTGAGCAGACGGAAGGCAAGAGACCCCTTGACGCTCCAGACTGTCCCTTCCCTATATGGGTCCCTGTTTGGTGAGACCTGCACAATTATGCATTTAATATTTTGGACAATTTGCTTAAATTTTTTTATTATTATTTATAAAGGGAACTCTAGAAACTACTTTGCTAAATAGAAACGCAGCTCATTTACTATATGCAGAGGGGAATCATAAAACGACAAGCAGGGCTAATTAAAAATAAAAGGTCTTTATCCACTGTGGTAGGTTGAATAATAGCCTCCAAGATATCATGACCTAAACCCTGGAACTTGTTACAACTCCAATACTATGGCCACCTGATGGGAACAGCTGACTCATTGGAAAAGACCCTGATGCTGGGAAAGATTGAAGGCAGAAAGAGAAGAGGATGAGATGGTTGGATGGCATCACCGATGCAATAGACATGAACTTGGGCAAACTCCAGGAGACGGTGAGGGACAGGGAGGCCTGGTGTGCTGCAGTGCATGGGGTCACAGAGAGTCCAACACGACTTGGCGACTGGACAACAATGGCAAATGGGATTTTACAGGTGGGATTAGGTTAAGGACACTGAGATGCAGAAATGATCCTGATGGACCTTAGGTGTAATCACATGTGTCCTCGTAAGACAGAGGCAGGGAATCTGACCCCAGAAGAGAAGGCGGTGTTCCCACAGGGGCAGAGACTAGAGGGATGTGGCCACAAGTTGAAGGGGGCCGGTAACCAGCAGAGGCCTGGAAGAAGCAATGAACGGACTCTCCCGAGAGCCCCCACAAGGATTAGCCCAGCCAACACCTTGAGCTTTTTAAAGACTCGTTTCAGACTTTTCGCCTTCAGGAGTATAAGGGGCTCAATATCTGTCTGAATCACTTAGTTTGTGGTACTCGTTAGAGCAGTGGTAGGAAACCGATACGGTCTACAGTCAAAGGACTGTAGGCCCGGGCTGAACAAGATAGCAGGTACAGCAGAAGGGACTGATGTTCACAGAAAGAACGAGCAGGCAGAGTCCACACAGAGAGGCAGAGGCCAGCAGAGGCCACGGCGGCAGGGCTGACCTGAGGGGTCTCCCAGCCTGGCCTTGGCAGGATCAGGAGGAAGAGGTTGGGGAGGGAGGGACTGGTCAGCATACGGGAGACGGAGGTGCTCCAGGCGGAAAGGGCAGCTGGGAGCAGGGAGGCCCACTTCCGCTGAGCCTGCAGCTAGGGTAGGGGGTTGCTAAGCCTGCAGCTGGGGCAGGGGCTGCACTGAGCTGCTGGAGAAGCAGGCCAAGTAGCTCTGTCAGGAACTCTCCTCTTGAGAACCACAGACACAGGCTCACTCGCTGCATTTATTACTAACGCGCCCACACAGCGCTGCAGGGGGGGGGGACAAAAACCCAGATTTGCAGATGCTGACGTTCTCAGTCAGACAGTAAAGTGACTGGCCCAAGGTCACACAGGCAGCTGGAGGCAGGGCTGGGACTGGGCTCTTGGTTTGCAGCCCCTGGGCATTTCTGGCCAAAAAAGTCATAGGGTGGGCAGCCTGGGAGAAGGACAAGAGACAAGCAGCCTGCAGAGTGACCTGTCTCCCCATCATCGAGGGTGAGACGCACGGCTGTGCTTTCCTTTGTGATCCTAACCCTGAAGACTGAGGGGGGCGGAGACGTGAGTGAAGCTGGAACCCCCCCACGCCTGTTGCCAGGGGCCTTGACGGTCACGGCACTGCCCGGACCAAGGGCAGCTGGATCCTGGACTTGAAGACTGAAGCCAGGCAGGAAGGAGGGGTGATGGGGGCAAGACGGTGCCCAGGCCTTTTGGGTCCCCTGCTAAAAGCCCACCCCCAACCTCTGCAGGGGCCTCCGTTCTCAGGCCTTGCCCTGTCACCGCACCCCCCACCCCCAACCAAGCCTGGAGAAGAACAGCCTCACCAGCTGGGGCACCCCACCTCCCCATAATGTCTGGAGGCCAAAGGGGCTTCGGCAAGGGGCAGGGGGCTGCTGACGCTGCGTGAGGTTGGCCTTGGCAGAATTCTCTGCCTGGGCCCTGGAGGCGTCCCTGGCTGCATTTTGCTGCTGCTCTGCAGGTCCCCTCGTGGAGTGTAAGGCCCAGGGGTGACCAGCAGTGGATGAGGGCTTCAGGGGGAACACAGAGAAGACCCCGGCCCTTCTCACCCTGTTCCTGAGAAACGTGAGGATGGGGGGAAGTCTGAGAGAGGCTGACCACAGTACGACTGCAGGGGAACTCCAGGCCCTTGGGCCTTCCTGCGTCCCCGCCTTCCCTGGTGGCCCAGTGTCGGTGACTCCAGCTCCCAGCGCAGGGAGTTGAGGGGGCCCAGGTTCGATCCCTGGTCAGGGGACGAGATGCCCCATGCCAAAACAAAGACCGAAGATCCGGTGTGCAAAAAGACAAAAGACCCAAGTGCAGCCAAACCAGTAAATAAAAATAAATATGAAAAAAAACCCCATTAAAAACCACCTCTTGTGACTGGATGCGTGTAAAGACTGATATAGTCCAGGCTGGCTCACGCTGGTTTTCTCCTTCAGACTCTAAAATGAAGGCAAGCCTTTTCATGGGCCCTTGATGTCTGGGGGTGGAGGCGCTGGGGCCGCACTGGTGGATGGCGAGGCGTGTGGGAAGGGGGCACACCGTGTGGTCCTCACGGGATGCCAGGAGGGGCTGCTGCTCGGAAGCTGAGGCTGGAGGCGCTGTCCGAGCCACAGAGGGCGAGGGAGCCACCGGGGGCGGGGAGGTGCGGCCAGTGTGCCTAGCTCCCTGGCCGCGGGGTTTTCCTCTCCTCATCTCCTCCCTGGAGGTCACAGCTGGTCCAGGAGGTTCACTGATGTTCAGGAGGGCTGCAGCCCCGCCATTCCGCCCGGGGCCCTGTGCCTCGCGGGAGCCCACGGCGCGGCCACTCCCCCACCACCCAGACGTGCACGGGGACCCACCTCCGCTGCCTTGCCTCCATCCAAGGCTTTCACCCCATGCGGAGGCCACCTGCCTGCGGGGTGCGGGAGGGGGGAGCAGCCAGGGTGGTCCGGGCAGTGGGTGGTCCTGCCCCGAGGGCGGGGGGCTCTGTGGGACACGGGGCCCTGGGGTCCCTGCCCGGTGCGCAGGGCCACACAGACACACGGAGGCCGCGGGCGGGGAGCCCGCCAGCCTTCCCGCTGCCATCGGCCTCCCTGGAACAGGAAAGGCTGGTTTCACTCTCCCCACCGTCGCTCGCGGAGACAGTCTGCTGGAAGGCTGACAGGCTGCTCGCCTCCTCTTGGCACCGGGGCCTGGGACTCAACCACAAGTAACAGCATGAAGGGGGCCTGTCGAAAGCGGGGCGGCTGGCTGCCAACATGGCCACGGGCGCGGCTGCCGCTCCCGCCCCGCCCGCCCCCCTCCCCAGGGGCCCGTGCCCCTCCACCACCGGGCGGCGGCAGAGCCCTGTATCGTCAAACGACCGGTGGAGCCAGGGCTGGGGCTGGGGGCTGTGTCCACACGCCGGGAGGAAGCAGTCCAAGACCCCTGTCCTCACGGGGCCCACGTTGTGGGGGCGGGGGTGATGTCACGGCTCAGCGGGTGAAAGATGCTGAGTGATGGAATGTGGGTGCTCCGGGTAATCTGTGAGGGGCGGGGGCACGGAGACCCGAGTTCCTCTCCTCCCTGAGGCTCAAAATGGGGTGCCCCCAGCACAGCAGGAGAGAGAAAGCGCAGGGGGGTGGGCAGGAACGGGAGGCAGGCCGCACGGGAACAGGAAGCTGAACTGTCAGCCTGGGCTGGAAAATTCTAGATCCGGACTCTCCAGGAGAACAGGGGAGCTGAGCAGGGCTGGGCACAGCGAGGATATCATGCTTCTGGGTGAGGCACTGTGGCTGGGGAGTGCGTGCTAAGGCACTTCAGTCATGTCCCACTCCGTGTGACCTCATGGACTGTGGCCCGCCAGGCTCCTCTGACCATGGGGATTCTCCAGGCAAGAACACTGGAGTGGGTTACCATGCCTTCCTCCAGGGGATCTTCCTGACTCAAGGATCGAACCCATGTCTCCTATGTCTTCTGCTTGGGCAGGCGGATTACTTACCACTAGTACCACCTGGGAATTGGGGATCGCGAAGCCAGGGCTCCACAACCTTGGGGATAAAAGCCTGTACTCCGCCTGCTGCAGGGGTAAACTCAGGGCCAGGACGGGCAGGAGGCGTTCCCCAGGGCCCTGGGTGAAGCTACCCCCAGGACCCCGAGACCCTCAACATCCGGCTGCCCCAGCCCCTGTCACGGGGACCCCTGGGCTGATCTCCCTTGTCCATCATCAGCCCGGGGGCTGTTGGGTGGGAGGCGTCGCCAGGCCCAGAGGCTGGCACAGAAGAGCTGTCTGGCCGATGTTTCTGAATCGGCGGAGGAACAAACACACCTGAGAACTAAAGGCCCACAAGAGAACAGGCCGAGGCAGGCCGAGGGCGCTGGAAAGCAGCCACTGGTGTCTCTCGCCTGGGCACACAAGGCCTGGTCTCCGCCCTGCGGCCCAGGACGGGCTTGGCCTCAGACTGGGAGCCTGTAGCTGTTCAGCCTCCAGCAGAGCCCCATGCTGCCTTCTGTCTGACGGGAGATCAGAGAGGGTGCTGCTCAAGCGCTTCTCCCACTGGGAAGACCGAGGTGGCCCCGGGTCATGGCAGAAAGGGGCAGCCTTGATTAGGGGGCTCTGCGGCAGAGTCCAGGCCTGTCTGGAGGCTCCGTGCCGTGAAAGGAAGGGAGGCACTCCCGTGTCTGCTTAGGCAGCTCTGCTGACCACGGTGCCCAGCAGTAAGCCAGCCACAGAGTGAGCATCTGAAGCGTGTGGGCCAGATGAATGAATGGAACGCAAGAATGAATGAATGAAGGAATGAACCGCCGCTGAGCTAAGGGTCCCACTGAGTGTCCACAGAGAACCCAGGGTGGCATCGAGGCGTTCTACGGCTAGGCACCTTGCCCTAATAGGTGACTGGACTCCCTAATACGTGACCTAAAAGCTCTTTCTCTACCTTGTCCCCCGAGTCTAAGGCGTCAGCAGCCCTGCCTTGCTGGTCACTGACCACAACCCTGCCCAGGTCTGTTATCACTGCATCCTGACGCCACCCTGGGTCAAGTCCCCCGAGGCCCACAGCCCTCTCACCCCCTCGGGAGCCTCCCTCTGCCTGCCAGGAGGGGACGGGGAGGCGGGGTCCCCCTCCACGGCATGTTTGGTGCTGGATTTAGAAGCCACAGCCTCAGCCTCCCAACACTCATTTATCTTGGCTCCTGGGAGAAAGGCGGGTAGGGGAAGGGGCCGCAGAGAGCACAGCCGGGACCTTGCCGCGGGCCCCCTTCGGTCTGCAGAGGGCTGGTGTGGGGAAGAGGTGAGGCTGCCCTCCAGGCTTCATGGCCTGGTGCCAGAGGCCTGTGAGAGCACCCACAGGGCCACGGCCTGCTTGTTTTCTACCCAGCAGCTGGTCCCTGGACAGATCCCTGTGGGCAGGCAAGGGCCACCGGAGCAGAGGGAGGTGGCAGGAATTTTCCTGGCGGCCAGGTCACCTCGGTGTCCTACCCCGGGGTGTGGAGGGATGAGAAGGAACAGAAACACCCTTGTGGGCTGGCCTGGCGCTGCTCCACACACTGCCCTGCAACGTGCTCTTCTTGGCAAAACAGACCCACTGCCAGATCGGAAACCCCAGGGACTCTGAGGGCCAGGCCCTGGGGAGGAGAGATGTCCCTGTCGCCTGGGCTCCGATCACCCTGGGTCTCCTGGACTTGAGACCATGTCTTTTGGCTGAGTCTGAATGTGAGGTCACAGGAGACCCTCCCTGAAAATGCGGGGAGAGTCTGGAGGGGACTGGAATGTCCCATCACCTGGGCCCTGGCCACATCGGGGCTGCCTCTGGGTGGGGCTCCTGCCACCCAGACACTGAAGCCTCCCTGGATCAGAAGACCACTGGCTCTTGGAGGCCTCTGGGGCTGCCAGGTGGGAACTGCCTCTCCTGAGAGCGAGAATCTGCTGGGCTCTGGAGTCCCCTGGCCCCGGGTGAAATCCTGGCGTGGTTTCCAAACGAATGCACTCGGGTGGGGAGGCCGCTTTCCCTCTTAAAGTCTCAGTTCCAGATGTGTCAAATGGAGGTGCCCCAGCTTGGGTGGCCCCTGGGGTGCTCAGTGGGCTGATGCCCTGTCCTCACTTGTTCCTTCTTCCTGGTGCCCCGGGCAGCACCCTACAGCCCTGTCCTTCAACCATCGTCTTTAATGCCCTTCATATCCCACAATCACTGGGAGCTTTAAACAAAGATCACATCTGATCCCCACCCAGATATCTGGTGTCAGACCCGCTTGGGGGCTCCAAAACCACTGTCATCTAAAATCTGCTCAGTTTGTAAACATGCAGACGCAATGAGAATCCCTGGGTAGGGCCGTCACCTCCAGGAGGCTGTCAGGCCCACTCGTCTGGGGTGGGGTTTGACCCCTACTGGACAGAAAATGCAGTGAAGACAACGGTGGAAACATACCTGCGTAGAAGCTCCTCTTTATCAGGATTTGACACTGGACTTCTACCAAAATACAGTTTGAGGCAAGAGAAGAATACTCCAAAAGTTTGAATGCTCTCGGAGTGTTTCTAAACTTTCTGGATGATTAACCCCAGGGAAAAACTCCATCTTACATCTACGCCCAGTGTGCACACACATGGACAACAGAAACCAAGTTTCCTCAGTGTTTCCTCTCCCACTTACAGAGCATTCACAAAGTGCCTTTAAGGTGGGCTGGGTTTTGCTATCTCGTTCTACTCTGCCCACCCCACCCCTACCCCAACAAATCTAGGCCTGTGCGCTAGCTTGTGACCCTAGAGTGCTGATTTCAAAGACCCCTAGGGGACAGTGGCTGGCAGTTAAAGAAACATCCCTCTCTAGGCAAAGGGCAAAGGTGGTTCCAGGGTGTTTTGTTGTTTAGCCGCTAAATCATTTCTGACTCTTTGCGACCCCATGGACTGTACCCCTCCAGGCTCCTCTTTGCAGGGAATTCTCCAGGCAAGAATACTAGAGTGGGTTGCCATTTCCTTCTCCAGGGGATCTTCCCAACCTGGGGATCTTCCCAACCCAGAGATCGAACCCATGTCTCCTGCATTGGCTGGTGGATTCTTGACCACCGAGCCACCAGCGAAGCCCTCCAGGGTGGTTTGCTGTGTTATGCTGTGCAGAGTCGCTCAGTTGTGTGAGACTCTCTGTGACCCCATGGACCGTAGCCTGCCAGGCTCCTCTGTCCATATGATTTTCCAAGCAAGAATACTGGAATGGATTGCTATGCCCTCCTCCAGGGGATCTTTCCAACCCAGGGATGGAAGGGCAGGTCTCCCGCATTGCAGGCAGATTCTTTACTGTCTGGGCCACCAGGGAAGGCCAAGAATACTGGAGTGGGTAGCCTATCACTTTCCAGGGGATCACCCAGGAATCAAACTTGGGTCTCCTGCATTGCGGGCAGATTCTTTACCAGCTGAGCTACCAGAAAATCCCTGACTAAATAATCAACTCATTGACTGACAATAAGAACATGGTGGGTGCAGGAGGCGTCTGGGTCTGGTGGGGGAAAGTCTAGGTCCTCCTGACCCTACTGGTCTGGTGCTGTGACACCCCACCAGCCCCGGCCACCCCAGCTTCCCCCATACCTTGCTGGTGGCGGTGGCCGCCGAGCCGGGCAGCACCGGTGTGTTGGTGACCTGTACGTTCAGGTAATTATTGTCGATGAGCGGCCAGGCGCCCTGCACCTTGCAGGTCTGGAAACGGTCTGTGAAAGTCCGGAGGTGCGGGTCCCCGAAGAGGCCGCAGTGCGTGTAGTTGGGGGCGGCCGCACGGTTGTGGAAGCTCTTCTCGTAGTGGCAGATCTCCGGGCTGTCTGAGCGCTCCTGGCTGTCCCCGGGCGGCGGCAGCGTGCGCAGGTGTGGCTGCGACGTGGGCCCATCCTTGGAGCAGTTGTGCTGGCTCATGAGGTCCTCGATGCCATGGACCGCCGAGTGGTAGGCCAGGTCCCCCCGGCAGGTGCGCGCGGTGCGCCGCGTGCACAGCGCGTAGGTGCGCAGCGCCGCGCAGAACTCGGGCGCGTCGTCTGCGGCCGGCGCGTGGCTGCCCGCCGTGGCACTCCAGAACTCAGAGTTGCACTTGAGTATCTTGCACGAGGAGGAGGCTGCAGGGATGGGAAGGGGGGCGCCTTCAGGTTGGAAATGGTGAGCCCAGGCCTCCTGAACCTCCCAAGGGCCAAGGCGGCGGGCACATGCAAGGGAGCAAGGAGGCCTCATCCCAGGTCCTGCAGGTGGTAGGTGGTCCAGTGCAAGATCGGCCTTGCCTACCTTCCTTAATGACCCTGGGTGGCCAGCCCTCCGCAGGCTTAAAGGGTTGGTGGAGTGTGCCTCCATTTTCCCTGCAAGCTCTTGGCACACCCTTGGGCCTTTGACACATCCACACCAACAGCAATCTGGCAGGGAATGAAGCCCCACTATTTAGTATGTGTTTGCATCTCTGCTGCTGTGTGACCTTGCACGAATCTCTTAACTTCTCTGTGCCTCAGTGCGTGCTCAGTCATATCCGACTCTTTGTGACCCCCAGGGCTTTACTAGCCCACCAGGCTCCTCTGCCCATGGGATTTCCTTGGCAAGAATACTGGAGTGGGTAGCCATTCTTTTCTCCAGGAGATCTTCCCCACTGAGGGACTGAACGCACGTCTCCTGCATTGCTGGTGGATTCTTTACCACTGAGTCACCTGGGAAGGTCGCTTGCCTTGTTATATCTATCTAGAATATGGGGTAATAATAGTATCTACCCTATGAGGTTGCTCAAAGTGCTAAAGGACTTATGCCTGCATGGGGCACAGAGCTGAAGCTCAATGAATATTGGCCACTGTGATTATTCTATTAACCCTGGTTCCCTGGCTTCCTCTACAGACCAGGGGCAGCTTCCCTCCCGGTACCGTAGCTCCACACACCATTATCCTGCTCTGGATAGCAAGCTGGGAAGCAACTAAGAGTGATAAACTTGGATGTGATCTAATTCATGCTTCTCCTTTTCCAAGGTCACTCACAAGCTTTGAGACCTTAGTGATAATTTTATTGTTGCTGTCACTCAGTTGTGCCTGACTCTTTGAAACTCCATGGACTGTAGCCCACCAGGCTCCCCCATCCATGGAATTTTCCAGCAAGAAGACTAGAGTGGGTTGTCATTTCCTCCTCTAGGGGATCTTCCCCGCCCAGGGATTGAACCTGCGTCTCCTACACTGCAGGCGGAGCCTTTACCACTGCCCCACCTCATGCCTGAGAACTGAGACTTTAACACACCTGAATCTTGCACCCCCACACACGGAAGCTGCCCTTTCCCACCCAGCCTCCTGGGTTCTTCTGCACAGCTCATGAAGACTAGACATGGTGGCAGGAGGGGAGCCTCTACACTGATTCCAGGGGCAAAGGGGCCAGCAGACCAGCTAGGGGGTGCCTTTGGTCTCAGCCCAGTCAGCAGAGGAGAAGGGGGGCTCTGGCTCCAGCCACCCCTGGCTGGACTGCTAATCTGGCTCTTAACCATGGAAAAGTCTATTTAATTTCTGTTACTGGCCGCCTGATGCAAAGAGCTGACTCACTGGAGAAGACCCTGATGCTGGGAAAGATTAAGGGCAGGAGGAGAAGGGGTCCACAGAGGACGAGATGGTTGGATGGCATCACCGACTCAGTGGACATGAGTTTGAGCAAACTCCAGGAGATACTGTAGGTCAGGGAAGCCTAGCGTGCTGCAGTCTATGGGGTCGCAAAGAGTTTGACATGACTGAGTGACTGAACAACTGGCTTTTTACCTATACAATCAAGCTGGGATTAAAAGCAGGGACAGAAGTACATGGAGGGCAGGCTTCTGAAAGTACTGTGTGCGCTCCTGCCCGGCCCTGTGCCTGAACGCCTGGATGACCTATCTCAAGGAGCTCGCTCACCTCTGCAGGAGCAGACACCATGCTCCTGGAGCAGATGTGGCCTGCCTCAGCCGCACATCTGGAAAACAAGATGCTCATCCTAAAACCCAGGCTTTTCCTCTAACTTGACAGGTATTTGTCACATTGCTGGTAGACAAGGCCATTTCAGGTGGTATCTGGGTTAGCAGTCTTCTTTTAACTTGAGAAGGTACATATTTACTTAAATATGTATTGGGAAAAATAAAATAGATTTGATAGGAGAGCTACAGATTCCCCATTTTAAGTTGAAGAAGTGTGCCAACCTAAAGAAGCGGACCTGGTACATGACAGGAGGTGAGGGCCGTGAACAGCAGCCCAGCCAGGGAGACCCCCTATGCGGCCGCCCTCCCTGAAAGGCACATTCCTGGCCTAGGGCTCCTTTAAAAGGCGTCGAGAAGGGAATTCCCTGGTGGTGCAGTGGATAAGAATCCTCCTGCTAGTGCAGGGACACGAGTTTGAACCCTGGTCCAGGAAGATTCCTCAACTACTGAGCCTGCACGCTCTAGACCTGTGCTCTGCAACGAGAGAGCCCCTGCAATAAGTAGCCCATGTACCACCAACAGGAGCGGCCTGGCGGCTGCTGTGGCTCCATCCACTGCCCACCGGCCCTGGGCCCCTCTCTGGCCCTTGCCACGCCCAAAGGACATGAAAGACAGTGCCTGTCCCTTTACAGCCAGACCACACAGGCCTGCACTGGCCTCAGCTCTCCTCCAGAGCCCAGCTGGGACGGCAGAGACGGAAGTCCCAGCCAACCGATTGTGTCCCAGGCTCGGTGGCCTGGGTCCCGCAGGTCCCACGTCATTCAGGGCCCCGGGCAGCCCCATGGACAGGCACTGCAGCGCCCCATCTCCTGGAGGAGCAGAGCCAGGCCCAGGGAGGCTGGTTTCCTTGCCTGAGGTTCCACTGTGAGGAAGAAGCAGGAATTGAATTCGGCCCAATGCAAAAGATGAAAGAGACGCAGGTTCAATCCCTGGTTTGGGAAGATACCCCGGAGGAGGGCATGGCGACCCACTCCAGTGTTCTTGCCTGCAGAATCCCATGGACAGAGGAGCCTGGGGGGCTACAGTCCCTGGGGTCGCAAAGAGTCAGACACGACTGAGCACACACAGTCTTAGATCTGAAGGGTCCGGGCCCTCAGCAGCGCCAAGACTTCAGACAGCCTTGGTGCCTTCATGATTCCCTCCAGCGGCCACTGGGTGGTTCGCAGGCATACTCTCCCACGGGTGGGCTTCAGGGTGACCACGCCTGCGACGCTGAGAGACTCCCACCCACCAGGAGGCCCACACACGCTCTGTGGCATTGCATCCACACGCTGGCTCCCAGGGTCTGTTTCTCAGAGTGCAGCGGTGGGCAGGGACTTGAAGGCTGGGGTCAGGATGGTGCCCAGGGCAAGGCCAGCCTGCACTCAGACGGTGTGGGATGTGTGGTGGGGGGCACACCTCACCCCCATCATGTGTGGCTCTACTCACCCAAACATGCAATAGTGGGGGGGGGGGGGCGGTGTCCTGCTATCTCTACAGCCTTGAAAACTAGGCTCAGAGCAGTGTCTCAGAGCTCTCTGGTGTGTCTGGAACCCATGACCGAAATCCCCCTTAAGGCGCCCCCAAAGGGAGTCCCTCAAATGCTCCGGGGATCTGCTCAGAGGGGTGCTCCTCAAACGTCACTGTGCCCACCAACCCACCTGGGCTCTGAGCTCACCTGGCCTGGTGGGCCTGAAATCTGCATTTCTGCAGGCCCTGGGGGCCAGAGTGGGTTCTTTCCTTGTCAACAGTCACAGCCTTAGAGAGGCCAAGTTACCCCCCGCCCCCGACTTCTACTGCCACACACACAGGTCTGGAATGTGCGCTGGGCACTTGGTCTGGGCTGGGGGGCAGCGAGGAGCAAACCCAGCAGGGAGCCCAGCTGCCAACATGGAGTGGCTGGGGCAGGCAGCTCTCCTCTGTTCATCCCTGCTCATCCGGGCACCTTCTCCTGTGCCCTGACCCCCCCACCCCCCACCAGCCACGGGGAGCAACAGAGGGCGATGGCAGCCCTGCCCGCCCCCAGGTGGCGGCAGGGGGTGCTCTGCTGCCCTCCCTGCGCCCAGGAGCCAGGGCCCTGCTCTCCGCCTCCATCTGGGCAGGGTGGTGGAGGTGGTGGGGAGGCTCAAGGGGCCGAGCTCGAAGCTCTCCACCTTCTGGAGAACATTTGCGATGCTGTCAGCCGGGACTGGGCCGAAAACGGTGAAGTCTGAAAGAGACGCTGGGCTGGTCGCAGGCAGTGCTGGGTGGGGGTCTGGCCCGAGGGCCGGCTCTGTCCCCGCCCAGCAGTTGTGGGGAGTGGCTTGGCCATAGTTTCCTCATCTGTGAAGTGGGGGCAGCACCAGCCTCAGAGCCTCCTGGGGACTGAGGAGGTGGACAGGGGGTACCTGGGACCAGCGGGCACTCCCCAGATCAGAGTCCCTGCCAACAGTCTCGGAGGGGGACACATTCAACCCCCGTGGGGTCAGAGGCTAAAGGTCACGCAAGGGCTGAAAGGGTACCAGAAGGAAGCCATCACCTCCGCTGCCTCCTGCTCAGGTCAGGGCCCTGGCTGGCCCTGGAACCTGCTCTTCAGCCTTGACTCAGATCAGAGTCTGGGCAGATCTTCCTGGCCCCCATTCACTCATGGCCAAAGGCCCAGCCCCACCTGGATCAAGCCAGGACCATGATGTCTGTGGTCCTGGGTCTCCTCCGGCCTCGCACATCTTCCTGGGTGTCTAAGAGGAAGCCCAGGCACTCTCATGGTAACGGAAATGCTACCGATCAGGGTAGGGGAGAGGCTTGCAAGAGGCCACTGAGAGTAACGAGAGCTGGGACCAGAGGGGGGACCCTGTTCCCCTCTGCCCTCTCTCCAGGAGGTCGTGCAGCTCTTCCCAGCCCGTCTGCCATCATTTCCTGGGGGAGGGAGGTTCCAGGGAAGGGTGTCGGGGATGCCAGAGCTGGACAGTCCCCACAGGTGGGGAGCTGAGGGGGCCCTGACCCCCTTGGGGCCATCCCACCACCCTGTGTCCACTTCTGTAAATCACAGGCAGAAGCTCCCCACCCCTAGAGACTTGATGAAATCTGGCCCAGTATCAAAAGGAAAAGCTCTGCACTGGGGTGTCACCTGCCAGAGAGAGCCCAAAGCAGCTGATTTTTTATGTGCCGTATCTTAAACAAACAAACAAACAAACCCACCTGAATTCCAGGCAGTAAACCGTAGCCTTTTCTGAAGTGAGTGTTCAAGGAAGGAAGGCAAGCCTGAGAGTTTGAAACATCTTACTGTGAGTGGGAGGAGGAGGCGAGCTTTTCAGAGCAAGGATTCTTAGGCGAGCTTTTCAGAGCA
>ML663013.1:2919275-3010388 GCA_007570785.1 Antilocapra americana | reverse complement strand
AGGCGAGCTTTTCAGAGCAAGGATTCTTAGGCGAGCTTTTCAGAGCAAGGATTCTTACTGCATTCCCCGTTCAGGCCTGGCACCTGCAGACCTCCTCTGCGGCCATGCAGCAGCCGAAGTGTGCAGAGCCGGGGCCTCAAAGTTCTCCTGAGCTCCTGTTTCCATCTCAGTCGCTGCTGTGTCTGTCCTACTGTGGAGGCGGCTCTCAGGGAGCCCTTCCTGACCCTGGGTACCTGGAACTCCATCTCAGGCATCCAGGAAAAGGCTAAGACCCTGCACAGACTTTACACTTCTCGGAAGCCTAGGACATCTGTTTTGTTTTTGACTCAAGCCTCTTGGGACTTAGGACTTCGGGGATGAGCTACTAAGAAGCGGAAGAGAATGCAGAGGCTGCAAAGACACTGACCAGCTCAGGTCACCACTAGGAAAACCCTGCATTCCCTCCAGTGCCCCACAATGCTGGACACTTGGCTCAAAAGGTGGGGCGCAGGCTGGGACTGTTATGGGAACCAACCGACTGAGCGAAACTGCCCAGGGAAGACAGTAGCCACCTGCATGAGTTATCTTAATAACAGGAGGTCGGTCCTGATAAGGAACAAGGAACTAAGAAGCTACCACCAACTGGAAGAATTCGGGAAAGTTCAAAAGGAGACAGGAGACACCAGTCTGTATGCCCTACCAGCCTCACAGAATCCTTGTTGGAATCCATCCTTCTCGATGCATGTACCACCAGGAAAGACCCTGAGTCAGAATGAGGGGCCAGAGACAATCGGGAAACTAAACCCATCCTAGAAAACCTGAGGCTGCTCCACATGGCAGCGCAGTTCTGGGTTCCCGCCCCTTCCTGCTCTTCACCTTTCCCAATAAAGTCTCTTGCTTTATCAGCACATGTGTCTCCTTGGACGATTCATTTGTAAGAGTTAGACAAGAGCCCACACTCAGCCCTGGAGGAGGGCCCCCTTGCCACAGCAGGACTTGGGGACCCCTGGGGATCCATTTGCTCCTGACTTGTGCAGTGAGGCCCAGGGCTTCTGTTTCTCCATGCACAGTAACTATGGATCGCTTGGTGGGCAAACTCCAGGTCGGCTTCCCAACGTGTAGCATGGAATTTTAAAACCCAGGGCCTGAGAGCGGCCACACGTCAACAGTTTGCACCTCCAGCCAGTCCCCACGGCAGGAAAGCCCCCTGCCCAGCGGCGGTCTGGCCTCCACCGCCGCCGGTGCTCCGCTGGGCCCCGCCAGCTCCTCCTGCGCTTGACAACTCCAGCTGTCAAGACCCCAGGTCTGCCGGCTCAAGGAGATGGGTATGGGCTCCAGTCCTTCTCTAGAGCCACAGGTACCAGAGATGGCCCCTTGGCTTTCCTGGGTCACCTTCTTTGGGCCTCACAGAACTGTGTCAATATCCATGCCCGAGCTGGGGTGCCACCTCGTGCCCACAGAGCCCCTGAGAATCCTCTGACTCCTGCACTCGTCAAAGCATCTATACCCCTTCCCCTGGCATCTCACCTCTGTAACCTTTCACTTTGGTGGGCTCCAGCCTGGTGGCTCAGTGGTTAAAAAAAAAAAAAAAAGCCTGCAATGCAGGAGCTGTGGGTTTGATCCCTGGGTTGGGAAGATCCCCTGGAGGAGGAAATGGCAACCCACTCCAGTATTCCTGCGCGGAAAATCCCATGGACAGAGGAGCCTGGAGGGCTACAGTCCATGGGGTCACAAAGTCGAATAGGACTGAAGCAGCTGAGCACACACGCATGCAGCATGCATGGGCTCCAGACTACCTTCCTTGCGGTCTGGGACATAGCAGCGAGGGAAATCACAGGCACACGGCTTGTCTGACTTAATTCTTTTCCTTTAAATAGCAACTCAGAGCCTCTTGGAACAGAAAGACAGGGGGCGGGGGCTGGGTGCCGGGACCTGGGAGCAGCAGCAGTACAGACCTAGGCAGGGTGGAGATATTTATGCACCGCCGTGGTGTTAGCTGCTTTTGGAGACCTCCTTTGAACTGTTAATCAAGCCCAATCTTTCAGAATAATAGCCTGATTATTACCGCCTTGTTTGCATAACAAAGAAGCCCAATAAAACTCACTTTGCCGAGTGCCGAGGGGTGCGAAGGCCCGGCCCTGAGAAAGGAGTCTTAGGAATGCGGAGCCGCTCCTGAGCCTGAACCCGGGAATAAAGACAATGCAATTTGCCACCGAGAAAAGCCCAACAGACCAATAAATTACCCTCGTGCAAAGGGATTAGATCAGGTTTCAGTGGTGGTGTAGGAGGGGTGGGGTGAGCCAGGAAAGAGAAAAAACCTGCCTCTTCTTAAAGGAGTAAGGCTTCTTAGAAGGCAAGCGGCCCATCACGTTGGGTCTGCCCAGCTCTGTGGTCTGCAGGGTAAGTGCCTGGATTCACATACTGGCTGAAGGTTCTGGACTCAGTCCACCGTGTGCAGTCAAGGCGCTTCCTGCCATTCCCGGAACTAGCTCAGGTGAGGTCAGCTACAAAAGCACTGGGGCGCCGGGGAGAAGGTTCGTGTGTACACAGAGTGAAGGGCAGAGGCACAGGCAGTATTGGGGAAGCAGCTGTTCCACGGGGTCTCAAAGGGCAGTGGGATTCGACAGGTGATGTGGGGCAGAGGTACAGAAGTCCAAGGGGCTCCAAAACAGCTAGGACTGGCGGGAAGGCGAAAATGCCGGACGGTGAGAGTGCGCTGGGAGTTTGGAGCCAGACACGGAAGCCCTGAGTGAAAGCTGGAGATGAATTGAATGTGGTTCAGCTTCAGATTGCTTTGCTCTGCTCCGGGAGGGCCTGGGACGGTGCAAACCCTGTCTCCCCATTCACCCAGTTCCCTGTTGCTCGATTCCACCACAAGGCGGCACTAGACGAGGCCCAGCCAGGTTGACCTGGTCATCACAACCTCGCCCTGCCCCTTCTTCCCCTCCAGCTGCTGCTGTTCCAAGCACCCAGATCAGCCGGGCAGCAGCAGCCCTCCTCAGAGCCCTGGGCCCCCAAGGTCCTCTTCCCTTTTGTCCCCTCAGTCCCAGGAGGGGAAGTCCCCTCCTGCAACTCTGTGTCTGCCTTCATGGTCCCTCGTGGCCTTGCCCGTCCTCCCCTGCCCATCTAGACACAATCCACTGTAACAGCTTCCCTCTGTGGCAACACCCTGTGTGGTTTCTGTTTCCCTGACTGGACCCTGATAAGCCAGCCCGAGGATTTCAGGTCAGATCCCGCTGAAAGTGGGAAGCCCACCGAGTAATTTTCAGTAGGCAAGTGGCATGATGAGAAGGCTATTTTAGGAACTGGCGTAACATACGAGAGGACAGCTTTAATTAGGGTAGAAGCAGGCAGAGCAGAGGGAGAACAGCTTCAAGGAGAATTCAGTGGAAGGGGTCAAGAGCCCCCTCACCTGGTCCCCGCCCCCACCTACCCTGGGGCAGCAGTGATGCTGAGGCTTGTCTCTTAGCAACAAGTTGGGATGCGGATCCCAAAGGAGGTGGGAAACCTGCTCCCATTCTCTGGGCGCACCAGGCAGGCACAGCAGGCCACTCCCCACCCTCTCCTGTGCTCTGGCACCGAAGCTGGGAGGGGACAGGGGATGGATACAGCGCCAGAATTTGACAAGCTCTGGCCTGGGCAGTGTTCCGGAGGCTCCTAGCTTGAGAGATGCCGGGGGCTGCCAGGCTTGTTGCTCCATCGTCCTGGTGTAAACACGCAGGTGTCTGGCGTCAGATACCGAAGAGGCACACACCCACGTAAGGGACTGGGTTTTTCACCAGGTGCAGAGGACCCTGCCTTACTTAACCCAGAAGCAGCCAGAATGATCCCCTTTCCTCAAAGGTATTCCCCCTAGCTCAGCCTGAGAATGGTCCTCTCTGAGAGTGCTGGGGGATATCTCAGGGGCTTCCTCTGGGGACTGGCTGACCTGAGAAAGATGAAGGCAGGGGAAAGCTTCTCAGAGAGTCTGTACTGGCTGAGAGAAGGCAAGAGGGGGACGTGTGCTATTGTGCTAAGTTGCTTCAGTCGTGTCCGACTCTGTGACCCCGTGGACTGCAGCCTGCCAGGCTACTCTGCCCCTGGGATTTTTCAGGCAAGAATACTGGAGCGGGTTGCCATTTCCTCCTCCAGGGGCGGTCTTCCCGGCTCCTGTGTCTCCTGCATCGGAGGTGAATTCTTTACTCGCTGAGCCCGAGGGGAGCTGGGGGTTAACTCACTGCTAAGTGTGGGCAGAGGTGGCTGAATGCCACTTGCCAAGCTGGGCAGGCGGCACTGCCCCCTTGTCACACCCAGCCAGGCTTCTCTGTCCCGGCTTCCACACATGCCAAGTCGCTGCAGGAAACCACACGGAGTGCCAAGGAAAAGGGCACACCTCAGCCTTCCCAACTGGACACCCTCCCCCCAGGCTCCCCCCTGGAGCCACACGCAGCCAAGAGGGCGTTAAAAAGCACACGCGCTCACCATCAGGCCCAAGGCCACGGCGGGCCTGTCAGCAGGGCTCCTCTGGGTCAGAAGGGCCCACAGCAGGCAGGAGCCGGGCGCGGGATCCCATGCCAAGACCACCCTGCCAGGAGGGCAGAGAGCTGAGCAAGTCTGGGTTCCACAGGGAGGAAGGTTTGGGGGCTAAAGCATCACTTTTCCGGTATAGATGAAACTTGCAGATGAGCAGTTTGGCTTCCTGCTTTGAGGCACACTCCCTTTTCCCGAGTCTAGGTAGCTGCTGCTGTGCTCAGTTGTGTCTGACCCTCTGTGACCCCAGGGACTGTAGCCCACCAGGCTCCTTCGTCCATGGGATTCTCCAGGCAAGAATACGGGAGTGGGTTGCCATGCCTTCCTCCAAGGGAACTTCCCGACCCAGGGATCAAACCTGTGTCTCTTGAGCAAGTCTAGGTAAGGCTGGCTTCAGAGATGACAATTCTCCATTCTGGTCCCACCTCCAGGAATCCTGCGCTCCTCTGCTCAGCTGTCCCAGTCAAAACCCATTTGAAGTGGCTTTGCTTCCCCACCTCCCTCGGCAGGCAGGCCCTTCTTCCTCCTTCCTCGCACACTGGGAGGGCATGGACCCGGCTGGTGCACACACATGTGTGAGCCTGTGTTCTTGGAACATTCCTTAGCAAGAGGAGCAATAATGGGCTCCTTTCTGCGGGGACCTGGGCGCAGAGGGATCACTTTAATAGGCGTTTCGGTATTCCGACTGCCCGGGCGAAATGGTGCATGAAATGAATAAACAAGCAAAAACCCCAAAGACATAAATCTGACTTGGGAAAATCTGCACCATGACAGCTCGGCCAAAGTTGTTTTCCAGACCTATGGCAGGGTGGCATCTGCTTTGAAATGCTAAGGTGGGGATGGACAGGGAGCAGAGAGGGTCTTCAGGTAGAGGCAACAACATGAGAGCCGTCGGAAAGTGTGGCCACTCTTTATTCTGCTATCCAGTCGTATCTCCAAAGTTTCTTATTTTCTCCCCCTCATCGTAAAGCCTGGTATGCTACACAGCTCAGAGTCTGAAATGCTACAGAGTACGTTTAATGAGTGTGCTTATCCAAAATCTGGAGTGTAGAAAAGGACAGGGGTCTGAGTTCTACTCCTGGCTCTGCCGCTGACTCAGCTGCGTGATGTCAGGAACCTCTCTGATCCTCTGTTTCCTCATCGATACACTGGGAATGACGATGCTCAGGGAGGAGGGGTGACTATCTCAAGAGGTGACATATTTCAAACATTAGCAGAGTGCCTCGGATGCTCTGGCCACAGAATAAATGGCAGAGCTTTAAAAACTGTTGTTTGGGGGTTTCCCCAGTGGTCCAGTGGTTAAGAATCCGCTTTGCCATGCAGAGGACGCAGGTTCGATCCCTGGTCAGGGAACTAGGATCCCACATGTCTTGGGGCAACTAGGCCTGTATGCCACAACTAAGGCTGATACAGTCAAATAAATATATATATATATATATATATGTGTTTTAAATGTTGTTTTCTGCAAGGACCTGTTGTACAGCACAGAACTCTGCTCAGTGCTATGTGGTAGCCTGGATGGGAGGTGGGCTTTGGAGAATGGATACATGTGTATGTGTGGCTGAGTCCCTTCGCCCTTCACTTGAAACTATCACAACATTGTTAATAGGCTCTACTCCAATACAAAATAATAATTAAAAAAAACTGTTGTTTTTCTTCAAATGATCATATTGTGGGGAATATGACAGTATCATATCTTGAAGGCTGTTCATGAATGTTAACTAGTGATGGCAGCCTGTGGAAGGTTGGAATTTTGGTTATTTTCATTTTCTTATTTATCCTTTTCGATCTTTAAGTTTAAGAATGAGTACTGTCTTTATAAACAGAAAAATGTCTTTTGGGAAGAATGATTGGGATATCTGGACAGCTTCCCCTCCCCAAACCTGCGGTCTCGGTCCGTGGAGCAATAAACAAACAGAAACACGAAGAAATGCAATGGTCCTGTAATTTCCAGGATTGTGCCAGGTGTGTTTGGGGTGCGTCTCAAAGAAAAGTGCACGAAGAAACAGGAAATGGGGTTCCTGCCCTTATAAACAGATCCAGTGATTTAGAAGAAGATTAAAAACCCAAGACTCGGGAAGCAACAAGGACATGAGGAAGCACAGATGTTAGCAGCCAAGGGGGCGGTCCTCGGGTCACCAGAGGGATGGCAAGGCCCGACAGATGCACTGACCTTGGGCTTGGCCAGTGGGCGTTCCCTTTCCAAACCGGGCATGGCCTGAGCAAGGCCTGGGGGCAGCCCACCCTAAGGCAGGTGGGTGGTGGCAGGCATGGAGACCAGCAGGGACCTGGAGCCCAGGGGCGTGCTGGAGGCCATGGGGAGTGTCAGCAGGCTCTCCCTTCTGGGTGCTCCAAGGAGGGTCACACAGAGCCCTGAGTTCCTGAGCAGATTGGAAAGAGCCCTGAGTTCCTGAGCAGATTGGAAAGAGCCCTGAGTTCCTGAGCAGATTGGAAAGTGGGGCGGGGGCGGGAAACGCCTCGGAGGCAGGTCCTAGGCTGGCTCAGCTGCTGGTAGCAGGTGACGGTGGGGACAGGCAGGATAGGGTGCAGGAAGGAGGCCCAGCCCCACGTAAATGGACAGAAGGGAGAGGCCACTTTACACCAGGACTGAAGGGTCTGGGGCGGTAGGATTAACAGACACAGGCCAAGCCCTGGTCCCAGGACACGGAGAGTCCAGGGAGACCTACCATCCTGGGGTGCCCAGGGCTGAGAGGGCTTCTAAAAACATGGGACTCCCCACTTTAAAACTAGGCAGTCCTGGCTCCACTGGAATGAGTTAGTTACCCTACAGAAACAGTGCCTTCAATTTTAGGCAGGTTGAATGCAGCCAGGCATTAAAAGCGTATGACATCCCAACCCCTCCACCAAACATAAAATCTGGATCCTCTAACCAGTCTGAGGGCCTTGCACACTGCACCCAAAAGGACACTTTAGCAGGAACCATATGACCCCCAGCACATAAGGTGGTCCCCTTGTGGTTCCCTCAGCTCCACAGAGACCTGGGCCTGACTGCCCCATCTCTCGGAGCATCCTCATCCGAGCCTGTTGATCATCTCGGCCCAGTTCTCCTTTGGCACTGGGGTGACTGCTAGCAATTCCTCCAAGCTTGCAGCGGTTTCCCTTCCTAAACCTGATGACCAGAGGTCCTCCCCTTATGCCCCAGCTCATCCTCAGGGCCAAAGGGGCCAACCACCCACAGGACTTAACGTCCGCCTCCCAGGGCTCGGCCCTGCAGACCCCTTGGCGTGTCATGCACCAGCCTGCAGGCTGGTGCTGCTGCCATCTGGCTCTGGCAGTGGGACTCTTCCAGTCTCTCTCTCTGGGACACGAAGTCCTCCTGGGAGGACAATGACGTGATAAGTGGGTTGACTTGCTTGCACATTTTTGAATGGCAGCTCTCAGATAAACGTTCTCAACTCTAGAATGACATGGATGTCCTTGGATACTGCACAGGGCCTGGGTCTCTGCAAGCCTTAGTTTCCCCACGAGGATTAATTTCTAAAACAACTGCAGTTTAAAAGGAAAAGGAAAGACAGGAGGAAACATGAAAGGCCCAGGGCAATAATTTTTAGAACACCGATCCTCACAGTTGAGTACAGACTGCATGTTCCACTCCCAGAGCATCCGCTTCAGTCACTTCCTAACACGTTCCCGGGGGAGGCCGGTGCTGCTGGTCCAAGGACCACACTTTGAGAACCACTGGGGCCGGAGTACAGCATCCATATGTAGCCAACGGGAAGAATGCCAACATGTCTACAACATATGACTTTGATGAGTTCCTCTTGGAAATCTGTTTTATTAAGTTAAGGTGGTTTCAAAGTTTTAAAAAGTGTCTATTAATTGTGTTTTGAAGTGGATGTTATTAGTGGAAGACTCTTCTAAGAAGCCTTTCTTGGCCTTCCGCCATGCGCCTCCCTCCCAACTAGACGTGGCCACCCTGTCCATTGGCTGAAGGTATAGCATCATGCCTGCAGACACCCTCACGACCCTAGGGACATGGAAAGGCCCTGGTCCTTCCACCAGGCCTTGGAGGTGGATGCCAGGCTTGCTCAGATGAGGGCCCCCCGTGCTGTGTCAGGACCACAGGGCCTCCTGCTGAGGACATGTACGCACTCTCAAAAGACACAAGCCCTCTCAGTCTAGCAAGAGGTTAAAGCACCTTTCTCCACATAACTATGTCCAATTTAATTTGCACTCCTACGGGTTTACTCCTGGACGCAATTCAAGTCGACTAGCACTGAACAAGCCTATGCTTTCATGCGGCTGTTCCAGCGGATTCCACCTGTCTTGGGAGGGAGAGGCGGGCACACAGGGCCCCTGACTGTCTCCAGCCCTTTCTTTTCTTTTTTCCTCAAACGCCCACCCAACTTCCCACCAGACCTGCAGGTTCTCTGACTTTATCCCCAAGCAGCCCCTCTGCGGACAGGTCAAGAATTCGACAGTCCAGCTCCTTGTGGTGGAAATGATCCATTTCTCCTCTTAAGAGCCTCTCTTCTTGACCCAGGATTCCAGAGCCCACACGTTCTCAGAGCCCCCCAGTGTATTCCACGCGGGCATACTGGAAGCTCAGTTTTCAGCAAGGTGGGCAGTTCTGACTAAATGCTCCTGTCAAGGCCTCAAATTAGAAGAAACATTAGCCAGTTGGCATGACAGTGCAACAGCTATCTGCTCTATCTGCCAGGTTTTAGTTACCAGCCTTGAAGCCAAAAAGAAATGGGCTTCTTGGAAACAAGTGATGGAATTCGGGCTGTGAACTATATAACCCACCAGCTTTCCTCAGACTATGGGGGAGACGTTTAAAGTTTTCTAAGATGGAGAAATGAAAACAGCAACCCCCCCACCCCCACCAGCCTGGCAGCTCCCTCCTACCTGAGTACCTCCTGCCAGCCTTTCCTTTCCTCTCCCTCCAGCCCAAGAAGCTAACAAGTGCTGCCGCTTTAAGAGTGGGAAGGTGTTGTTTTAAGGGCCTCTAAGCCCCCCTTCTCAATTTCAGCTCCTAGCTGAGATCACATCCCCCACGGCAGCCAAGGGACGAAAGCCATTTATCAACCCATCTGATAAAACCTCCAATGGGCTGGGTCATTATCTGGACCAAATCAAGACGCACACACAGAGCAAACTCCTGCTCCTCCAAAAGGAGGGATTTCTTTTCTTTTTGAAAGAAGAGGGTCGCTTCAGATTTTATTTTCTTAGTTCTTGGGAGGGAACCAAATCAGCCAGACCCTTCTATGGGGGGAGGTGGAGTGGAGGGTGGGGTGGGGTGGAAACAGCCTTAAAAAAAAAAAAAAATGAAGAGGAGGACTCCCTGCTGCTTGACCCGGTATGGAGGTGGTAATATTCCAGGGCAAGGGTGCACTGGGTGGGTCCAAGGGCTCTTTGAAGCATTGACACCCTCCACCCTGTCTTTGGCCGGGGCCTCCCCAATGGAATCCTGGGCTACGAGCAGGTTGCAGCTCACCCGGGAAGCCCTTGGGGCGCGCGGGGCCGGGTGGGTTCCGGGGAGGGGGGTCCCCCCGCCCCGACGCAGGGCTGGGGCGGGAAGGTAAACGGATCCTTTCTCCTTTACCGCCGTGGCACGGTCCTCCCACCGCGAGCCCCAACTTACAGCCAGGCCGGGTCCGGACTGCCCAGTTCTGCCAGTTCCTGAAACCCAGTTGGCTGAGGAGCAAAACAAAACAACCCAATCCCCGGTCTAACTCAAGTCCTTTCTTGCAAAGCTCGGGAGTGCGCGGGGGCTGAGGATTCGTTCCGGCTGCGGAGCGAAGCAAGCTCTCCGTTTTGCAAAAGACACCTCGGAACCCTGCAACACAATGGAAGCGGCCGGGAAATCCCGCCTTGCATCGGGGACCATTTGGTCCGTGACGTTGGGTTTATTTCTATTTTTTTTTTAGCAAGGGGAAAATGGATATAAAGGGTTTAACTGGCGTTTCCAGGCTGTGAGTAGCATATGGCAAAAATGGAATAAACTTTAATGAAACATTATAAAGAAAACAGACCAGGGATTTAAGTTTCGTGCCTTCCCCCTCCCCCCGAAAGGAAAAAAAAAAAAAAAAAGTAAAGAAACTGGAGCGTTTGGGAAGGAACAAATGCTTCTCTGTGGAGTTGGTCTCCCTTCCCCCAACAAAAACAAGAGGTCCCGGCTCGGAGGAATTTGAAAGCAGCGATCTGCCAAAAACTTTGTGAAAAACTATGGGGGATTCATTGGAAACAGATGGGCTTGTTCAGCTTTAATTCTGAAATTCTCTCCCTTTCTGACACAATAAAAACAAACAGGGGGCGACGCGGGATGTTATCACACAGGAACCAAGGGCCGGCGGTGCCCAGTCCGTGGGCTTCCCCCCGTGGGGAAGCCCGTGGGGGCGGGACGGGGTCCCTCGGGAGGGGGCGGTCCGGGGCTCGGCCGGGACCTCAGGGGCGCCCCCGGCTCCACCCCTGGGCACCGGACAGGTCTGCAGACTGCGGGGCGAGAAGCTAGAGAAAGTACCCCCCGTGATCCGAATCCGTGCCTCCCTTTCTCCCCCTTCTCCGGGGCCCCTAAGGGAGCGTCCCCGGTACCCCCTTTTCTGGGAAGTTGGGAGACGTCCCCGGCGCCTGCGATCTCCCCGCCTGGTTCTTTCTCATTATAGCCCGAGAGGGTCCCCCCCACCCCGCCCAGGTCCCCACGCGCATCCATCGCGCCTTTGGCTGGAAGCGGGAGAAACAAAGACGCGTGGAAACGGGAGGCTGGGGCCCGAGGGCGCCCGGCGAACCTGAGCTCCGACTCGCCAGCAGACCTGTGGCCCGGCGCCGCGAGGAGACCCGGGGAGGGGGCCCCGCGCGCCCAGCCGGCCGTCCCCGGGCTGGGGCAGTGCCTTACCTGCCGGGAAGCTGCAGAGGAGGAAGGCGAGGGTCGGCCAGAATCCCAGGGCTGGACGTCCTGCCCCTCTCCCCATACCCATCCATCCAGCTCGGCCTGTTACCACTAGCCTCTCCCTGGAAGAAGAGTTCAGGAGAAAGAGAAGAAGCAGATAAATCACGCTGCCGAGAAAGGGCGGCCTCGCTCCGCCGGCGGGAGCTGCGAGCCGGGAGGCTCGGTCCACCTCGGCCGCGGGCGCCCGGCGCGCCCCCCCGCCCCGCGCGCCCCTCCCTCGCCAGCCATCGCCCGGCTCCCCGCCAATGTCGGCGCGGCCCCGCGGCCCCCGCCGCCGCGCGGCCCGCCCCCTCGAGCTCGGGTTTCAGCGCGGCCCGCGGGGGGCGGGCGGAGAGGAGCTGGGCGGGGACCCGGCGGCCGGGCCGCGGCGCGGGCCTCGGGGACCCGGGGAAGCCGGGGCTGGAGGACCGTAGGCGCGCCGCGGCGCCCCGAACCCCGCGGCTGTACACCCGGGAAAGGTCCCAACCCCCCCGGACGGCCAAGCCCCGCAGAGTGCAAGGATGGCCGCGAGGCACCCCCGCCCCCATCTTCCCTGAAAGTGGCCAACCTAAGTAGAAGCTGAGCTTGAAAACACACAACCGCCCAGGACCCCTTTACAACTAGACTGCAGTCCCGAAGTCGCCCGGGCTCTCCTCCCACTCCGACGTGTCCCGGGTGCAGGAAGCTGAAAGATCCACCTCGGATGTGTCCGGGGTGGCCCTCTGGGTCTCCCCAGCCCCCATCCCGCGGCCCCCGAGCTGGGGGCCCGCGAGCCCAGCTCAGGCGGCGGGGTAGCGCCCCGGCCCCCACCTCCCCGCCCAGAGGCGTGGATGCTGCGGTCCCCTCCGCCCCCCCATGCGCAGGGCCCGGACGCCGGGCACTGCCAGCCAGGGAAAAGCCACCAAGGCCGCTCTTGGGAGGGCATCAGGGTGGTGACTTCCTTTAACTTGGTCACTTATTTTTCCAGGAGTAAAATGTCTCCTCCTCGAGATTCCCGAGGCCTCGCAGCTGTCTTGCGGCTGTTGGGCTATTTAAAAGAGGCTGGCAAGGTCCCCCGAGAAAGGCCTTTTGGATGGAACACAAACAGGCCACCACAGCAAGCGTTTTTAGTCAAACCCACTCCTCTTTCGGCGACCCCCTCACCTCACTTCCAAGCCTACCCATCTGGTTCTTTGAAGAAAACTTGTGAGCTTTTAATCCCACTCCGCTGTTTCTCTTACGCACTGCGGCAGTCGGTCACGCGCTGCGGGCCGCGGAGGCCGCAGGACCGTGTTTCTGCCGTTGGTACGAAGCCGGCCTCCGAGGGAGTGACGCTCCGGAGGAGGACGCTTTGGGCTGGGGAAGAGGTCCCCAGGTCCATATGCAACCGGAAGCAGTCAAACTGCTGAACCTGGCTTCCACAGAACAGGTGGGAAAGAGGACTAACACTCAGGCAGCCAAGCCGTTGTCTCCTCAGGGCCAAAAGCCATGATAGCCACTCTGGCCTTTGCAATCTGGAGTGCCACCACACTTCCCTGGGAAATTTAGGTCTCAGTTCAACAGGCTCTAACGATCATCATCCCCTCCTCCCTCAAAAAAAAATTTATTTTAAGCCCCCGTTGGCAAAATGCTAGAGGTTCTTCCAGGGAAAGGCCACCGCCTCAAAATCCAGGTCCCAGATTGCATCCCTCTCAGGCCGGGCCGGACCGGGAGCTGGGCCCACCGTTTATTCTCTAGAATCACAGGGTGGCCCCAGCACGGGGAGGCGCGCAGAACCAGACTGCACAGAGGCACCTTTGAGGTCCGCCAGTTAACACCCTCCTAGATCCTGCCTTTCCCAAGTTAGTTCTAAAGCTTCACCCTAAGGACAGAGAAAGGATCCATTAGCGATCCCAGCAGCCCTGACTGTAAATTCAGCCCCACCCCCGGCACAGCTGCAGCATCTCCAGGTCAGGGAATGGGACTGGGGGGACCCCGCAGAGAGGCTGAGAAGGAGCCTGAGAGCAGGCCCTTCAGGCACTGTCCTTGTCTAAGAGTGGGGGCCTTTGGCTGCAGTACTTTGAGCCTCTGCACTTCAGTGTCTTCATCTGTAAGGGGCAGGCTGATAATATGGTCACCCCAAGACTACAACTGCATACAAGCCTACTTTGGAGACATTGTGTGCTCCGCGTTCCAGGCTACCACAACAAACCAACTGAGCAAGTCACATGAATTTTTTTTTTTTTTTGCTTCCCAATGCATATCAAAGTTGTTTACACTTTGTTTACAAAGTTGTTTACAGTACACAGACTGTACTCTGTTAAGTATGCAATCATATTAACTCGAAAAGACAATATGTATACCAGGTGGCGCTAGTGGTAAAGAATCCGCCTGGCACTGCAGGAGATGTAAAAGACACAGGTTTGATCCCTGGGTTGGGAAGATCCTCTGGAGGAGGGCATGGCAACCCACTCCAGTATTCTTGCCTGGAGAATCCCATGGACAGAGGAGCCTGGAAGGCTACAGTCCATAGGGTCGAAGAAGAGTTGGACACGACTGAAGTGACTCAGCACCAGCACTGGGATACCTTAATTAAAAAATACTTTGCTGCTAAAAAATACTACCCATCAACTGAAATTTCAGTGAGTCAGGGATCTTTTTGCAAGAGTAACATCAAAGATCACTGACCACCTAACAAATGTAACAATGAAGAAAAAGTTTGAAGGACTGAGAGAATCACCAAAATGAGACACAGAGACACAAAGTCTGTGAAGCATATGCTGTTAGAAAAATGACATCGATAAACTTACTGGATGCAGGGTGGCCTAAGACCTCCATTTTTTTTTTTTTTTTTAAGAAAGCAGTCTCTGCGAAGTGCAGTAATACGAGGTGTGCCTGTACAATCAGGGAGGGACACTGGGCCGTGGACGCTCCCCAGCATTCCTGCTGGGGCCTGGCCGCCATTTGGGGAGGAGATCCAATTCCTACAGCATAAGGGCATCATTTGGGCAAGGGACACAAAGGGCTTCCTTCTCACAAGGAGAGATGTGTGAGGCTGAATTTGGACATCGTAAAAGTAGAGATTTGGCTTTCACACAGCTGAGACTATGAAGAGAAATCCAGCCACAAATAGAGCAACATGGGGTTGTGTTGACCTTGAGGAATCTGTCTATACTGGCCAAACCAACCAGCTTATTATTGACAACTCCCCGGCTCTCTGCAAAAATAAGAAATTCTTGAAATGTTGGGTTTGGGAACTCAGCACTCCATTTGCAATAGAAATTCACTTAACTCCGCACGTAGCTGACTTAAGACTAACAGCTCTTATTACCTTCTGACCACTTCTGCATTTTCCCTGGAGACTTTGTCATGCTTCGGCTCCCTTTCCCTCAGTCCTGGTTGTGGAGGCTCCCCCACTGAACCATCATCCTTCCATCTCTCCCTCTCCACCTTGGGGGTGGTGGTGCTGTGTGATGAAGGGGCAGAGAGCTTCTGGAAGGCAAGGTCTACATGAGGTTGAAGCCCTCCCAGGGGCAGGGACTTCTGGCTTCCCCAGCCTCTGGCGTATGAACAGGGTGTTCTCAAGTCCAGGGCCTGAGTCATTGGTCAATAAATACATATTTAGGACTAGTGCATGCTAGCCCTGGGGGACAAAGAAATCAATAAGACAATTCCTGTCTTTTGAACTGCTGGTAGAAATAGATATTAGAGGAAGGTGAGGAGAAAAAGCAGAGGTCAGAAGTGAACAGCTGACTACCTGGGGAAGGCTTGAGCCAAAATCTTGCGAGGTATCTTCAAAGATTCATTTTCAGTAAGAATGATAGTAACAGGGGCTTCTCTGGTGGCTCAGTGGTAAATAATCCACCTGCCAATGCAGGAGATACAGGTTCGATCCTTGATTTGAGAAGATCCCACGTCTCAGAACAATTTTAAGCTCTTGAGCCACGACTACTGAGCCCACACTCTAAAGCCTGTGCTCTGCAACAAGAGAAGCTGCTTCAGTGAGAAGCCCCTCAGCTAGAGAGCAGCCCCTGCTCACCACAACCAGAGAAGAGGCTACACAGCAACAAGGGCCCACTACAGCCAAATAAATAAATACAATTTAGAAGAGAATGACAATAATAATGGCTTATGCTTCAGTGTGCTCTCACATTATGTCAGGTGCTGGCTAAGTGTGTTCCGTTTCTAGACACTTTAAGCTAAGGTAGGTTCTATTATTGTCCCCATTTTGCAGATGAGGAAACTGAGGCTGGGTGAACTTAAGTACTCACCCAATTACCAGCTAATAAACTGCAGAGCCAGGCACACCAAACCCCATCCCTGACATGCTGTCTGTGTCTTTCATGCCACTGATGCAAGTCCACACTGGGCTTAAAGTCAAGGCGAGACAGATAAACTTAACAATCTCTTTCAATAAGGAATAACAGACTCTGCAGGGAGGCACAGAACATAGGCACTGGGGGCCTCCAGCCCAGTCTAGGGTGCAGTGTGGGAAGTTTTCCCAGTGTGGGTGTACGCCAGGGGAAGATGGTGGGCAAGGGAGGAGGCACAGGGCAGGGCTTCCAGGTAGAAGGAACACCAAAGATACTATTTACCAAGGTGTGGCTTGGCTGAGGAGCTGCAAGATCTTGATGATGGCTATAGGAGAAAGAGGTGAGGCTACAGAGACAGTATGGGCCTGGGAAAGCCTCTGCAAGGCCAGCACATACTCTGCTAGGGTGTGCATCTTTAGAACTCGGGAGCCCCACCCAAAGCCTCCCAAAGAAAAGGGGTTTATTCCTTTGGGAGACCATCTCAGGGGACTTAACAATAATAGATGCCCAGATGCCACTCAGGGCTTCCCAGGTGGTGCTAGTGGTAAAGAATCTGCCTGCCAAAGCAGGAGACGCAGGTTTCCATCCCTAGGTTGGGAAGCTCCCTTGGAGGAGGGAATGGCAACTCCAGTGTTCTTGCCTGCAGAATCCCATGGACAGAGGAGTCTGGCGGGCTGCATGCAGATGCCACTTGGAGCATCTGAATTTGAATCTCAGGAGGTAGGGCCTTGGGTGGCCGCATTTTTAATGAGCTGTCCCAGGTGACAAATGTGTAGAGACTTGTGTGTTTTAAGTTCTGTCACCCTCCATCAACCTTGGGTGCACATAAGACCCAGCTTGAGTCAATCAGTTCATCCTCTTGGACTTAAAATCCAGGCAAGACAGAGAACTTGATGATCACTTTCATTAAAGCAGTGACTGGCATGTGACCCAAGCTGACCAATCAGAACCTGTCCTGAGACTGTTGCCGTGAGGAAGCGCCCAGTTCTGATCTGTGTCCTCCGTAGGATGGATCTGGGGGCAGTCATCTGACAGGAAGGCGAGTGTTGATGAGTGCTGTGGGTTGAAGCTGTGTCTGCAGAGCCAGCATATATATATATATTATTATTATTAAAGTTGAACTGTGTCTGGTGAGCTTTTCAAGGACTGATGGAGATTTTCAGGGCTAATCATCCCCACACCATTCTCTAGCATGACATTCTCCCTGAAGCTTCTTCTTAGGGCCTCAAAGCCACCCAAGAGCCTGTTCCAGCTATGGGAGCCAATAAAGTCCTAGTTTTGCTGAAACTGGTTTGATTTCTCACATCTAGGCAGATTTCCGACCAATCAGGAGAAAGCTAAGGTCCAATACTGGTCCAAGGAAGTATTTTTGCCATCCTCAGAATGTGTTGTCAGTTCAGTTCAGTCACTCAAGTAGTGTCCGACTCTTTGCGACTCCGTGGACTGCAGCACGCCAGGCCTCCCTGTCCACCACCAGCTCCCGGAGCTTACTCAAACCCATGTCCATTGAGTTGGTGATGCCATCCGACCATCTCATCCTCTGTCATCCCCTTCTCCTGCTTTCAATCTTTCCCAGCATCAGGGTCCTTTCCAAGGAGTCAGTACTTTGCAACAGGTGGCCAAAGTATTGAAGTTTCAGCTTCAGCATCAGTCCTTCCAATGAATATTCAGGACTGGTTTCCTTTAGGATTGACTGGTTTGATCTCCTTGCATGCAGTCCAAGGGATTCTCAAGAGTCTTCTCCAACACCACAATTCAAAAGCATCAATTCTTTGGCGCTCAGCTTTCTTCACAGTCCAACTCTCACATCCATACATGACTACTGGAAAAACCAGAGCCTTGACTAGACATACCTTTGTCGGCAAAGTAATGTCTCTTTTTAATATGCTGTGTAGGTTGGTCATAGCTTTTCTTCCAAGGAGCAAGCGTCTTTTAATTTCATGGCTGCAGTGATTTTGGAGCCCAGAAAATAAAGTCTGTCACTGTTTCCATTGCTGTGTTGTCAATGGCTCTTAATCCATCGGACTTCCCAGGTGGTGCTAGTGGTAATGGATATGCCTGCCAATGCAGGAGACGCAGGAAATGCAAGAGAGGAGGGTTAGAGCTTTGGGTCAGAAAGATCCCCTGGAGTGGGAAATGGCACTCTTTCTTCTTTGGCTGGAAAAACTCATTTACTGGGATAGTTTCTTGAGCCTCCTCCACTCCTCACATTTGAAAAAATTTTCCCCATACCATGTTCTGAGGAACTCAGTTGTTTAGTGGGACCCAATTCTCTTTTGTAACTATCCCTCAAATTCCTCTTTAAAAAAAAAAATTATTTTTAATTGGAGGATAATTACTTTATAATATTGTGTTGGTTTCTGCCACACATCAACATGAATTGGCCGTGGGTGTACATAGGTCCCTCCGTCTTGAACCTCCCTTCCACCTCCCACCCCATGCCACCCCTTGAGGTTGTCACAGAACACCGGATTTAAGTTCTCTGCATCATACAGCTCAGATTCCTCTTTTAGACTTCAAGGGCTACACTGAGTCTGACCATCTCAGATTTGATGAACCAGAGCTGCTCAATCTCTGCGTAACCTTTAAGGTTTTATAGACTTTTGATCATATCATCTTTCTGCCTTCATCTTTTCACACTGACGCCCTTCAAGAACAAAGCACGCCAGCTTCTTGGGAAAGCCTTCTGTTTGGGCGATTACTCACCTTCCTACAGTTCTGAGATATTTTTCTCTAGGAGAAGGTCATAAAACTGCCAGGTTTGGGTAGAGCCCAGGGAGAGCACTATTTTTGGCTTAGTGTCCCATACCATTTCTGAATGCTTGGTCCTGCATGGCCTTTAGCAAACAAACATTTTGCAAAGACCCTCAAGATTCCTTGGGAGCTATAAACAGCCTGGACACAGTCCGTTATTTTTGTAATTTGGATTATGTTTTCCTAAATGCTTTGGATGAGACTTGCCCCTGTGAAAGCTTAATATGCATCTTGTTGTAAACTCATAAACTGGTCCTGCAGTTAATCACCATTTGTTTGCCATCTCTCCACAGAGTCTGGAACCATTTCATCTGCAGGCCTGGAACCATTCATTGCTCCAGATGATCTATGGACATTTAAACAAAGTCTGGGGGCACTGGCAATCCTTGGGGATCCCCACTGTTTATTAATTCTTCATTTAGAAAAGTACCTGTTTATCATATTTTTTGTTTCCTATCTCCAAGGACAATTTCGATCCGTGGCGATTTCCCCCTGCATTCTGGAGGAACTTACTATTGGAAATGACCTGTGGAGTGGAACTTTGTCAAAAGGAATTTTGAAAGTCTAAACATAATTCTTCCCTGTGTTTCTCCAGGCCTATTTCTACCTCCTCAAGGAACGCTAATAGATGATCGGTCCAGTTTCATGTTCTCTTTTCAGAAAGTGTGTTGTGCTTTGGCCAGTTAATTGGGACTTTACAAAGTGCCTGCTGACACTACTTTTTTAGTATCTATTCCACCAAAGTGACTATTAAATGTGACCCTTCCTGGATGGGTGGGCTTCCTTTGTGGGCAGGAGGCCCAGCACGTACGCCCTTGGGCGAGGGCCAGTGTGGAAGGAAAGTTGCCTTTTTTGGCCTCCGAGATATGACTGCCATCTTTAATTGCCACTTCTCCCTTTCCTCCAGATGGTCCTGGGGTAGAGGGCCACAGGCTTTCCTTGACCTGTTTGTTTCCATGACGACTTAGGAATCTCCTTGCTTCTCTTCTTCCAAAGTATGGTTCTCACTGTCCTTATTCTGGCATCAAGAAACCTCTTAACCGATGATTCTGGAAAGCCTTTCAGTGTGTTCCCATTTTGGCTTATCTTGTTGGGTGTTTTCCCCTTTGCTGCAGGCTTCCTTTTTCTCTGTGCGCACACTGCTTTCTTGGTTCTGAGCTCTGTCCCTTACCTCGAGGGACACTTATTCTTACTAATTAAAACATGCAGATTTTTTTCTTTTTACAATATTTTATAGATTTTTGAAACACACCTTTCCCTGACATTCCAATGGCTCTCTTTAGAAACTGAATAAATTTCATTTTCTCTTTGAAATCTCTCAATGGATTTAAAACACATTAGTAGATTTTATTTGCTCTTGGACATGTCTTTTGCTTGCCTGATGGCTCAGATGGTGGAAAATCCACCTACAATGCAGGAGACCCAGGTTTGATCCTTGGGTCAGGAAGATGCCCTGGAGAAGGGAATGGCAACCACTCCAGTATACTTGCCTGGAGAATCCCGTGGACAGAGGAGCCTGATGGGCTACGGTCCATGGGGTCGAAAAGAGTTGGACACAACTGAGCAACTAATACTCTTCAAGTGTCTTTTAATGTCTATGATCAGGTTAGTAAGATCCCTCCACCACTACAAGGCAGATTCTTTTAATCAGTTTTTCTGTTTCATTCATTCAACAAATATTCACTGAGTACTAGGCTCTGAGGGGGTTTTGGGGGTTCTCAGATGAGCAGCAGACAGTTCTGCATCCCCATCTTGGAACCCCAGGGTGGGGTAGTCAGATGTGGAGATGAAGAATTCTAATTTTGAGGACTCTTGAGAGTGGTGTTTGTGTGGTGTCTCAGGAGCCCCATGAGACATCACCTTTGGTTTCCCACTCGGTTGCCACAAATCAACTTGGGACTTAACAAGGCTGGGGAGTCTTTCAGAACTAGGGTCTCTGTCAGCAGTTTCTTTAACGAACTGGACCACTGGCTACAGAGCAAGACATCGTTAGCACCAGGTATGGTGACAGCTACATCACTACTGGCCTCAAGACTGGAACGCCATCTGTCAAAATTCCACCTTGTGGACAAACCACATCAGACTGCCCCATGGGGTGGCACCCCTGCTCAGGGGTCCACTTCTAAGGAGCAGGTTGGCATGGACATCTGTGTGGCATGTCCGTCCCAGAACCTTCCAGAAGCACAGCTCTGCTGGTAGACATGCACATATTCATGGTGCTGGAAAGATATAAAAGTGATTTTTTTTTTTTTAAAGAAAACACAGAGCAAATTTCCGGGATTTTCTGTTTCCTTCAATCTAACATCAAATTTATTTCAAGAAATTGGAACAGTATTATACATGTTAAAAAAAATCAATTTCCTTTTAAATGAAATCAGTTCACTATCCCTGGAGGTCAAAACTATTTACAGTTTCATGTGTATCTTTCTAGATATTTCTGTATGCATATAAGCACACATAAAAACAATCAATCGATTTCTCTAGCTAGCTATCATTTTACCAAAAAGCATTAGCAAGACCCCAACTACTCCCTCCCCAGTGGGTATTTCCTGTTTCATTCTGTCTCTCGGTGAAATAGCCCTGTAAGTCCTTCCACTCATGGCAGGAGCTGAAGAGACTAAGAATTGAGTTCCCCAGCCAAAGAGGATATATGTCCATAGCTACTGCTGCCAAGTCACTTCAGTCGTGTCCGACTCCGTGCAGCCCCATAGACGGCAGCCCACCAGGCTCCCCCATCCCTGGGATTCTCCAGGCAAGAACACTGGAGTGGGTTGCCATTTCCTTCTCCAATGCATGAAAATGAAAAGTGAAAGTGAAGTCGCTCAGTCGTGTCCAACTCTTCGAGACCCCTTGGACTGCAGCCTACCAGGCTCCTCTGTCCATGGGATTTTCCAGGCGAGAGTACTGGAGTGGGGTGCCATCGCCTTCTCCGATACGTCTGTAGAGAGAGATTTAAATATAAAACAGTTCATGTGAACAAAGAAGCATACTCAGATTTACAGAGAAACAACTAAGGGTTACTTGTGGGGAGAGGGAGGTGAGAAAGGGCACTATAGGGGTAAGGAATTAAGAGATACAAATTATTAAGTATAAAAGAAGCTTCAAGTATATATTGTGCAACATGGGGGATATAGCCAATATTCTGTAACAACTATAGATGGAGAATAATGGAGAATAACTTGTACAAATTGTGAATCACTATATTATACACCTGTAACATATAATATTGTACACCAGCTATGTTGCTCTTGTTGTTCAGCCACCCAGTTGTGTCAAGTTCTTTGTGACCCCATGGACTGCAGCACGCCAGGCCTCCCTGTTCCTCCCCATCCCTCAAAGTTTGCCCAAGCTCATGTCCATTGCATCAGTGATGAGTTGGCTGTTTGCATCAGATGACCAAAATACTGGAGCTTCAGCGTCAGCATCAATCTCCTCCCACTGAGTATTCAGGGTTGATTTCTTTTAAGATTGACTGGTTTGAGTTCCTTGCTCTCCAAGGGACTTTCAGGAGTCTCTCCAGCACCACAGTTTGCAGGCATCAGTTCTTCGGTGCTCAGCCTTCTTTATAGTCCAGCTCTCACAACCGTATGTGATCCCTGGGAAGACCACAGCCTTGACTATATGGACCTATGTCGGCAGAGTCAGGTATACCCCACTTTAAAAATAAATGCAAATAAATAACATAGTCCACGTGAGGAATGCCAAATGCCTTTAAAAAATTACTTCCTCTTTTTCTCCTGGACTTCATTCCCATTCAAAAACACGTATTCTGTCTTCTCTCATCTGTAAGTTAGTAAATACACATTGACCCCAGCTTATACAGTGGAAGGAAAGTGACCTGCGACAGGTCATCCAGCTGGCTGAGTGGCAGAGTGGGGTTTGGGCAGGTCTGGGTGACTCTTGGGTGTCACCTGCCACCTCTGACGAGATCAGTAAGCTCCTTCCCAGGCCCAGAGATATTGGGTTTTCTGTCTGCTTCTACTGACCCTTGTCCATCTATTAATATGTGCTCATCTTCTTACCCAGGACAGAAGGAAGGATTCCCTTTGAGATCCCCCAGTCTCATCTCAGCCTGAGTTGGAGGCCTTCAGATGATCTACTAACAGTTTCTGGGGTCGCATTTCCGTAATGTAAGCCCCTTCTTTCATCTGTCTATACCTCTCCTTCTTGACCGCTGAGACTCTCAGTAAGCTCCTGGAGTAGCTCCATTTGTTCTTTTGCTACATCTTCTCTTTCTCCCTAGATGGGATTATCAACTAGTATATAGCTGGAGTTTCATTTATGCAAGTCTTCCTCACTTTCCTCTCCAGTTCTTGTGGGTGGTCTACAACTGCCAATTCTGCCTACAAAGGTCAGTATGGAGTGATAGCATTTGTGAATTGCTTACTTGTCAGTGTTGAGACTGAGAGTTTTTATTTGTTTATTTTTCTTTTTGGCTGCACGGTGTGGCATGTGGGATCTTCGTCTCCTGACCAGGGATCAAACCTGCGCCCCCTGCAGTGGAAGTGCAGAGTCTTAGCCACTGGGCTGCCAGGGAAGTCCGAGACTGAGAGTTTGTAGACACTGAAGTGGATATGGACAAAGAGAGAGACGTGGGGTTTGGGCAGTTCTACTTCCAGCTGTGCGGCCCCTGTCCCATCCTATCTCTGGACCCACAGCTTCTCAATCTACCGAATCATGACCTGGGTGCCCTACTCCCCTGGGGGGTGGTGTCTCCCAGCTTCACAGTCTGTCATCTCTAGGGGTTCCGTGAACAGGTATTAGCTCTGTAACTAAATGACCCTGCCCACACCTGACACCGAGGAGCCACTCTGGGGCCCCATCTGGACCACCTCTGGGTTCCCCCAAGCGAAATATTGATGAGCAAGTAGGAAATGTTATTTGAAAAGTGACCTTTCTATGTTTTAGTGCCAGCATGAGATTCTTCGGCAATCAAACCCAGCAATATGGCCGTATACCTGAACCCACACCTTGAAAACACTTAGTGACCTCTTGTTTAAAACAACTTTGGGTGTCTGTACTAAGACGCCCCAGCTTCCTACAAGGGGGAACGGACCACCCTGTATGTTCCTCTTCCCATTCTAGTAAGTTCTTGGGAGAAGCAGCAGCTTGGACCCATTTATCCACCAAATGGCAACTGTTTGAACTGACACTGTGTCTGCATCTCTCCCAACCAGCAGAAGGCCGCAGTATTTGGATTAAGGAACAAGTTGGTGCCAAGCACACATACCATAGGCGTTTAGCAATAGGAACAGATAACCAAGTTATTCATCAAATTCAAAACTGTTTAGAATGGCTAATGCAAAGCTGAAATAAAGCTGATAGCCGGTGGGGAAGGGTGACAATCTAGGAAAAAAACAATGTATTCCTTTATGTGACATTTTCTCTACCACCATGGTTTTCTTTTTTTTAATTTATTGGCAGCTAAGGGAATGTCTTTACTTTTACATTAGAGAGTCAGTATAGCATGCGGGCCAAGAACATAAAGTCTGAATAGATATGCTAAACCTCAGTTATCCCATCTGAAAAATGGGGATATACTTTGGCTGCCTCATAGGGTTATTGTGAAGATTAAATGAGTCAACACAGTAGTAGACCACTTAGAACAAATGCTAGGAATAGAGTAAGTGTTGATAAGTAATTGCCAATGTTAGTTTTATATTACCAATAAGAACCATTGTTTTGATTGTAACAAAGTATCTACTATATGTTAGAGCCTTTGGATGTGTGGGAATTGGGGGGAAATCCACAGAATTCCCCCAAGGACTTTTATTTTTTAAATTAAAAAATTACTTTTTATATAATTTTTAAAGGTCACACTCCATTTACAATTATTACAAAACATTGGCTCAATTTCCCATGTTGCACAAATACACCCTTACAGCCTGTCGCACACCCAGTGGTAGGTGTCTCCCACTCCACCAGCACTGTGCTGCCCACTCCCCACCCCCACTGACAACCACAGGTTTGCTTTCTATACCTGTGAGTTTGCCTCTTCTTACATTGTTATATTCACTAGTCTGGTGTATCTTTAAACTTCCACATACAAGTGGTATCATACAGTATTTGTCTTTCTCTGTCTGGCTCACTTCACTTAGCATAATGTCCTCCAAGTCTACCCATGTTGCTTCAAATGAGGCTTTGACATCTTGGCAATTGTAAGTAATGCTGCTATGCATATTGGGGTACATGTATCTTTTTGAATTAGTGCCCAGGGACTTTTAGATAACCTTGACCTCTGGGTAGGTTCTAAGTGCACTATCAGTTATACTCAAGTTTTGTTGAGCAACCACTATAAGACAAAGTCTCCCACGTCATTGTAGGGTCATCTCAACAATGGGATGGACACAGCTGTTTCAAAATGAGGAGACTGAGACTCAGGGAGATTAAGTGACTTGTCCAAGGTCACTAAGAATATAAATGGCAGGGAGAGGTTCAAACCCAGGTCTTGTGTTGCCAAGTCCAGTGTATTTCCCACCAAATCATAGCTATTTCTCATTTTCACCAGGGCTTACTTTTTTCTGTTAGCCAAATAATATACTCCATATATATAACGATGGCTCATGATTAGAGATGTGAATATGTTTACAGATAAACTGTGTTCCATAAACAAACAAAAATATTGAAATGTTTTAAGAAAAGAAAAATTTTCCCAAACCATCTCCCCTACTCCATCCCCACAAAACTTAGGAAGTTGAAATAGAGAATATTTTTTATTTCTTTAAGGTATTTTTAGGTCAAGTTTTCATAGAGTACTTATCTGGGCCTAATAGCATCTGTGTGCTATGCTCAGTCACTAAGTCATGTCTGATTCTTTGAGATCCTTTGGACTGTTGCCTGCCAGGCTCCTCTGTCCATGGAATTCTCCAGGCAGGAATACTAGAGTGGGTTGCCATTTCTTCCTCCAGGAGATCTTCCTTGATCCAGGGATTGAAACCTCATCTCCTGCCTGCATCTCCTGCATTGTCAGGAGGGTTCTTTACCACTTGAGCCACCTGGGAAGCCAACAGCCTCTGAGTGACAGGTAAATATTATACAGTAAGATGTTTAGGGAACGCTATCTACAATATCAATCCATTGCAGTCCCTTCAGACCTCAAGCCATTCAGAGCCTGTCTTAAATTCAAAATCAGATGGGCTTCCACACCTAGAGATTCGTCACTGACCCAGAGAGGGAAGACTTGGATGCCATCTTGGTTTGGCTTGGGTGTCATCTGGGCTTGGGTTTACTTTGCCCTCACTGACTCTTGGCCCAGGCGTGTACATGTGGGGAGCAGTATGTTCCCTAGCAATGCACCCCTGAAGTCAGCAGACTCTGCCATCACATCTATTTGCTCATGAAGAAACCAGATGCTCGGAGTTTAAGAATCGCCTTTCTCAAAATGCTCTCAGCAGAGAAAAATCAAAGCAATGTAAAACCTCATCACCTAGAAGAGGGTGGCATCAAGCTTTTCCTTACAATATGACCTTGAGATACCCAAGGACTCAAAACCAAGGACAGCAAGGGGAGCACTTTGAAATCAGTATTCAGAAATTTGACTTTCAAACTATTTTAGCTGTACTGACTGTACAACATAAACTCCCATGGACTCCTTGTTCTGTGTCAGAAATGACCTACCAAACCTAGCAGTGAGGGATTATTAGCAGGTCTGGACCTGTGAGGGAAGTGATCATGGACCTCCTCATGTCTACAGGTGAGCCAGTCCTCAAGCTCTACGGTTTCAATTTTTAAATTTTGGCCACACCACTGGCAGTGGCCTCGACCAGGGATTGAACTCAGACCACAGCAGTGAAAATGCCAAATCCTAACCATGAGACTGCCTCTCTTTGTGTCTGCATAAATGGAAGCCCATCTGAGAAAACACAATTGTATTAAAAATCTATTTATTATTTATATTCTACCTCTTCTCCATAAAGGATATGGATCTGTCAAATCCCCACGCTGACAGTGGGGTGTGTCCACTGTAAGTGGAGCAGTTGCCAGGTGGGACGTCACGGTTCACCTGTAGACCACGAGACAAACTGCAATAAGGGCATTTACCACTCACAGGTCCCGGAGGAAGGACCTGGGGTACCTCAGGGGGCCACACGGGGAGGTCAAGGCCAAGCGTGAACAGAGAGACAGGACTCAGGGCACATGCCTTTAGGGGCCGTGGGTGGAGGGTGTCGGGGTTCCTGACCTAAGGCCAGATTGGTCAATTCAAACAAAAAAAGTGGGCTTCCGGTGAGCCAGAAGGGGGTCTCAACTAAGGGGGGCACAAGTGGTGGGTCCTGGGGAGAAGGAGAGACTATGGCTCATGATCCCTGGCTGCCATCTAGGGCATGCACTTGCAGGAAAGGGCTGGGGTCAATTTAAGCTCCCCACAGACCACTTGGCCAAACAGAACAGATGTGGAGGCAGCAATACCATGGGGTAGCTTAGCAAAACCCTCAGCAGCCCAGCGGATTGGCTCCTGTGCATGCGGGTGGGCTCAGTGGCTCAGGCGGGGCCAACTCTTTGCAACTCCAGGGACTGCAGGCCGCCAGGCTCCTTTGTCCATGGGATTCTCCAGGCAAGAATACTGGAGTAGGTTACCACAACCTCCCCCAGGGGATCGTCCTGACCCAGGGACTGAACTCTAGTCTCCTTTGTCTCCTGCATTGACAGGTGGGTTCTTTACCACTAGCGCCACCTGGGAAGCCCAAAAGATGCCCTGGTGAGATAGAAATGAACAAGCTTTAAGGCGCTGGTACTCCTATATGCTCATCTCTGCTCTGTGACCCATGAAGGACACAGAATCTAAAAGACTTGGCTGTGTTTTACCAGATTGTTGACAGAATCTTTTGTTTTCAAGTTTCTGCCAGATTTTCAGATTCTGACAAACCCAGAATCCTGATTCCTGAAAGCTCTCCATCTTGGAGTGTTGCTTTAAACAAAACAATTGAAAAAAGAAAAGTAAACTCAACTGGCAATTTTGTCATAGTTTTCTGCATAAACAGTGTCTGCAGCATTCTCGTTCTTTACTGTAGTAAATCTGGATATAATAATTTTATAAGGTACGTAGCACACATTTATGTTTGTCAAGTAGCAGTGACTTTTAATCTTTTGGTGGTGGTGGTTTAGTTGCTAAGTCATGTCCAACTCTTGTGACTCCATGGGCTGGAGCCCACCAGGCTCCTCTGTCCATGGGATTTTCCAGGCAAGAGTACTGGAGTGGGTTGTGATTTCTTTCTCCAAAATGGTTGCAGAATTGACGGAAACTGTTAGCCATTCAATCATGTCTGACTCCCTGTGACCCTGCGGACTGTAGCCCCCCAGGCTCCTCTGTCCATGCACTTCTCCAAGCAAGAAGACTGGAGTGGGTAGTCATTTCCTTCTCCAGGGGATCTTGCCGACTCAGGGATCGAACCCAAGTCTCTCACATTGTGGGCAGATTCTTTACCCTCTAAGCCACAGAGACAAATTCTTAAATCTTTCGAAAGGGTCTATAAAAGATATTTGCATTTTTTTCCCCCAATTTCTGCCCCAATCACAACATCTCTTTTCCCTCCGGCCCTTAGAAGTATAAAGTTTAACACCTCAGTGGGCATTCTTGCCTCCTGACCCTTAGGCTCTGATGTGATACAGCATTTTCTCCTTACGGGTCAGATCTGGCTAAGAAACTGTCATCCTTTTAAAAGGTGTTCATTTTTCATCAAGGAAACTGACTTCTGATCGACTTTGCACACTTGGGCAAGGAAGTCCTTAATTTTTCCACCATCCTGTTCATCGCTCTTCAGAGCAACGTTGCTAAGGGAAGGGAGGCCAAAACCGTGTTGTCAGTCAGTCAAAATGAAGAAAGGGGAAGTCTGTCATCTGAAAGGCCGGGCCTCCCCTCTTCAAGTTAAGTCTGTTAGTTTGTTGAACGAATAAACAATGAACACTGTTTGAAAAGCAAAGCCATTCTTCTTGAGAGCCACAGGGACACTGCAGACACTTAAAGGTTGTGTGAACTTACACTTGGGATGTTTTAAGTCAAATTCTAGAACACTGATCTTTAAAGAGCAGTGCCCTTGCGTTTCACGGAACAGACGCCAGTAAGCCTGCACTTTGTCTGCTTAGGATCAGCTTTATTTGGGTATATCCTGCCTCTCTTTGTGGGTGTCAGGCTTTGGGAGAAAGTATCCCTCTAAAATATGACTTAATTTGGGGACCATACTTGGCAAAAGCAAGTGCTTGAGTTTAATTTGTTTGGTAGCAAGGTCGAAGGGAAAAAAGCCCTTCAAACTTGCAGAACCTTGGCCACACCTCTCCACCTCTCTAGGCATCAGTTTTGAGAGGTGGACATGCCAGCACCTCTTCCTGACTGCTTCTCTAGAAGCAGCGAGCATCACCGTGAGAGTGACTTGAACCCCTCCTCCCCGCCCTGGTCCTGGTGTTAGGAACGCTCAATGCCTAATTATTTTAGTTCGCATCTAAGGATTCCTCTATCTGGCCCCCATGGGCTGGTTTAAAAGCCAAGTCAAGGGGTGTGTGAACTAGGGGCTTCTCATCCTCCACTGTGTATTATTACACACCCTGGGGAGGGATCAAATCAGGCCTCAGAGAGGCTTGGAAGGAGAGAAAGCAGACAGAGGTTCCCTAGCGAAGGTCACAGAAGCCCTCTTTGAATAAGGTGCCAGGTTACGGCAAGACCCTTTTTGTCCTAAATCTAGTTATTAAATAAACACCCGCAAAGGGGGACACAGCTTGCGATTGCATGGGGAGTGAGCGGAGAAGCCACCTCTTGTTTGGAATGTCTATTCAGAGCATAAGGGCCTGTCTACCACCTGAAAGGGAAAGGATGGGAGCAGGGTTATTGAAAGGATGCTGGGGACCTCCTTCACCAGAGCTCAGAGGCTCTCAAGGGGGCAAGGAGAGCACCACACTGTTCTACAAAGAACCGGCTGACTCTTCAGAACAGGCAGAGTCCAGCTCATTGCTAACATCATCTGGCCTGGAAGGTGGCAGCAAAAACCAGGCTCCTAGAGACCGTGGAGCCCGCCTGGCTGTGTGGGTGCCCCACCCACAGCCTTTGTCCGCTCTGTTTGCCATCCAACAAAGTCTGCCCTAGTTGCTAACTGGGGATCACATCCCTTATGAAGGAGGGCTGCTTGCTGCCTGCCCTCGTAGTGGAACAGAAGGAAGTCTCTGTACAAAAAAAAAAAAAGCCATTTTTGTATACTATACCTCTCTTGGACAGATTTGTGTCAGTCTCTTTTCCAGTTCTCCTTCAGCTGTCCTCCAGAGCACAGCCCTTCTCTTTTCTAGGGGGTCAGGGCTCAAGGCTCCCCTGACAAATCACTCGTGTCTGTGATGCACAGAAGAAGAGCACAGTCCCTGCACAGGTTTTGCCAATTTCTGCAACACCTGTCCAGAGGAGGCGCAGGCTCACCGCTGGTAACATTCTACCTTATGTTTGTGCTGGGTGTGCTCGGTTGCTAAGTCATGTTCCAAGCTTTGCGACCCCAAGGACTGTAGCCCCCAGGCTCATCTGTCCATGGGATTCTCCAGGCAAGAATACTGGAGTGAGTTGCCATTTCCTCCTCCAGGGGATCTTCCCCACCTTGGGATGGAACTCATGTCTCCTGTGTCTCCAGCATTGGCAGGTAGATTCTTTACTACTGAGCCACCTGGGAAGCTCTATGCTTGTGCGAGAGGACCCTAAAGCCAGAAGAAGAAGGTGATGGATGTTCTCCAGGTAAAAAGCCTGCCACTCACTGCGACCTGCAATTCTGACCCGTGAGCTGGGCGCGCGCAGCTCTGCCGTCGCTGCGCTTCAGCTCAGCCGGAAGGTAAATAAATACAGCGGGGAAAACACATCTCTGGGTTAGCTCCTGCCTCCCAGACTGGCGCCCCGAGTCTCCCACTTTGAGAACATCCAACTTCAAGGCCTAAAAGAAACGCGCGGCTCATCATTTCCGCTAGATGGCGTGATGTCCCCTAATCCGTCCGCAAGACACCCAATTTATAAAAATAAATACAATCCGACGCCTTCCGAAACCACACCACATAATAGCAGCTGGCAAGCTCCCATCAAAAAAAAAAAAATAAAAATCTAAATCTGGGGGAATTGACTCTACGTCCGAGCAAATCTAACGCAATGACATTAACAGGCTGCAATCGAGAATTGCACGCGGGCGCCCCCCTCACCGGCCCTCTCCCTGGGTACACCTGTTCCCCTGCCCAAGCGCTCCGCTGAGATGGGCCACAACTAGAGCCACGCGCGGAGCCGTCGCTGCGCGGAGCCCGCCGGCTCCACCTGTCCGCTTAGGAACACCAGGGTCCCCCGGGGATCCTACCCCTTAAGCATTCAGCCCAAGCCCCTCATCTCTCTGCGCACCTGCGCTCCCAGGCAAGGGACCGCTCGGACCCGAGCCCACACAGAGCGCAGCGGCGACGCCCCCGGGGCCGGCGCTCAAGTCGCGGTTCGAAGCGGGACGCGGCCCGGGCGAGCCGGGCCAATGAAGGCTCATGGCGGTTCGGCCGGGCGGCCCGCTCGGTCCCAGGCCCCGCGGGGCCGATCGGAAGGGCCGCCGGATCGGAGCAACGGAGCTCCCAGCACGCGCACAGTGGTACAGACGGTCGCCGGGTGTGCCCAACCGCGCGCGCTGCGGGCTGCCGAGGGAGAGCATTTTAGGGGAAAAAAAGAACAAATACCAAACCACAAAAACTTTACTGCTGCCAAGAGCTCAAGCGATCGAGGCGCAGCAAAGCTCCAAATCTGGGCAAGATGAAAGCAAGATGAGACGCAGGGTTGGCGCGGGGGGTGGGGGCACCAAAGCGGTGCGGTGGCGCGGGCAAGTGGCGGCGGCGGCGCCTCGCGGCTGTCAGAGCCGGGTCGGTCCCTCTCCCGGCGCGCGCTTACCTTGGCGGCTGCATGAGCCCCTGCAGCCCGCGGGGGGTGGCGCTGGCCGGGCGGCGGGCGAAGAGGGGGTGCCGGGGCGCCGCTCTCGGCCCCGGGGCAAGGTGGGAGGGGCTCGGCAGGCGCTGGTCCCCGCCACCCCGGCCGGCTCAGCAGCGGCCCGGGGCGCGCCGCCTGCTCCCGGGCTGCATGCCGCGAGCGCCTGGAGGAGCCGGCCCGAGAGCGAACGGCGAGTTCTTCCCCAGCCCACAGGCTCGGGAGGCGCAGCTCGCGCTCGGAGACAACTGCCGAGTCGGGCTGCTCGGGCCAGCCCCCTCCCTCGCCCGGCCCCCGCCCGCCGCCGCCGCAGAGCGCTCGGCGTCGCGAGGTTCGTTTGCGCGCGGAGGGGAGGGGGCGGGCCGGGCGCCCCGGGCGCGGGCGGGGGGCGAGGCGGGCGGGGCCGGCGGGGAGCCGGGGGAGAGGAGGCGGCGGTGCGGGCTCGGGTTGCCCTGCCCCCCGCCGCCGCACCTTCCCGCATCAGCACCGGTTGAGGGGTGGGCTGGGGCTGCGCACGCTGCAAGTCGAGCCTTCCCTAAACGCCCGGGTCAGGGGGGCGCGGGCGACAAGTGCGGCGACCCTCGAGGCGCCTCCAACTTTCCTAACCCCCCGCTGGGATGCCCTGGAGAGCACGCTTCCATCATCCTTTCCAAGGTGGTCCAAGGGTCAGGGACCAGGGCGGGGTCGGGGGGAGTTGCTCTGAGGTTTCTGGACTAGACCTTCGCTTCCGCGAGAAACGCCGCTGCACTCTCCAGAGACACACCTTTGTTGTAGACTGAGATGTTTGTTTTAAGACTCCTCTGTTAGAAAACTAACACACGTGTGTTAAATGTGTAATGCACGGATACGTTGTTGCGTACAATTGTACAAAGCTCAGGCATATCTTGAGGATAAAGCAGACAGTATCTCGTCCCCTCCACCTTGCAGCCGCTCCCCAGCGGTCACCTCGGGTCGGGCTGTGCTCCGTTGTGGGTCTTTCTCGTCCTTGCTCTGCCCTTTTACCCGCACACGCGCGGATCGCAAGTAGATTCTCACGGGCTTTTCAAAAGAAATGTTTCACCGCGCGGCGAACGCACACACTGGAGAGAACACGGCCGCTAGGGCTGCGATTAATTCCCCAGAGGCTTCCGGAATCCGGAGAAAGATCTGGATCCCAGCAGTGACACACCAGGAGCCACCCCATCGCCCAGCACAAATCTGAAACTGCAGCTGGGCCCTGAAATGAGCCTGAACACGCAGCTCACGACCCTGTTAGCGTTGCGCGGCTGGAGAAATTGGCCAGCGCATTTCAGACAGGGTGATGCCCTTGGAGTTTCCCCCCCCCCCCACAGAAAACAAGCTGTCTTTCGATTTGGATATGATGAGACCTCTTTGGATTTGCAAAATAAAAAGATATTATCTACATTAAAACGCGATCGTTGTTTATGCTTGTGGTCCTGGGGGATGTGGTTTGAACTCTATATTCTGTGTTTTATTGGCATTGAGATAGTCTATAGCTGGGATATAAATAAAATCCATGTGATTTAGCAGGAAGAGATTGGGTATTGGGATCGCTGATTTCTATAATTGGCTCTGACCTTGGGCAAGAGTTTTAGCTTTGTTGGGCCTCAGTTTCCTCACCTATAAATAGAGGAGTGGTACTAGATGTTGGGAGAGGAAGAGGGAGGGGGAGAGATCCAGCCCTAACAGTTGGTGAAAACTGATTTCTTCCTTCCTCCATCTTTCAACTCAGCTCTAACCTCTCCTGCTTAGGAAATGGCTATTCCACCACCACATGTTTCCTTTCCTAACGGTGATCTCACCTTGCAGTTACCCGCTGGTTAGCGTGACCCTTGCCTAGTGTGTCCTTCTCCCATCAGACTGTAAGCACATTGAGGGCAGGAGTCTGGACTGCTTGGGGTCCTCATTGGTCCCCAGCATCTGGTATAGCGCCTAGCACTTGACAGGCCTGCCACGAGGACCTCTGAATCACTATCACCCAAATAGATGATCTCTTACTGCTTGTCCCACTCCCTTGTCATTTAAAAAAGATCTGTAAGTGGAAACATTTAAAAATGAAAACTTTGGAAAGGACCCAGCAGGCTTTTCCCTTCTTGGGGGACAAACAGTTCACTGTCTAGATGAGGACAGATGATTCTCAGCTTAACGGAAGGCTGTGGAGACAGCTAGCTGCTATTTACCTTGATGAGCACCGGCTCCCCTGGAGGAGACAAGGAATATGAATGTTACTCATTAAAGTGCTTGATTAAGTTGGAACCAGGCAAAGGCAGTTGCAATGCGCACATGAGCAGTCAGACTTAAATGAGGCCATGGGGTGTGTTTAGGGTGCAAATTAACAAATGTACATGCTCTCAACCAACCATCTAGAAACATTCCTAATATCAAGTTCCAGGGAATGCTTGGCTTTCTTTACTACAAAGGACCTGAATTCCTTAAAAAGATGAACAGGAAATGGGCTAACATGGGTCCAAGAGTTAAAAAAAAATTAAAGCCATTATGAAAAAAGGGGTTGGGGGTGGGGAGTGAAGGTCTAATGCAGCCTGAGACTAATATCTGTACGTTTCTCTCTTATTCCATGTACAGAGATACTGGGAGAGATTAAAACCTGGCTTTACATTTATAGAGGAAAATGGGAGGGCTGGGGTTTCCACCCCTTCTTGGCTGCTTTTTTCTTTTCTCTTGTTTGCAAAGGATAGGTACAGCCCTGGATGCTCAATCCAAGTCCCTTGCGCAAGCTTCTGGTTTCCACAGTGAGCCTTAGTCTGCTGGGAAGTGTGCCGTGTGGGTGAGGCTGCAGCCTTTGGGAGGAGGCACCAGGGAGCCCTGTGTTCTTGGGGTGTGGAGCACGGAGTTGTTTCCAGTGAGGGGTGGCACCTGTAGGCGAGAGTGCACCCTCAGAAAGTAAATTCCTGATGACACTGACTCAGGCTTCTTCCCAGCTGGCAAAGCAGTGTGAACTGAACTGACATGACGCTCCACTGAGGGCTGGCACCTGGACGTTGGATTGAGTTGCTTTGGATTGAGTACCACTCCATCATGATTTTCCGGGTAAATTCAGGTTCAAAAGTAAAAGTGAGTCTTAAAGGAGAAGCAGGTCAGGAGCTGTCATAGGAGCCTCTTAAAGAGAGAGGGACTGGCTGGAGACATAAAGAGAAAATGCGTGCTGAGGACTTCACTTGTTTGGCATAGACCTGAAGAAGTGGCTCGGAGTGGATGGCATCCCAGAAGCACTGCCTGCTCTAATAAACCCAGCGTGTTTTGTGTCAAGCAGCTCTTCTAGGCTGGTGCTGTGCTGGACCCTGCAGTAGGCACTTACTTGAGGAACACAGCCTCTGCCCATAGGACACTTGCAGTCCAGAGGGAGAAAGGAAGGCGGAGCAGTGAAGTCTCAGTAACTGGGGTTTGGGCGGGGGGCAGTGCCTGAGCAGCTCCATTTTTTCATTTCATCACCCTCTGTCCTCAGGTAATTATAGTGACACAGAGTACTTGTGCAAATTCAGCTTTAAGACCAGACTCTAGCCTTCCCTTCCAACCAGACTGCTGCTCATGAGTCGCTATAGACTCTCTGGAGTTGACACTACAAGGTAGAGGGGCAGACAGTGTCATAGGATTTAGGAGGTAGGTTCATCACTGTTTGGAAGGATTGGGAACAAGTCTTTATGGAAGAGGTATTGTTTGAGGTCGTCTCTGATGGATGGACTTGATTTTAATTTGTGGATGTTAGGGAATTAGGGAGAATATGCCAGGTGTCAGGGGTGGTTGGGGGTGTCCGATGAATAAAGTCCTGGAGATAGCAAAATGTGAGAAGCTCAGTAAGGAATGGTTAAGTCTAGTTGGAATTCATGGCTGGAGCAGAGATGTGATGGAGAAGGGGGTTAGGGCCACCATATAGGGGAGCTCTGTTGCAGAAGGATTAATAGGAAACCACTGAAGGTTACTGAGTAGAGAACGGTGAAGCTGCACTTTAGGCAGGTCAATGGAAGATGGTTTGGAGAGACAAGAGTTGGGCAACCAGCCAGAAGAGTCTATTAATCTTGATATGTTATTGCTGGGAGCATGGCCCAGCATGGTAAGACTGTACTGGGAGGTACAGAGCTGTAGAAGGGCCTGTAGAAGGGCCCCAAATGCTTTGCAGAAGTGGATGACAGAGGAGTATCAAGGTAGGTATCAGATGGGGTGAGGTCTCATTACAGAGACTAGGAAGTTATGAGAAGCTTGGGAGGGGGTGGATGGTGACTGGACCAATCAGCATTGTTGCTGCATGGGAGGGAGCCCCAAAATTCCATAGAGAAAATCACTCAGTTTTCCATATTTGATAGCATGTACGCAAGCTTAAACTAAAACCCAGTGCTTGTGCTCATCGTAAGAAAAGAAGACCTAGTTAATTCATTGTTCCTCTGCAGCTTTTCTCCCCACAGGCCAGTCACTTGCTCTCTGGCGTTGTGTTAGTCATTCAGTCGTGTCCGACTCTGTGCGATCCCAAGGACTATAGCCCGCCAGGTTCCTCTGTCCATGGAATTCTCCAGGCAAGAATACTGAAATGGTTACCCATTTCCTTTTCCAGAGGATCTTCCTGACCCAGGGATCAAACCCCAGTCTTCTACACTGCAGGCGGATTCTTTACCGTCTGAGCCAGCCCTGTAAGGACCAAAGTAAAGCAAAATAAAGGTTGTTTTTTTCTTTCTTTGGTTAGGTAAGCAAACCATCAACTCAGGAATAGGAAGAAAACAAAATATTTCTTTACTATTGTTTCATGCCTTTGGACAATAGAATAAGGTGGTGGAAAAAGCAGGCTTTTCTGACTGATTTAGCCAGGAGGAGAGCTGGAGGGTTCAGGCAGCCACAGCTGCAGAACAGCTGGAGTGTGGTGGGCGATCATAGCCACCCGCCCCACGACAGCATCCACAGAAGCCTTCTTTTTGACAGTTCAGAAATGGGGGGCGTGGGGAGCAGCTGGCGCTGCAGCTCCTTATGGTGATGTGGCCAGAAGGGTAAGGCTTGATGATTTCTTTGTCTCAAGGTGGGATCAGTTTGGGTTTGGTTTTGCTATTGTTTACTGAATGCTGACTGTGCCAGAACATTCTATGTTATAGGTGCTTCCTTCCTCCTCATAGTGCTCTCTTTTGTTCGGTTGCTAAGTAGTGTCCGACTCTTTGCAACCCCATGGACTGCAGCACACCAGGCTTCCCTGTCCTTCACTATCTTCTGCAGTTTGCTTAAAACCATGTCTACTGGGTTGGTGATGCCATCCAACCATCTTATCCTCTGTCATCCCCTTCTCCAGCCTTCATTCTTTCCCAGCATCAGGGTCTTTTCCAGTGAGTCTCCTCTTTGCATCAGGTGGCCAAAGTTTTGGAGTTTCAGCTTCAGCATCAGTCCTTCCAATGAATATTCAGGACTGATCTCCTTTAGGATGGACTGGTTGGATCTCCTTGCAGTCCAAGGGACTCTCAAGAGTCTTCTCTAACACCACAGTTCAACAGCATCACTTCTTCGGGGCTCAGCTTTCTTTATGGCCCAACAACTCTCGCATCAGAACATGACTGCTGGAAAGACCATAGCCTTGACTAGACAGACCTTTGTCGGCAAAGTGATGTCTCTGCCTTTTAATACGCCGTCTAGGTTGGTCAGAGCTTTTTGTCATAGCAACCCTCTGAGATGTGTGCAAATATTCTCATTTTATCAACAACTGAGGGTCAGAGAAGTCAATGAGTGAATGAACATGTGATAGAGTCAGGATTTGAACCCATATCCGAGTCCCCAGACAGTGCATTTCCCACTAAGCTGTGTCCCATTTTCCTTTCTATCCTTCTCCACCTCTCCTGCTCAGGTCTAAGCTGGAAACATCTATACCCACAACTCTGCGGAGCAAGCTTGGGCCCTACTTTGGCAGCACTGCCAAGGCTGGTGGAGGGATAAGCAGTGCTACCAAAGCAACACGCACCCCATGTCCACAGAGCAAGATCTGCTGATGGGGTGCTTTTCTGCTTTTGGTTTTGGGAGGCTTTGTTAGTTTGTGAACCAAGGGGAAGGGCAGGGAGATTGTTGGGTTCCTTTAAATATTCGGATGTGCTTCCCAGGAAGTAACTGACTCACAGCCATCCTGGCTCTTAGGATGGTATTCAAATTTGGGTCTTTTGGAGAGGAGCTCCTTGACTGATATAAATAAATTCTCATTGATCAACTGGGGTTTTCCCCTTGCTCCCTGACTAACTCACCAACATCTTTAGTAAAATGATTCAGTAACATATGAAAGGCAGATCTCTTGACCCCCAAAACCTGGCCCTCCTGGAATAAACTTAATTAAAAAATCTATTTTTTTTCCAGCCGAATTAATATTAGATTTCATGATTTGGGTCTTCCCTGGTGGCCCAGATGGTAAAGAATCTGCTTGCCAGTATAGGACACCAGGTTCAATCCCTGGGTTGGGAAGATCCCCTGGAGTAGAGAATGGCAATGCACTCTAGTATTCTTGCCTGGAGAACTCCAAGGACAGAGGAGCCTGGAGGGCTACGGTCCACGGGATCCCAAAGAGTTGGAAATGACTGAGTGACTAACACTTTCATGATTTTAAATTTTGCTTTATCAATTGTTAAGCATTTATAAAGAACAAGGAATACGATACTTAATGCAAATATTTTTACAGATAAACAATAGTCCATTAAAAGAAAAAAAAAAAAGAAATTCACCTACCTCATGTGTGGAGGTCTTGTTGATTTTGCTTTCCAACCCAAACTGGGTTTTAAAGGTACTCCTGAGAGCACATCAGGAACTGAATCTAGTTCACAAATGAGACAAATTCAATTACAGATTAGAGTAGGGACCCTCAAGGTTCTCCCATTGTCTGGAGATATTGTTTATGGAGTTAAATTATTTTTTAACAGAAGAGGCCACTGGTATTTAAAAACATATAGATCACTTAGGGTAAGGCTGGAGTCCTGTAATCAAGAGACTGAACAATAATATGACTTAAAGAACAAAGTTTATGTACTTGTTCTCTCAAATAACAGTCCGGGGCGGGCCCTTCAGACTCCATGTGCTCCTTCTGGGATTCAGGTTATTTTCAAGTCATTGTTCCATCCTGCACCCCTTCTCCCACCCCGCAGAGCCTTTTGGTGAGTTGCATAATCAAAGCCATAAATATATGGTTTCTGCTTGCATCATCATTTCTCCTAATATTCCACTGGATGAAGTCACAGGTCCACTCTGAGCTGCAAGAGAGGCTGGGAAATTAATACAGTTAGGCAGCTGTTGCTCTATTTCCATGGAACAAGGGAGCTTCAGTTTTGGTGGACAGCTGGTGGTGTTCGGTGAACAGCTAGCAGCATCATGTCAGTCAGGCACATGGCACAGAGAAGGAAGTGCAGGCTATGGGCTCCAAATACCTGGGTTTGAATCTTGCTCTGCTGTTCTGAACTGGACAGGCTGCCTTATCGCTTGGAGTTTTGCTTATTTCAACTGCTGTGCCCCTCTTATTGCTCGATGGCCTCAGTCAAGGTTGCAAAGAACGAAAACCAGCCTGAGCTAGCTTTGAGGAAAGGGAGATTTGATTTATGGTCCAAGTCACCCCACAGAACCCAAATGCAGAAAGTATAGATGAACCTTTGCAGAGAAGGACCAGAATTAGAGCTGGAAGCATTTGATGGGACCAGGAGGGAAGAGGGAGAAATTCTAGGAGTCATCTATCGATTAGTAAGTCCTGTTGGTACTAACTCCAAAATCAATCCTGACTGCACCCACTTCTCTCCCGCTCCACCTCCTAGCCTCGTCCAAGCCACCCTCACGCCTTGGCTGAACCAACTCAGCAGCCTGTGACTAGTCTCTCTGTATCTGCTCTTATGCATTCAAATCCATTCTTTCACACAGCGGTCAGAGTGAAGTGTAGTTACAGAAATGAGATTGTGTCTCCTGTTTGAGACTTGCAACATCTTTCCCACGGCACACAGAATCAAATCCCAGCTCCTTACCCTCGTTTACCAAATCCACAGGACCCAGCTCCTGCTCTGTCTTTGGCCTCATCTACGACTCTGCCCTCTTACACTTTGCTTTCGCTGTAGGGCCCAGCTGTAGCCACTCAAGTCTTCTAAAGCTTGCTTCTGCCCCAGGGCCTTTGCATTAGCTGTTTTCTATGCCTGAGGTGCTCTCATTGCTTCCTCTTCTTTGTCATTCAGAGCTCAGTGTAAAATGCCAGAAACACCTATTTATTAAGTCCTGCATGTTCCCCTCTTTGAGACCCTAGAGACTGTAGCTCACCAGGCTCCTCTGTCCATGGGATTGTTTAGGCAAGAATACTGGAGTGGGTAGTCATTCCCTTCTCCAGGGGATCTTCCTGACCCCAGGATGGAGCCTAGGTCTTCTGCATTGCAGGCGAATTCTTCAACGTTTGAGCCACTAGTGAAGCCCATTCATTAAGTCACCAACTTTAATTCTCTTCATTGCAGTGATCACAGTTTGATAGTTTTCTCACTAATTTATTCATTGCTATTTAATCCCCAGACTCTGTCACCCCAGTAAATGCAATTCTATTAATGTAAGAGCAAAGAACTATCTTGATCTTTAATGTATTCCTCTTGTTTAGTAATATTTGTTGAATAAAACAATGAGTAAACAAAAAAGTATGCTTATTGTTTGTAGCTCTTTTAAAACAATAAAATTTGAACCACTGTCTATTTCAACACAAAGCCCATATCATTTAAACTTCCATTCTTCCATTACATAGACCATAACTGATTTAAACCACTTCCTACTGTTGGATATTTAGTGAAAGTGAAGTCCTTGCACATTCTCCATTATTTCCTGAAACACATTTGTGGAATAATATAATCAAAGGATACACTATTTTTAAAGGTTTCTTTTATGTTTTGGCCATGCCCTGGGGTAGGTGGGGGCTCAGTTCCCCTCCCAGGGATCGAACCTGCACCCCTTACACTGGAAGCGCAGAGTCTTCCCCGAAGGACTGCCAGGGACTTCCCCTGGATGCACATGCTTTTGAGGTTCAATGTAAAGCAAGGCCTTCCCAGGTGGTGCTAATGGTAAAGAACCTGTCTGCCAATGCAGGAGACATAGGAGACTCAGGATCCATCCCTGGGTTGGGAAGATCCCCTGGAGGAGGGCATGGCAACCCACTCCAGTATTCTTGCCATGAGAATCCCATGGACAGAGGAGCCTGGTGGGCTACAGTCCAAAGGTGATCCTATGGACTGTATACACACACACACACACACACACACACACATATCTCATTTGAGATATGTGTGTGTGTGTGTGTATGGAAGGAAAGTTATGACCAACCTAGATAGCATATTAAAAAACAGAGACATTACTTTGTCAACAAAGGTCTGTCTAGTCAAGGCTATGGTTTTTCCAGTATGTATGGATGTGAGAGTTGGATCATAAAGAAAGCTGAGTGCCAAAGAACTGAACTGTGGTGTTGGAGAAGACTCTTGAGACTCCCTTGGACTGCAAGCAGATCCAGCCAGTCCATCCTAAAGGAGATCAGTCCTGGGTGTTCATTGGAAGGACCGATGCTGAAGCTGAAACTCCAATCCTTTGGCCACCTGATGCTAAGAGCTGACTCATTTGAAAAGATCCTGATGCTGGGAAGGATTGGGGGCAGGAGGAGAAGGGGACGACAGAGGATGAGATGGTTGGATGGCATCACCAACTTGATGGACATGAGTTTGAGTAAACTCTGCAGTTGGTGATGGACAGGGAGGCCTGGCGCGCTGTGGTTCACAGGGTCGCGAAGAGTCAGACACAACTGAGCGACTGGACTGAACTGAGCTGAACTGATATACATATATTTGTATACACACACACACATATACATATCATGGATATTACTCAGCCATCAGAAAGGATGAAACCTTGCCATTTGCAGCAACATGGCTAGACCTAGAGTAAAGTAAGAGAAAGACAAATATTACATGATATCACTTAAATATGGAACCTAAAAAGATGCAAATGAAACTACTACAGAACAGTAGCAGACTCACAGACATAGAAAACAAACTTATGGTTACCAAAGGGGAAAGAGAGGCAGGGGAGGGATAAATTAGGAAGAGGAGATTAACAGATACACACTATTATATATAAAATAGTTATAAAATCAGAATTAACTTTATAGCACAGTGAACAAAACTGAAAATATTATAATATTCTATTATGGAAAATAATCTGAAAAACTATATCACTGAATCACTTTGCTATATACCTGAAACTAACATAGTGCTGTAAATCAACAATGCTTCAGATTAAAAAAAAACCCTTTCTTGATAAAATGGAAAGTTAGCAAATACATATTTGTTTTCCCCCTCCCTTTTTTCCCGATACCTGGGAACTCCCCGAATCACTGGATCCTCTGCTTTCAGTGACAGGCTTTCCATGTAACTGGGGTATGTATTCTGCCTTAGGGCTTCCCGAGTAGCACCAGTGGTAAAGAACCTGCCTACCAATGCAGGAGACACAAGAGACCAGTGTTCCATCTCTGGGTGGGGAAGATCCCCCAGAGGAGGGCATGGCAACCCACTCCAGTATTCTTGCCTGGAGAATTCCATGGACAGAGGAGCCTGGGGGGATACAGTCCATGGGGTCACAAAGAGCAGGACAAGACTGAAGCGACTTAGCACGCATGCATGCATTCTGTCCAAAGGGGGAGCTTGCTACACTTTTTGCAAGTGAGCCCCCGGAAGAATGACATCAACTCCCTTCAAATGCTAGGAAGACCTTTCTTTACTGACAGTGGGAACTGGGGCTTCTCTGGCATCACCCCAAGGAGGAGGCCAGGCTACCAAGTACAGGGGAGGCTCACCGACGCCACAGGGTTGGTACAACTGTGGGGGGAGGCATACCCAACCCAGGAGAGAAGTTACCTTGGCACCAAGGAAGGCTTGAGAAGATTCTGGAAAGCAAACTAAGGCAATGTGCTGGCAACATCTTCTCCACTACCAATTCTCTCCTCTTCCTCCCTATCTCCTGTCTTCCTCAGATGGATTCATTTTAGGAACCTCGAGGCCTCCAGGGAAGGTATTTAGGGGGCCAGTTTATGCAGCAGAAGTTAACTAGCTTGTTTTTAAATAACCAGGGTCTGGACATTAAAATTTTAATTTAGAAAACTCCCAATATAAAGCAAAAGGCTAAATGTAAGTAAAAAGAAAGCTTCATGATTTTCCCTATTGTTGGGAAAATAAAAATAAAAAATGCGTGGAGGAACTTCTGGAGTCCAGAACAGCAAACACACATGATCAATTACATGGATGGAGCTCCATGGCAGGAGGTGGTGGGGCCCTTACGGCTGTCGGGGCCTGCAACCATGCTAATTCTCAGGGCGGGAGACTTGGAGGCATCATTAGGCGACAAGAAGGCAGTCTCCTATTCCTGGGAGAACAATCCCGGCCCCCCTCCGCGTGCGATTTGCAGTAAGATCTTGGATTTGACCTATGCCTTCTGTGTCACAAGGATCAGTGATTGCGATTCGGTGAACAGGACAGGGTGAGCTCGCCTTTCTCTCTCTCCATCCTTCCCTCCCTCCCAAGGATAACCTCCATTTCTTTGGAATTATGTTTAAGCAGCCACCTTAACTGGAACCCACCGTTAAAGTGGATTTGGGGCCCTGACTCTCCCGCCCCCAGAGGTGCCTTACAAATGAATACCCTGAGTTTCTGGCGCGGAGTCCCCGCCGAGACCGCTTGGTTTGCGTTTCTCCTCATTCCGAGGCTGAGCTTGCTATCATACTGCGTACCTGGGGGTGGGGGTAGGGGGTGTGTGGGTGTTGTCCACTTGGAAATGAGAAGGGCTTGGGAAATGTAATTTTAAAAAATCTTAAAGGTTGCAAAGGAAAGCCTGTAGCTGGGTGGAAGCTCGGAAGGAGAGGCGCCTGGCAGCACTAGCGCGGAGCGGGTTGTCCCTTCTCCAACCCCCCCACCCCTCCCGGCCCCTACGCCCCCCAACCCAGGGCAGGGCCCAGCAGAGAGCTCCCCTGAGGTGGTCCAGGCACAGCTCGGAAGGGATCGGCCCTTCCTTGGGCCTGTGGGTTTCCGCGAGGGGGTAGGCTGGGGAGAGGGATTCTCGAGTTCAAAGAGCCACCTGTTCCCCGCGGAGGAATTGGGGTCTGGCGAGAAGGGCCGGGGGGAGGGGTCCCCCGGAAAGAGAGCAGGTGGGAGATTGCCTTCAGGAAAAGAATGCCCAGGGGACCCGAACGCCAGCACTTTGGAGCCCAGACCCCTTGACCTGGGAAGACCAACTGGCCGGAAGTCACGGCCACTTCTCAATGATTAAACATTTTGCACGCTTTCACACTTTTATTATATGGTTGAAAAGTACCCATAATGGGAGAAAAAAAACCTATAATTAAACATTCGTTAATGAATGTGTGAAATCTTAACCCAATCTATATAGCAATACAAGTTAAAAACAGGTGTGTGAGGCGTGTCACGTGGTATGGAAAATGCTTGTCTGCAGGGGCGGCTGCAGCGCCTCAGATACCTCGGGGCATGGCCTACAGGGGACCCAGTAGAAGACCGTTTTAAATCATCAGCCCCCACCCCCAGTAATCTTGATAACAGGGAGTCGCTGAGTTTCCAATTCTGTATCTTCAGCCCAGACTGGACCCTGAATTTGAGGGCTCATATCAAGATGCTTTGGGCTCCATGGATATCTTGCAGGCGAAACTCATTTCCAGACTGAATTTTTCTCTGTCTGAGTTAGAAACCCAGACGTTATACTGGATTCCTCCCTCTCTTTCAGTGGTGACGTGCCCTGTTTCACCCGTGGCCATATTTGGCCAACTTTGCTTCCTAAAGCTCTTCTGTAATCCCTATTCCATCCATCTCTGTCCCTTGATGCTCCTGACCTGGCTCAGGCCGGCAGTGGTCCTTATCAGGTTCAATAGAAATCATTTCCACAAAAACCTTTCATAATGGCCCATTTGCTTAACAGTTCAACCCCATGAAGATGGTCAACAGGAGTAGTCATGAGAGAAATGCAATCACCACAAGACACCACTACACACAAATCAGAGTAGCTAAAATAAAAAATAGTGACAACACCAAATACTGGTGATGTTGTGGGCAAATTATCCATTGCTGGTGGGAATTTAAAATGGTCCAACTCTAGGAACCTTTATGGTAGAAAGCACAGAAGAACTAAAGAGCCTCTTAATGAAAGTGAAAGAGGAGAGTGAAAAAGTTGGCTTAAAACCCAACATTCAGAAAACTAACATCATGGCATCTGGTCCCATCACTTCATGGCAAATAGATGGGGAAACAGTGGAAACAGTGACAGACTTTATTTTTTGGGGCTCCAAAATCACTGCAGATAGTGACTGCAGCCATGAAATTAAAAGATGCTTATTCCTTCGAAGAAAAGTTATGACCAACCTAGACAGCATATTAAAAAGCAGAGATATTACTTTGCCAACAAAGGTCTGTCTAGTCAAAGCTATGGTTTTTCCAGTAGTCATGAATGGATGTGAGAGTTGGACTATAAAAAAAGCTGAATGCTGAAGAACTGATGCTTTTGAACTGTGGTGTTGGAGAAGACTCTTGAGAGTCCCTTGGACTGCAAAGAGATCCAACCAGTCCATCCTGAAGGAAATCAGTCCTGAATATTCATTGGAAAGGCTGATGTTGAAGCTGAAACTCCAATACTTTGGCCACTTGATGCGAAAAACTGACTCATTTGAAAAGACCCTGATGCTGGGAAAGATTGAAGGTGGGAGGAGAAGGGGAGGACAGAGGATGAGATGGTTGGATGGCATCACCGACTTGATGGACATGAGTTTGAGTTAACTCCAGGAGTTGGTGATGGACAGGGAGGCCTGGCATGCTGCAGACCACGGGGTTGTAAAGATTCGGACACAACTGAGCGACTGAACTGAACTGAACTGAACTCTGGAAAACACACTTTGGAAAACAGCTTGACAGTGTCTTAAAAAGAAACCTAGTATGCAATTACCATGGAACCAGTAAGTAAACTCATGAGCAATTATGTTCATGCAAAAACCTATACACGAAGGTTCGCAGAAGTTTTATTGTAATATCTCAAAACTGTCCTTCCATAGTCCAGATATCATTTGATAGGTGAATGGTTAAGCAAACTCTGACACATCTACACCATGAAATAGTATCCAGCAGCAACAAGGACCAAACTATTGAGAGATTTAACAAATTAGATGAATCTCCAGGAAATGATACTGAGGGTAAAAGGTCAAACCAAGAAGGAATGGATGATAGGAATGTACACTTCCATTTATATAACATTCTTCAAGTGATAACATATTTTTTCATTTTTCATCATTGTCCACAGAGTACAGGGGTTTGGGATAGGGTGGGGAGAACAGGAGGGAGGTGGGTGTGATTATAAAAAGGTAGCATGAAGGATGCTTTTGGTCGAACTCTTGAGTAGTTTGGTGGATGCCCAAACCTGCAGAGGGGACAAAATTGTTTATCTTTAACACATGCACACAAGTACGAGTAAGACTGAGAAATCTGAATAAGATGGGTGTAGATTGTATTAGTGCTAGCATTCTAGTGGTACTGCAAAATATTACCATGGGAGAAATTGGGTTAAGTGTATGAGATTTTGCTCTATTATTTCTTGCAACTGCTTGTGAGTCTGCAATGATCTCAATATTTTCTGTTAAAAATTTTAATTTATTTCTATTAACAATTTTGTGGTAAATAGTTTACCATCTTACCATTTATGAATGTTCAGTTTCGTGGCATTAATGCCACAGAATTAATGCCATGGAAGTAATTAATGGTACAACCATCACACCTGTTCTTTGCCAGAACTTTTTCATCTTCAGCAACGCAAATTCTGTACCTATTACTTACTAACTCCCCATTCTCCTTTCCCTTCATACTTCTTTTTTTTAATCTGGGAAAAAAATAAAGCCAAACAACCCTCTTTGACACGGAGCAGGACACTGTGGGCCTTGCCCCTATCATGTCCTCGGCCCGGCGTTTGTGGACAGCTTTAGTCAAAGAAGAAGTTCAGTCAGAGAAGTGAGAGATGCAGAAACAAAGGAAATAGTCAAAGGAGACTAAATAATAATGATACAGCCATTTAGCTTAGTCGAGGTCCTTCAGTTCTTTCTCAAGGGCTATGGATAATACTCTGAGGCATATCAAGTGAGCTGTCTTATAGATACTGAAACTCAGGTAGAAGAAGTTACCTACAAGATGTCCATACTGTGCCCAGGACATGAGCTGCCACAATTGCTGGAACTGGCCTCAGAGGAATGGAAACAAACCGACCCTGGAACTTTAGACTGACTGTACCTAAAACAATCAAGATGGCGCCAGTCAGACCACCGATGACCAATCTGAAGATGACTGTCAGAGCTGACTGTGGTTTCTGCGTGTATTCCATCCCCTCAATCTGTCTATAAAAACTCTCACCCTCTGTTTGTCAGAGCAGGGGAGTCGGCCTTTGGACAGATGTCTGCCACCCTCCCACCCCCAGTTGCTTGCATCTGAAATAAAGCTAACTTTCCTTTCCACCAACCTGGGCTGTTTATTGGCTTTTGAGCAGCAAGCAGGCAGAGCTCACAGACACACACTCCTTTTGATAACATCCTGAGCATCTCATTGACCACAGGGCAAGCTCTCTCAGTGTCCTTGAGCTGCCCTTGTTTTGGTCTTCCCAGTGTACTGGCTGTCATGGGAACCTTGACTGGGCTTACCAATTCCCTGGGAATTTTGTTGCTGTCATCTCCTTGTTAGGACACTCAACTTCTCTCTGCCTTGTGGATTCAGTTTTAGGTTCCTTCCAAAGCCCTGGGAGGACTACTAGCAATGTGTTCAAGAGGCTGTAAGTTTTTTTAATTGAAGTATAGTTAATTTACAATATTTCAGGTGTGTTTATATATGTATGGGTTTCCCAGGTGGCTCTAAAGAAACTGCCTGCCATTGTAGGAGACATGATATGTGGGTTTGACTCCTGGGTTGGGAAGACCCTCTGGAGGAAGACATGGTAACCCGCCCCAGTATTCTTGTCTGGACAATCTCATAAACAGAGGAGCCTGGTGGGCTACGATCCATAGCATTGAAAAGAGTTGGATGGTGACTTGGCAGGTACACGTATATATATACATATACATATTTTTTCTGATTCTTTTCCATTGCAGATTATTACAAGATATTGGATATAATTCCATGTGCTATATAGTAGGTCCTTGTTTATTTATTTTATATTCAGTAGTGTGTATATGTTAACCCCAAACTCCTAATTTATTCCTCCCCTCAAGCCATACGTTTTTGTAAATTTGCAAAACTAAAATATTTTATCTGCAATCAGGTATGACCTTGGGCATTTTCTTTCCTGGTCCCCCTGCTGCCTCTACCATGCCTAAAGTTGTTGACTATTTTGGTATGTTGCATCTGTTTCATGATTTTTTCCCAGGTTGGCCAAGCATGGAATTTTCTTTCAAGAGTTTAAGTGTCATGAGATCTGCCCTTTATGAAGTCATGTGAACTTTGCACATGGAATGTGTCAAGTACTGTAAAATATATTTCTGAAGATTTGGGAGAAGAGCCTAAACATAATTGAGAAGGAAAAGCTTATTGAAAAAAGTTGATTAACCTTGAATATGCATTTTTCTTGGCATTTGGAAAGAGATTTTGGAACATTTCAATACAAGAAGTGAGAAATTATAGACTCCTAATTTGGATGTAGATGAAAGTGAATCTATTTTTGTCATCTTTAAATTAGTTTGTTTATTTGAGAGCCAACAGATAAACTTAATGGAATATGAAAAAAAACATTAAAATAAACCAAGAAATAAACATAAATTATTCATACCTTAAAAAATTGTAAGAGATTTTTTTTTTGATATTTCAAAGGCAGAAATCCACCAAGAGAAAGATATCCTCTTTCTAGTAGAGGGGATGACTAAATCTTTGGATTTTTTTGATAATCCAATTAATTAAGAGAAGAGAATCATATGAACACATTGGGAAAAGGCTTAAGTTTCTTGCTGATTTGCTCCAGAATATTGACATTGACAACACAATTTAAACTTATAATATACACTATAATAAGAAAATCAACACCAAACTGGTTAATGACATTCATCAGTTCAAAGAATTTGAAGAATCTCATAGTCACTGCCTAAGAAAACTTGAAATACCCCTGCATTTCACAGCTCATATATAAACCTTAAGAGGTTCTCTTGGTTTTGACAACAATCCTACAATTTCCATGAACAAACCAGAAGTTAGTTGGGAGGTGGAAAGAATTCCTTCTAAACTGTTAAGAATAAAAATACAATTTCTATCAATCATGTCAGGAGAAGAACTGTATGATCTATTTTCCTTGCAGAAAAAATTACATTATGAGAGGAAGAGCAATCAGAGAATGTGCAGGACAAATGTGTAGGGATGAAGGTATTGCTGAGGTGGATTAGGCAGTTAATAAAAAATATAGGGGTTTTTTTTGGGATAGTGTAATATTTGTGATAGTTGATCAGTTTTTTCTTATTCTAAGTAAATATTCATTTTTGCATCTGATTTTGTATTTATAACTTCATATTTTAAAGGAAAGCCCTCAGATTACATTAGCCCCACAAAAGCTGGCTCTGTCTCTACCCCAGGTCTCACCTCACCTTTCTTAGTTGCATGACTCCCCGGGACATCCTAAGACCCCTGCCTAATATCATCCCTCCCAACACATTAAAAAAACAAAACCAAGAAAAACTTTGCTTATACTTTCATCTTCCTGACCATGAAGGACAATCATGTAATGGACAAGAGCAGATATTGGGTTGACCAAAAAATTTGTTCATGTTTTTTCATGCTATCTTCTGGAAGAATCCAAATGAACTTTTTGGCCAATCCAATACTTGGGCGCTAGGCCACCTGGGTTTGAATTCCACCACTCTGGCCTGGTTGCCTTGTGACCACAGGCAAACTTCTTCTGTGCCCAGTGCCTCCATGTTTTCTTCCATAAAACAGGGGTGATAATAGTGTACACCGTAAAGTATCATTGTGAGGATTAAATGACTTCAATACATGAAGTCGTTTAAAAAAGCCTGGCTTGTGTTCCCAGGCCCTAGCAAGGGGTCTGGCAGAAAGTCTGGCATGTGGTAGGTACTCAGTAAAGGTTGGGTTAACACAAGTGAGTGGCTTGCTTGTGGAGAAGGGCTGGGGCATATGGCTTGACAGGATACAGCCTTCAGTCCATCGATCTTTTTGGTCTTGAATTTGTTTCCCCATAAAACAGCGGTCTCATATTGAAGTCCTCAATAGTTCTAAAATTCTATGAGTTAGTGGAGACACAATAATATGTAATTTTATTATTCATTAGAGTGAACATGCGTGGAAGCTCAATAACTTTAGTTCAACAATTTTTGCGTACTTGCTCTTGACTCTGATTCTTCAAATATTTTCTGTAAGCAAGCAGGACAAAAATAGTAACAGCATCTCAACTCTAGACTTTGTGATTACAAGTTCATACTTATCTTCTTACTAACAGTTGTCAGTCTTGAACATCCCTATTTTTCTTCTCTTTAGTAGTATCCATAGTAACTTGTATTTTTATAAATCTCTAGATTTAGGAGGTATGTGCTTGTGATGGTGAATTTCATGTGTCAGCTTGGCTAAGTTATGGTGCCTGTTGGGTCAAACATTTGTCTAGATGTTGCTGTGAAGGCCTTTTCAGACGCGATTAACATTTGCAATAAAGCAATGTTATCTAAATAAAGCATTTTATTTTCTATAACGTGGTGGGCCTCATCCAATCAGTTGAAGGCCTTAAGAGCAAAGACTGAGGATTACAAAGAAGAGGGAATTCTGTTCCAACACTGGAAAATTGAAACTCTGCCTGAGTTTCTAGCCTGCTGGCTTGCCCAACAAATATTTTGCCAGCCCCACAATCATGTGAACTGAGAGAAGGAGAGAGATTTAAGATCTCTGTCATATGTCTATACATATATCTTAAACATATATTCTGTTTCTCTGGAGAACCGAGACTAACACAGCACTCCAATAGGTCAACTCAAGATGTATACAAAGCATGCATGCATTCATTCCTTTCTTCATCTAGTCAGTAAGAAGTTATTGAGATAAACATTTATAGGGCACTATAAAGGGGATTGAACATAACCTGTAAAGTATTACAGGAAGTCTGATAGACTCACACTGTGGCTTCCTGAAAACATACAGTAGCATCTTATTAAACAACAAAATAGTAATTATTAAGGGCTTCCCTGGTGGTTCAGTTTGTAAAGAATCTGCCTGCCAATGCAGAAGTCTTGGTTTGATCCCTGGTCCAGGGTGATCCTCTGGAGAAGGGAATGGCAACCCACTCCAGTATTCTTGCCTGGCAAATCCCTTGGACAGAGGACCTGGTGGGCTACAGTCCATGGAGTCACAAAGAGTCAGATACGACTTAGTGGCTAAACCACCACCACCACCAGTAATTATTATAGGAGCTCAGAGGGACACTGTTAGTTTGGTTTGACAAAGGGCTTGTTTTCCCTGGGACCTCTAGAGTCTAAACTTTAGTGATTGGAAGATGAGAAAGTTAGCAGAATGTTCTCTGAAACAAGATCCTTCTTTTTCTCCTGGATTCTTGATGGCACTCATCTTCAAATCCTGATATTTTTAACATTAATTTTTTTTTTTTTTGCTGCGCTGTGTCTTTGTTGCTGTGCTTAGGCTTTCTCTAGTTGCGGTGAGCAGGGAATAACCTTCACTGTGGTGCACGGGCTTCTCCCTGCAGCGTCTTCTCTTGCTGTAGAGCACGGGGCTCTAGAGCTTGGGCTCAGCAGTTGTAGCCCTCCTTGCTGCACAGCCTGTGAGATCCCAGGTACCCCGCACTGGCAGGGAGATTCTTATCCATTGTGCCACCAGGGAATTCCTAACACTTGTAATCTGTGAACTGCTTTGATGGGGCCAAAAGGCTTTGGGACTGTTTTGGAGCTGGGAGGTGGGAAGGAGGAATGAGAAGGCAGAGAGGGACAGGACGTCACGACCAGGACAGAGGGATCTGGTTACCAGTCTCGGCTGTGGCATCAGCTGGGTGACCGTGGTACAGTGCACAGCTCCCCTAACTCTCATGTTCATATTTGTAAAGTGGGGAGAATCTGTCCTGGCAGGGCGATTAGAGGGCCCGCTAAGATCACACGCATTGGACGCCAAGAACAGGATCTTTCTGCTTCCCAGCCAGCTCCCCACCACCAGGCCGCCCCGCCCACCCTGCCTCCTGTGCGCCTGCGCCTGGCCAACAGGCTCCTGAATCCGGTGGTGGGAATGTAGCAAGAGGCGGCGAGCCTTTTCCTGTCCATTCACCTTCTTCACAACTTTGCATTAACGACAGAGAGAAGCGGACCTACCGGTTTCAAGCTCGAACATGCGCCATGCGCACTGTTTCCAAACTGACACCTTTCTGAGAAGGAAGCAGCAGACTTCTAGCCGATGCTGCGTCTCCTAGTTTGAGGGTCTGGACTACAGCAGCGCCCATGGGTGTAGTCCTTTTCTCTCCCGTTACAGCAAGTGCCTCCATACGAACCTTCCAGCTGCGAACTTGAAAAGACGCGAATGTGTATTCGCATGTCCAATCACATAAGTTAGTTCTGCTTGAGGAGACACCGTCAGTTTTTGAGGTGCAGGACCCGAAAGTAGAACGGTGCATGAACTTTGCAGCAGCTATTCGGAACGCGGTCTAGCGCCACTGTGTCATCTGTGACAAGAATAAAAGAGCTGCTCCCCAGATATCACTGGATCGGGTCTTCAAGAGGGTAGATAGACTTAAACCCAGCGAGGAAGCAGAAGCCTTGCCATCAGCGTCAGGCATGAGTGAACTCTCAGCTGGCCCTCCGTCTCCTGTTGCTGACGACCCTCCATCTCTACCCTCTCCCACCTCCTCCCCCTTCTCCATCAGGAACTCTTCTGGCCTGTTCACTCCATGCCAGCCCCTGTGTGCCAGCTGTTGTCCTGTACTATTCAAGGTACTGCACTGTAAGATCAAAAATGCTTGATTTTTTTGTGTTTGTTTTTTATGTTGTATTTGTATGAAAAGTACTATTATAGTACAGTACTATACAGCCAACTGTGTTAGCGGGGTACCTGGGTTAACTGTGTTGGACTTAATAACAAATCGGATTTAGGAATGCACTCTTGGAATAGAACTTGCTCATATGTAGAGGACTTACTCTCCACGTATCCTGCGGTGTCGGATGGCATCTTGAGTGACCCAGGAGAGCTGCCACCTGTTTAGAGGAGTCAGAGCAGCTTAGTCCATGAGCATGGAGCTTAGTCCTAATAGCATGGTGTTTGGATGAGAGAGATGAGCTTGCATCTCGGTTCCTGGTCTCCCTATTCTGAAGAGGACAGTCAGATGTCCCCTGTTCAGGCTCTTGGAGAGGACATTTACAATATGGAAGCTCTTTTTACTTTACTGGAGTGGGATTACTACAGAACCCATCTGACACAAAGAGGACTCTAGGCTGGGATTAGCTCCATTTGTTTGGGATCTAGTTCCTTGTTTCCCAGACCTGGTCTGGCACTGGAATCAGCTGAGGGGGAAGGTCTTGTTAGAAATGTATGTTCCCAGGACTCACTCCAGAGCTAGTGAAATAAAATCTCTGTTGGGGATATGTGTTTATAAAAAAGGGGCTTCCTGGGTGGCCCTAGTGGTAAAGAACCCGCCTACCAATGCAGGAGATGCTGGAGACATGGGTTTGATCTCTGGGTTGGGAAGATCCCCTGGAGTGAGGGAATGGCAACCCACTCCAGTATTCTTGCCTGGAGAATCTCAGGTATTTGCACACCTATATTCATGAGCAGCTCTATTCACAATAGCCAAAAGGTGGAAACAACCACGGGAGTGTTCATGGATAGGGGAAAGGAAGATGCAACATGTTTTCTACATAAACAATGGAATATTATTCAGGCTTAAAGAGGAAGGGCATTTTGACACCTGCCACAAGCTAAATGGATCTTGAGGACATTATGCTAAGTGAAATAAGCCAGTCACAAAAGACAAATACTGTGTAATTCCACTTAAATGAGGTACTTAGAAGAGTCACATTCTCACAGATGGAAAGAAAGGGCTGGAAGGAGAGGAAATGGGGGGTTACTTTTGAATGGGCACAGAGTTTCAGCTTAGGATGATGAAAAAGTTCTGGAGATGGATGGTAGTACTGGTTGCGCAAAAGCATGAATGTGCTTAAGGCCACTGAGCTGTGCACTTTAAAATATTTAAAATGGTAAATTTAATGTCATGAATTTTACCACGAACATTCAGAAGCAGCACAGGCTTTTCTATCACAATGAGTCTGGGAACTTAAAAGCTAAGAGTCCTTTGCCATTCCAGGATAAAGAAGTTGTGGTCCATAGATATATAATGGAATATTACTCAGCCATAAAAAGGAGCAACTTTGAGTCAGTTGATGCTAAGTGGATGAACCTAGAGCCTGTTATACAGAGTGACGTAAGTCAGGAGGAGAAAAACAATGATTAAATATTAATGCATAGAGGATAGAATCTAGAAAAAATGGTATTGATGAACCTATTTGCAGGGCAGGAGTAGAGATGCAGACACAGAGAATGGACTTGGGGACACAGAACGGGAAGGAGAGGGTGGGATGCACTGAGAGAGCCTCGTCGACATCTATACACCACCGCGTGCCACCGCGTGTTAAACAGATAGCTGTGGGAAGCTTCTGTAATACACTGGGAGCTCAGGTCAGTGCTCTGGGACCACCCCGAGTTGTGCGATGGGGGTGGAGCGGGTGGGAGGCTCAACAGCCGGGGATATGTGTATACTTACGACTGATTCTGTTGGTGAAAACCAACACCACATTTCAAAGCAATTATTTTCCAATTAAAAATAAATGAAAAAAAATAAAGTGAATAGGAAGAAATCACAAAAAAGAGAATCCTTTGCCGTTCCAGGTGGCTTACTTTCTGTTCTTTTACCCAGTTTATCCTGCACCCTTCCTCTGGGCATCGCCATCTTAAGGCATCCATTTAGATAAGGATGCAGCTGAGTGGGGTGCCTGTGCTGGGAGGCAGAAGAGTTCAGCTAGAAGAGCTGTGGAAGGATTTCCTGTCAAGCCACAATCACGCCACTGCTGCCGTCCCATCCTCTCCACCCTCTATTCGCTTTGCAGCATGAGGACAGGCGGGCTCCGGGGAGATGAATGCCAGACCCGCCTAGGTCCCAGGGACCACTCTTGGCTCAGCCTTCTCCCCAGCTGCCCCGTCTGACATCAAGCAGCCAAGATGACTAACCCGGGGCATCTCACCCTCACCTCCTCGGGGGGTTAGGGGAAGTGAGAGCCTGCAGCCTTCCTCCTGGGACACAAAGTCTGGTGGCCGTGGGAGTTGAAGGGTCAAGAAGGAAGAGAAGGGCAGGTTCCCAGGGACCTGCTGTTCCCCCAGCAGCCATCTGCTGCTGCCTGGGGCCAGAGCCACGTTTTGCTACCCGCTTCTCACTTCTCCCAACTCAAATATTGCTCTTGAATCAAGATTGTGGTTAAATAGCGCTAAATAATTAATCACACTCTTGAACTGGTGTTCTCGGCCTGCTTATGCTTTTCTGGTTGCTTCTGCTGGTCTTTCTTTTTAATTCAGGAGTGGTATTAATAATTTATGAGCACGGCCGTGGTCACATATACCCAGGACCTGCCGTCGCTCTGCGAGTCAGAATCAATACTGGGGAAGCTACAGCCTCCAACCTCAGGCTGTCTCTTTCCTGCTCTTTTTGGAACAGAAATGAGGGTCAAGTCTATGTATAGAGAACTGGCCTGGATCAGGCTCAAGAGCTTTTTATTCTGTTCAACGACTTTGACAGGCGCTGGGTCCTGACAGACTTTAAATAGATGTACGTTCTGTGACAAAGAGCACCCAGGCAGAGAATGGAAATGGAAAGTGGAGCACTGCTCTTTATTCAGACAGGACTTCAGAAAAGGGGGAGCAGGGGTATCTGATAAGCTGATTCCAGGAGGCAGAGCTGCAGGAGGAGAAGGCTCTGGAAGGTTTGGGATCCTTATTATGGAAGTAAGTAGCCCCCTGCAAAAATGGGAAACAAGCAGGGCTGGGACCTGGTGCAGGAGATCTCTGGGGGTACATTTCAGGCTGGTGGAGAAAGGATGTCCTAAAGGAACCAAGAGGGAAACTGAGCACATAGAATGTCCCTGGGCTTGCCTGTGGCTCAGCAGTAAAGAATCCGTCTGCCAATGCAGGAGATGTGTGTTCGATTCCTGGATTAGGAAGATCCCCTGGAGCAGGAAATGGCATCCCACTCCAGTATTCTTGCCGGAAAATTCCATGGGCAGAGGAGCCTGGCAGGCTACAGTCCATGGGGTTCCGCTGCCCATGGGGTTCCGAAGTGTCAGACGCAACTTAGCTGCTAAACAACAGCAGACTGTCCTCATTTACAAAATGTCTGCAGAAGACAGATGAGAACACTCTAAATAAGATTGCTCTAGAAGAGGATCAGGGATGGGGGTGGGGTAGGTGGGAGATTCATTTTTGCTGGGTATGTTCCAGAATCTTAAACATTTGTGCCATTTGTAAGTATTCTTCTCTGGAGGAATCAGAAAACAAATCCGTGAGGACATCAACTGGAGGCAGGTTCAAAGAGGCTTATTTGTGGCGAACAAAGAGAAATCAGAAATGCATAGACTGAGAGAGGACTTTTTTCCTGATTTGTAAATATTTTTTTACATCCTGTAAAGATGTAAAAACACAGTTAAATGAGGTTGCACTATGTAAAATGACTTTATTGGTATTCAATAGGTCAGACATGGTATAATGTTGGCGATTTTACACAGTTTAACCCAGAGCTTTTCAACCTTGCCACTATTGACATTTTGATGATTGTCTGGTGGTAGTCAGGGGATGTTTTGTGTGTTATGGGTTGTTTAGCAGCATCCTTTGTCTCTATTCACCGGATGCCAACAGCCCCTCCTCAAGTCGTAACAATCTTTAATTTTTTCCATGTCTCCAGCCGGAGTAGCAACATAATTTTGGGGTCCAGTGCAAAATAAAAATGCCCCTTATACAAAAATTATTAAGAATTTCAAGAGAGTGACAGCAGAAAATTAAACCAAGTGTGGGCCTGGGGCCATTCTAAGTGTGGTACCCCATTCCACTATACAATTTACAGGCCCCCAAAGCTGATCTTGGTCTCCAGAAGCTGCCCAGCATGAGAACCAACCACTGGTTTAATCTAATATAATTGGATCGGCATATACACATGTACAGAGTCCATCATTTTTGTTGTTGTTTTTTTTTTTTTTAAATAAGGTTGCAGGAGATCTTATGAAATGCTGTAGCTGGACTTCAAGTACCAGGAGGTTTGGATGGCAGCCAAATCCGTTTTTGTAAATAAAGTTTTATTGGCACACACCCATGCTCCTTTGTTTACACATTGTCTGTGGCTGCTTTCTCCTATGGCCACAGCATTGAGAAATTCCAACAGAGGCTGTAAGGCCAGCAAAGCCTGAAATATCTATTACTGCCTTTTTACAGGAAAAGTTTGCTGATCCTGTTCTTGATTGAGTCTGCGACCAGTGCTGGTGGTGATGGCTTTCCTGGGCTTGGAGCAGATGGAATTAGCTAGAAGCCCTTGGGTATGTGGTCCTCTAGACCTTGTTATCCACACAAGCTAGAACATTTAGTGTTCTCGTGGGGAGGAGATAGAACACTACCCTGGATTTATTTAAGCAGAGGTGAAATTTATAGGAAGGATATTGGGGGTATTCAGAATCATTGGGTGGCTTAATTAATGCCTGTGTGGACTGCATAAGACGTAATGCCTTGGATTCTTTTCGTTCACCTTCCAGGCTCATTTGGTAACCTGAGTGCATGTCAGAGAAAAATAAACACAATAGAAGCTCTTTGAGCGTTAACAGTTGTAGGATGAGCAAAGGTAGCGTCTATGTGAGTTTTTATTGTATCCAAACAGGTTTATTTTATTCCTAATATTCTTTTACATGGCAGTTACTTTTCTTTTTCTCTCACTTAAAAAAAATATCACATTGCTCAGGAGACATGTTTGGCAAAAGCAGTTGAAAGGAAAGATGTCTGATGGAAACTCAAGTGGTTTTGCATGAGCAATAATAATTATTATGATGATAGGTTTCCTGCCTAAGCCTTCTCAGTGGGTAGTATTTGCAAATTAAACACACCATGAAATATTCAGCCCCTTGCCACACATCTTGGTTGATTTGCATAATCCCCCTGCACAGGCTCTGGGGTGAGCTACTCCCTAATTAATTATTAAATTCCCATCTGTACAGTGTGAACAGGATAATGAAATTCCAGCAGGCCCTGAGAAAGGCCGAGCACCGTCTGGAAGAAGGGTCTTGGCTTTCCTGGGCTTGGGTCTTCTTCTGGCCAAGGGTCCCTTCCTGGGCATGTCCCCCAAGGACTAATTGTAGGTCTGGCCTCTGACGGAAACAGTTCCAACCTTCTTATAGCCCAAGATTCCATGGTTCTGGTCTCAGCCCCTTACCACCCACAGCTCGGCCACCAAGGACTTGCCATGTGACTTTATAAGGACATTTTCAAAACAATCTTCTTAGGCTTGCTTTATGGACAGCCCCTAAGGTTCATTGCTATTCCCCTATTGCTTCATTTTTGGGTGCATTTTTCCATGTGGCAAAAGATCAGCTTTCCTCTAGCTGTTCAGCAAAGAGGTTGAAAGCCATGACACCCTCCCTACTGCTCTGTGAAAAGCAGACTTAGAATACTTGGAGAAGGGTGGGTGGGCACCTTGGGTGCAGAGGCGGGGGTGGGTGGGCACCTTGGGTGCAGAGGCGCAGTCACCAAGGCAGATGATGCTGAGGCTGGGGGCCATGGGAGCAGAGGGTTCAGGTGTAATTCAGGGTCCCCCGAAGTGAGTTGGAAACCAAGACTTCTGAGACATTCCCTGGTGATCCCCTCAGACTGATCTCGTTTAGGAGCTGTGTCTCTGGGTATTTTGTATTTAAAAGCTGGCGCTCACTAGTCAGATTCTGTTTTTGGATATCCCAAAGAGAACTGGCCATAAAATGGATGATATCTGAGATCTTCTGGGGTCCGGTGCATCTCAAACTTTCCTGTGTGTGCACATTACCTGGAGAGTCTGTCAACATGCAGACTGATTTCATGAGTCTTGGGGTGGGGCCTGAGATTTCACATTCCTGGGAAACTCCCAGATGGTGTTGATGCTGCTGGTCCATGGACCACACATGAAGTGGTGAGAGGCTGGGAGACAAGCTCATGCTTGTAAATAGGGAAGAAATCAGACTTACAAATGAAGGGGAAGCGCCGACATGCCAATCTCACGCATGCTTTTACTTTTCGCTTTTTAATTAAAAACACGATTAGCAGGGATTATAGCAAAGCCAGCATCAGACTTCTTTCTTATGCTTATTATAATCATTTTTTCATTTCCACTAAGCTTGTGTTAAAATTTAGAAGTGGATCTAGAATTGCCCCTGGGGTCTGTGCCTAGTATCATCCTGAGGTAATTGCGACTCTTTTTTTTTTTTTTTCAACAGCTGGGTGTGACTTCTAGGAAGTTTTGTCATCTCTCTGAGCCTCTTCCTCCATCTGTAAAATGGGGAAAATAATAGCACCTGCATGAAATTTGTACAGCTGGCATCATTGGGTGTAGTTTCTGGAATTGCTTAGCTGTTGTTCAGTCGCTCAGTCGTGTCTGACTCTTTGCAACCCCATGGACTGCAGCACGCCAGGCTTCCCTGTCCTTCACTATCTCCCGGGGAATTGCTTTGACTTGGGTTCACATCCTAACTTTGCTGCTTAAGGATTTGTTTTTCCTTTCTGGCCCTTGTTCTCCTCATTTGTAGTACAGGACCAAGTTAGGACCAGTCTTAGACGATTGTGGAGAGGGTTTGATTAAGAATAGGACCTGGCGCCTGGCAGCCACTCAGTAATGGAGATGCACTGGAGGTACATCAGCTTACGGAAAGCCTGGCTTTCAGCTGGTCTAAGGCAGAAATGCCTGCCCAGGGGCAGAGAAGAGAGAGTGGGCTGAAGGTTTGGGATGCCCTTTGTTCTCTGATTTCATGCTTGTGAAACGCTCGCTATTATGCAAACACTGTGTGAGGCTTTGTGGGATCTTTGAGGAAGAATCTAAAGGGATCCTATAGGAAAATAGTCAAAAAGCTGATGGGAGCAAAAGAAATGCCAAATCTGACACAAATGAAAAAAGTAGTCTCCTTCTGGGAGGCTAACTGATACCACTGATAGAGCAAAATCATGAGGTTATTTTACTGTGAGTTGAGGAGAAAGTGAAGTGAAAGTCGCTCAGTCATGTCTGACTCTTTGTGACCCCATGGCTCATACAGTCCATGGAATTCTCCAGGCCAGAATACTGGAGTGGGTAGCCTTTCCTTTCTCCAGGGAATCTTCTCAACCCAGGGATCGAACTCAGGTCTCCCTCATTGCAGGTGAATTCTTTATCAGCTGAGCCACCAGAAAAGCCCAAGAATACTGGAAGGAGTAGCCTATCCCTTCTTCAGCAGATCCTCCCAACCCAGAAATCAAACTGGGGTCTCCTACATTGCAGGCGATTTCTTTACCGACTGAGCTATCAGGGAAAGGAACCATGGAAAAGCAGGAATTAGGTTGAAGAAGGCAGCCTTATTGTTGGGGGCATCATTTCTATTTTTAAAATATTTTATTGATTTATTTGGTTGCCCTGAATGTTAGTTATGGCACATGGGATCTCTGATCCCCACTGTGGCACATGGGGCCTGTTTTTAGCTGTGGCCTGTGGGATCTAGTACCCTGACCAGGGTTCAAACCCTGGCCCCTTGCACTGGGAGCGCAGTCTTAGTCTCTGGATCACCAGGGAAGTCCCCATTTCTAGGTTTGAATCCTCAGAAATGCCGGTCCTCCGAGAGAGGTAGCAACCAGAGTGATACAGGCAGCATGCCAGGAAATCGGAAGTTTCACCCAGTCTCCACCTGGCAAGACAGTGCTGTGTGGAGTGAGCAGGTGCCCTGGAGCTGAGCTAGACTGATTTACATTGGTTGATCACAGGTCTAGGAGGTGAGACTGCACCAGAGCTTACAATCTGCTGTGTCAGCTTGAAGATATATTTGTTTGGTCCTCGGTGTTTGTTTTTTAAAAACATTTGGATTAGTTGTCAACAAAAAATATGTGGGACTTTATATCAAAGTCCAGATTTTCCCACTACCAATAAGAGTGCATCACTCTGGGCCTGTGTTCCTGTGTGGGAGCTATCTGTCTGCTCTGAATTAACCCTGGCACCTTTAGGTGGACACATGCTCTTAGGTAGGTCATCATCCCCACCTGGCTTGCTCCAGCCATCATGGTCCCTGCCTGGACTTGGTAGGCATTTTAGTCTGTGGGATACATTATTGAGACTATGTATAAAATGCAGGAGATGTAAGAGATACGGGTTTGATCCCTGGGTTGGGGAGATGCCCTGGAGAAGGGCATGGCAACCCACTCCAGTATTCTTGCCTGGAGAATCCCATGGACAGAGGAGTCTGGGGGTGGCCAAGAGTTGGACATGACTGAAGCGACTTAAGCATGCACACACACACAAATAGTTTATAATGAAAACCTACTGTGTAGCACAGATAACGCTGCTCAGTGCTTTGGGATGACCTAAATAGGAAGGAAATGAAAGAAAAGTGATATTTGTATATATAACTCATTCACTTTGCTGTATAGTAGAAACTAACAATTATGTAAATCAACTATACTCCGATAAAAATGAATTAAAAAATATGTCCTGGGTAGAAGATGCCTAGTTTGACTCAAGTTCAAACTGACACTGAGGTTTCCCCTGCCAACCGCCTTTGTTGGTGGTGAAGACAGAAGATGAGCTTTGGCGAAGGAGGACCTTCATGAGAAGCTCTGGGTGATGGCCGAGTGTGAGAGTCAAAACAGAGTTAAAAAGAGGATTTTGGCCCTTTCTGTCTGGAACCACCACTATGCATTGATGACTGGAGAAAATAATGTAATTTGATTGTTCCACTGGGTCATTTCTGGGAATATGAAGACATTTTTCCAAAACTGGAAGTCCGCATACGTTGGGAGAGTAGCTTAAGGCCGGGTCCTGCGTTCTCCTTGGTGGCCATGCTCCCCAGGCCCCTGCTCCGTCCACGGCAGATGCTTGTGTCCTTGTGAAGCTCGACTGCATTAGAGGTGACCCAGTTCCCCCCCCCCACGGAACTCTGTCAGGGTTGAAGCCGCGTTTGTCTGCTGGAGAAATCCCCAGCCTGCTTCTCCTCCCTGCATGGCATTTGGCAGATGTGTCCTGCAGAAGGAATGCGGAGTATTTCCCTTTCCGTCATGTCAGATCATCTGGCCTGGGCCTGGCCCTTCCCCAAGAGTCCCGTGGACACAGCTGGAGCCGGGCGGGGCCCAGGCAGGGTGCTGGGCTGGGAGCCGTGGCCTCCCCTTGGCTGGAAGGCCGCAGCGGAGCAGAACCGACTGAGGCCAGTGCGTCCCACCGGATGGGGGAAGGTGCCCTGCATGACGCAAGAGGAAGGAGGTGGGGCATGCGAGGTCCCTGCCTGCTCCTGGGGACTCAGCTCTAATCCTGAGACCGGGGCCTGTGAACTCTCCCACAGTGCTCACGGCTCAACGCGGAGATCCCCACGAAGAGGAAGTTGTTTCTGCAGCGGTGGGTCCAGGTTCGGGGTGGCTTGAGATTAATAAAACTTTTGGAATCTTTGTGGAGAAGATGAAATTACCCATAGAGAATTAAGGTCAATAGAGGGGCTCTGGCAAGGGAGGAGGCCTGGTATCTAAGCTACCTGAGTGTCACAAGGAATCTGCCTTTTCAGCTTCTGTTCTATTAGGCCCGAAGGTGCAGTCATAAAGGGTGGAAAGACACTTGGATCAGATTTTGTTTGTTCACCTGTGAACCTGCCATTGCTTGGTCACCTGTTGGTCAGGGCAGACCTGACAGGTGGGAGAGGGTGGGCATGAGGCCCAGAGGACCTGGGCATGTTAGGACATCCGTGGTGGGTAATCCACACTGGGGAAAGTCAGGGAGACACTCCAAAGTCAGCAGAGAAGGTCAACCAAAATGTCAAGTGCAGAGGAGCCAGACAGAATTCAGAGAGGCCGGACTTTGTCTGCAAGATTTTGCACAGTAGGCTAGAGGTTGAGTGCTGTCATTTCAGAGCTTCACCGATCTAGATTTAAACACAGACCAAACTGTATCTACTGGTGGCTGGATCATTTTTTCAGTTGCAGATACTGACTTCTGGAAGACTGATTCCTTTTCAAAGCAGACAGGTGCCAAGCCTGAGTCTGTCACTTCCCAGCTCCGAGATTCCCGTTTCTTTGGCTGTAAGACTCACATCATACTTGTTTTTGAAAACTTGTGATGATCAAAATTGATACAGGTTAAGGCCTCTGTTATAACTTTAAACATAATTCTTTAGAAACCAGAGTAAGTGAACACATCTATAATAGTAAGTATATGGCACTTCTGGAGGAGGCCCTGGCAGCCCACTCTAGGATTCTTGCCTGGAGAATCCCATGGACCGAGGAGCCTGGCTGGCTACAGTCCATGGGGTCATGAAGAATCAGACATGACTGAGCGACTGAGCACGCACTCACACACATGGCACTTGCATGCTTAATCTAATTGACACACATGAAATCTGAAATATCAGAGATGAGGCATCCTTCGAAGGCCCACATGGAACATTTCCATAAACTGACAGCATTCCAGGTCCGAAAGTCTCAAATCTGAAGGTGTATGTCACATTCCTTATGACTGCCCTTGCCTTCATGGAATAAACTCAGCGATGTTGCTGATCTACACTGTCAATACCCACAGTTCTTGAAAACTCAAAGTCAAGTGAAGCCATGAAGCTGCAGAATATAAATATCATGTGATACCAATTACCTGAAATGGAAAACACACAAGCCTTTTTGTTTTTATGGACAAACATTAACACTTGGGTTAGTAAAAGCATAGAGACATGGTAGAAAGGATTTACACAATTGTTGTGAGTGTTTCAGAAGTTACTTAAATCAGAAAGATTTTGCTAAAAATGAAAAAGGTCTGAAATAAATGTGGTGAGTCTACATATGTGAATCTAGTCTATGTTTACCAAGAGAATTGTCATATCCCTTACTTCATAGTCCTTTATGCTTGAGATTATTGGAATAAAAAAGAAAAGGCTCGGTGTTGGGCACATATTGGTATTTAGCAAACAAACAAATTTAGCTTTGTCCAGACCAGTTAAAAATTTTTTTTAAAAATTCATTTTAAATTCTTTTAGGCTAAGCTGGGTACTCATGGCTGTGTACAGTCTTTCTCTAGTTGAAGCAAGCAGGGACCACTCTTTGTTGTGGTGCTCAGGCTTGTTATCAGGACTTTCTTGTTGCAGAGCACAGGCTCTAGGTGTGAGGGCTCAGTTGCCATGGCGCAGGGCCTTAGTTGTCTCTTGGCATGTGGGATCTTCCTGGACCAGGGATCGAACCAGTGTCTCCTCTACTGGCAGGCGGACTCTCAATCACTGGAACACCAGGCTTCAGAGAGCATTCAGTGAGCTGATGTGGGTGAAAGTCCCCAGGGCAGGCGCCTAGGGTGGGTTTCCACTCTCCTTCCATGTCCTCCTGTTCCTCCCCAGGCCTCTCATCTGGAGGGTGTATCTCATGGCACTGGGCTGGCTTCTGGGGTTGGGGCAGCAGTAAAACCATCTGCTCCCACTTGTCTGTTCCCTCCAAATCTGCTCAGAGGGGCAGCAGGGAGCCTCAGAATCTGGGGAGACAGGGCATCTTAGTCCATGGCCAACTGTCTCATCCCTGCATCTAATAGGGCATCGAAACACTCCCCTGCCCAGTCCTGCCTGGCAGGTCAGGGAGCCATGGGTGTTCCTAGCTGCCCTGCTCCTGCATTATCCTGCCATGTTATTCATTAATGCCCACCCTGATCTCCCCTTAGGCAGTGGGCTTTCTTACCTTTTTAGGATAATTAGCTAACCTATTACACAATAAAACGTGGCTTGGTTTCCATGGTGATTTGTATGCTCTGTCTCATGAGCTTTTGAAGGAGCCTATCTTAATCTTCATCAGCCTTACCGCGGCTAGTCTCTGCCGTATCTCATTACAGGGAAAGTTTCCTTGAGAAAACACTGTATTTCTTAATACTCCTCTGGCTGGGGCAAAAATTCCAGCATACAGCACGACGATTATCGTTACTGCTCTTGTATTCATATACTTGAGGTTTGCCGAGAAAGCAGCAGATTCTCAGTCTTCATGACATACTCACAGGCACACACACACAGTGGTAACTGTGAGAAGTGATGGATGTGTTAACTGTCTTGGTGAGCATTTCACAATACGTGTATCAAATCACCACGTGGTACACCTTAAATCTAGACAATTCTCTTTGTTAATTGTAGCTCCATAAGGATGGGGAGGGGGAGAAAATTTGCATTTTGGAAACAAAGGCTTCTTGGGTTCAAGTTCATTGATTTGCCTCCAGTGCAGTCTGTAATTGAGAGCAACTTGTTTTTCATTATGAGTTTCATTATCATCAGGACGGATTAAACGCTTAGCATACACGCTGTTAAGCATCTTAAAGACACTTAGGACGCGTGTCTCTGTGGCCACTCTGCACATATGCGCGGTGAAACCTCGATGTCTCCGTTTGGGGAATCTCTGAGAAATGCATGAGGGATTTCAATCAATGGCTCAAATGGAGAGTTTGCAGATGGCAAACACTGCGAAATATTGGGCGGGTGGGAACAAACCATTTTGAGTCAGACCCAGTGGGAGGCATGCAATGTGGGCAACTTCTTAATGAATATAGACCCTCACATCCTGTGCATTATTTACCCAGCTGTGCCTATTACTATTTCAATAATTTAAGGCAATTTGTTACAGGGCTAACTTGACTGATTGCAATCAATAAGCAAGAAGCCTTGAATCTGAAGTAAACTGCTTAAGGAACGCAGCTGGTTTTCCTGGGGCAGCACAATGCCCCTCCATTAACCCTTTCTGCCCCTGAAGCATCTCAAGAGGGGTCTTAAGAGATGAGTGTTGAAGGGTCCGCACTGTGCCCTCATCCAGCTGTGGGATGCACTTGGCAGGTTCTTGCTGTTGCTACTGAAAGCGTGGTCCATGCATTGGTGGCTTCAGTTTTAACATCAGCATCATCTGGACCGTTTTAGAAATGTGAGTTCTCAGGCCCCTCCCACCCCAGACCTACTGAATCAGAAACTCTGGGAGGGGACTGCATTAGCTGTGTTTTAACAAGCCTTCCAGATGATTCTGGTGCTCACTCAAGTTTGAGAAGTTTGCCCACTGGACTTGGGCAAGACCAAGTGTTAAGATAATAATAGAGAATGTAACTGGAGTTTAGTTTTAATATCCATCAAATGTCCTTGTATTCTGGTCCCCAAGATTATGAGCTGCAAGGCATGTGACTTCTCCATCCCCGATACCGCCTGCCCTCCACCCTTCCCATGTGTCACTCCCAGCATCCTCTCCTCCACAGCATCCTGCATCCCTCAGGCTGTGCTCCACGGCTCTTTCGAGCAGAGCTCTCACTTTCACACTCCAAAGGGAGAGTTCTGGTTTTGCACATATTGCAACTGCCAGAACTGCCAGAAGTGACATTTATTATAAAACATGTATTTCGCTTTATCGCATCTCCCCGACAACTAACTATGACATTCCTTCCAATCCTCAAACAAATCTAGGAATAGAATGAGTTCAGCAAGCAGTTTCTGGGAGCAGCATTTCTTGATTAGTTTCTACTCTCTTATGACAGGGGAGTGACTCTTATTTCAATAATTGAATTAATAGGCAGTATTTAGAACTGGTTAGTATCTTAGCTTACCCCCCTCTTTACAACAAGAATAAGAGAGCTTCAGTATACTTAATACACACATATTTCTAAAACAGCTTTTGTGAGATATCGTTCACATAGCATACAGTTTGTCCATTTAAAGTGTATACTTTGGCATTTCCTGGCCTTCCAGTGCTTAGGACTCAGAGCCTTCACTGCCAAGGGCCCAGGTTAGACCCCTGGTCAAGGAACTAAAATCTCACAAGCTGTGTGGAGCAACCAAAAAATAAAAAAGAGAGAAAAGTATACAGTTTAAGCCACCCAGCTGGCTCAGACAGTAGAGCATGAGACTCAAGGTGCACAGTTCAATAGCTTTAAGTATATTCTGAGAGTCATGCAACCATCATTACACTCAGTTTTAGAATATTTTCATCTTTCCCTAAATAAACTCTGAGGCCTTTAATCATCCCCACCCCCAATTCCCTCTTGCCCTGTAGCCCTAGGTAACCATGAATCCACTTTCTGTCTCTATGGGTTTATCTGTTCCAGACGTTTCAATTATTTCATGTAAATGTGCTTCTTCAATATACAGTCTTCTGTAAACGGCTGATTTCCCTTAGCATCCATCCTTTTCCCTTAGTTCATCCATCTTGTAGCGTGAATTGGAACTTTATTCCTTCTTTTTGGCTGAATCTCAGCACCGTTTTCCTTCCAGACTCCCTCCTCTCCACTCTGTCACTTCTTAAGCTGGATTTTAGCTCCAGACTGTTGTGTGTGTGTTTATTTTTAAGAATCAAGAGTTATTTACATTTAGTGTCATCATCAGCATCCTTTCCCCTTTTCTTCCCCCCTCCCTCCCCCGAGGTGGGAAGCAGATTCTTGCACTGAGAGATTTTCGAGCAGTGAAAATAATTTTAATAGCATAGTTTAACTCAATATACATAAAATATTATTTAAACATATAATCAATATTCCAAATTATTAATATTTTATATTCCTTTATTCATACAAGATCTTTGAAATCCAGTGTGTATTTTATACTTACAGCACATCTCAATTTCGATGCAAAATCTGCACTAGAAATATTTGGCTTGCATTTGAATTTCATTAAGCTTACTGTCAAAATTCTTGTCACTGCGTGGTGGCTCCCATATTGCACTATTTATCTAAAGTTAAAAATAAGCATTTGTAGTTTTTCAAATTTTGAATCAACACATCTTTGATACTATTTGAAAGGTCTTATATTCTATAGGCAATGGTTTGGATCTTAATTGGAGATCTTTCATTCTTGCAGAATACATTTAAAATTTTTCTCTTCATCATTTTAAGCAAAAGTTCCATAGCTGAAATAACAATTTCTTTTACCATCTTTCCATCTAAAATTTTTTCATGTCTGTAGTGCGGGAATCTAAACCATTTTATAGCTGGCCAAAGTTATAAACTCAGATTTATTTGAATTTGTTTAAAAACCTTTGTTAGACACAATTCTGATTTCTGATGACTAATTTTCTTGATTCTTCTCTGGCCATTGACAGGAAATGTCTTATAGAATTCTCTGTGTATTTGTTGAACATGTCTCTTAATAGTATCCACTTAATTGTCCTAATTTTTTGTTACACAACAGATTCTCATTTTACTCTGCTGCAATAAGTTGTATTTACTATTCGTTGTGAAATTTGCAGCATGTTTTCTTTTAGCTTCTTATTTTTTTTTCTGCAAAAAATATTCATAAGCAAATTACAATGTCACATCACTGTGTAACAAAATAATTAGAACTGAGTTAGTTCATTGATGCTGAGAAGATTGGTGATGAGTTTAATGCTAGAACCAACACAAGCAGTTTGAATCTTGTTGCTGGGCTTAGGAAACCAAGCCCTATCAAGTGACTTTGTTAAGCGTTTCCCTCTTGCCTACAACTTGGGCTTCCCTTGTGGCTCAGATGGTAAAGAATCTTCCTACAATGCAGGAGACCTGGGTTCCATCCCTGGGTTGGAAAGATCCCTGGAGGAGGGAATAGCAACCCACTCCAGTATTCCTGCCTGGAGACTTCCACGGACAGAGATGGGCTATAGTTCTTGGGTCCCAAAGAGTCAGACATGACTGAGCGACCCTCACTTTCACTTCACTTGCCTACGACCCAGATCGTGGCACACAAGACAGCGCTCTGTGGAGCTCAGTGGCCTCCATCACAAAGAGACATTGTCCTCTCCTCCCAAAGAGGAGTCTGCACGTCATCAGAGCAACATGGGTCCATGACTCCCCTCCGCAGGGATGGAGAAGGGGACGGTGGCCGGAGATCACATGCCTTTGGAGACCTCCGCCATGCACTCTGCTGCCATGCCTCATTCATGCTGCCCTCTCCAACCTTATGGATGTTTCTTTCTTTAATATTTATTTTTATTTATTTAGTTGGCTGTGCCAGGTCTTAGTTGTGGCACACAGGATCTTTGGTCTTTGCTGAGGCATACGGATCCTTAGTTGATGGCCTGGGGAATCTATTTCCCTGACCGGGGATTGAATCCAGGCGCCCTGTACTTGGAGCACCTAGTCTTAAACACTGGATCTCCGGGGAAGTCCCCTGTGGATGAGTTTCCTGATATAGGAACCTTTTCAATACACCCAAGGGTGTAAGCACAAGAGTGATTTGGGCTCCAAGGGGAAACGTTAAGGGGACTACAGCTACACCATTGGGAGGAACACTCACTTCACAGAGATCCTGAGGCTCAAACAGGTGCGGTGACTTGTCTGAGGCAACAGGGAGAACGAGCAGGACCAGGGTTGAGGGGCAGGTTCTACTGATGAATGGTTTGCCCACCTTCCCACATACCGGAAACTTTGAATTTATTGTGGTTGCTTCCTTTCCTTCAACACCCTTTCTTACATTTACTCCGAAACAAGCCTACCTAAGTGGAAACCCTGGGGGCCACTCCACGGTGTGTGTTCCCTTCTGGGGTAGCTGCTGTCACATTTCTGTCCCACAGTCTTTAAGTTGCTGGTTCCGGCTCAGATTGGAATCGCCCCCTTCCCCCACCCCAGCCTCCAGTTCCGGCCCTCGAGCTGCAGACTCATGTCTGCCTGCTTCATATTGTTTTTTTCTTGTATTTTACCTTAATTTTAATTTTTTTCCTTTGAGTCATTTTATTGAGTTATTATTGGAGTCTAGCTGCTTTACAATGTTGCATTAGCTGCTGTACACCACTGTACAGTCACTGTGCAGCAAAGTGAATCAGCTGTATGTACGCATATATTCGCTCTTCCTTGGATTTCCTTCCCATGTCGGTCACCACAGACCACTAAGCAGAGTTCCCTGTGCAATGCAGTGGGTTCTCAGTAGTGATGTATTTGTACACAACACTGTTATATGTCAATTCCAATCTCCCAGTCCATCCCACACTCCTCCCCTTCCCCCTGGGCATCCACACATTTGTTCTCCACATCTGTATCTCTATTTCTGTTTTGCAAATAAGTTCCTCTATACCATTTTTCTAGATTCCACATATACACTAATATACAATACTTGTTTTTCTCTTTCTGACTTCCCTCTGTATGACAGACTCTAGGTCCATCCATGTCTCTACAAACGGTACAATTTCATTCCTTTTTATGGCTAATATTCCATTGTATGCATATGCTGGAGAAGACTCTTGAGAGTCCCTTTTGACTTCACAGAGATCAAACCAGTCAATCCTAAGGAAATGGTGTCCTGAATATTTGTTGGAAGGACTGATGCTGAAGCTGAAGTTCCAATACTTTGGCCACCTGATGCAAAGAACCGACTCATTGGAAAAGACCCTGATGCTGGGAAAGACTGAAGGCAGGATGAGAAGTGGGCAACAGAGAATAAGATGGTTGGATGGTATCGCTGACTCAATGGACATGAATTTGAGCAATCCCTGGGAGACAGTGAAGGACAGGGAAGCCTGGAGTGCTGCAGTCCATGGGGTCCTATGCAAAGAGTAGGACATGACTTAGTGACTGAACAACATTATATGTGCCACATTTTCTTTATCCATTCCTCTGTTGATAGACATACAGATGGCCAACAAACACATGAAAAGATGCTCAGTGTCACCAATTAGTAGAGAAACGGAAGTCAAAACCACCTGCTTTCTTAACATTACTACACAGATGTCTCAAAATGTCCAACACAAGACTCTGATTGTTCATTTCCTGCCAATGGTTCCTCCCTATGCTCAGCCTTTTCCATCACATAAATGGCATCACAATTCCTTCACTGCCTAAGTGAAGAATCAAAGAGACCTCCCTCCGTCATCTTTCTTTTATCCCCCACATTGGTGGACCCCAAAGGCACGCTGAAAATCTATTCCCAAATTGTCACCTCCAAGAGCTACCCCAGTCTAATGCTCTTCCTAAGTTGCTGGATCTATTACAATAACTCTTAGCTTGATCCTATAAAGGATTGAGTGTATCCTAAAAACCCATTCTTCCTTAACTGCTAGATGGACCATTCAAAGTATGAACCAAAAAATGTCACCTTCTAGCTTAAATGCCTGTGATGACTTCTGTCTGTCTCTAGAATGAAATACAGGCTTCTTTTGGCTGTAAAGCACTTCCCAGTCTTTTCCACTGTCTGCCACCTCTCAGGAGAACAAGAGTTCTTTAGGCAGGGACTATTCTGTCCTCTCTGCCGCTGAGCCCATGTGTCCAGCACATGGTGAGAGCTTAGTAACTGTTGATGGACTGTCTAACTGGTTCTACTCCTGCCTTGGCCTTTTTGCTTCCTTGTCTGACCACTAGACCCCAGATCCATTGCTGACCTTGGGATTCCAGCACTCAGATCAAAGGCTGACAGTGGTGCGGTGGTTTTGTGATGAATACACTCATTCGAAAATATCAGTTCGAGGTATGTCTGTTATGATACCTTCCAAGGAACTATCACGTGGTAAAGTTTGGAATTTGTTGGGAAGAGTGGATTCTTCTCCTTCACTTCATCGCTCATTTTCATCTGAAAGCTCTGTTGTCCTCTGATTGGGGTCCTTTGAGCTTTGAAGACCACATACTGTGTTTTGTCCAGAGGTCAGGCTGCAGCTCTTGAAGAAAACCCCACCACACACCCCACCCCCTGTAGATTACTTTAAGGTGAACCGAGCCTGGGAATGAAGAATGCTCTTCACGGTAGGAAGCCACTAACATTTCTGCATTTGAGAAGAGTTAAGCATCAAACCATTAAAACGCTCCTGGCTAATGAAACGGAAGGAAAAAGAGCTGTGAGAGAAGCATTCTCTACCCTCATAAATACCAAGCAGTGTTCCTAGGTGACCAGAGAAAATGCCTGGGGGACCCAGAGACCTTTTCCGGGCGTAATGGGTTCAGCAGGGAGGGAAGGGGTCTGTGCCATTCCCCCTTCCGCTAAAGAGCAGGCTCCTGGGTTGCAGACTTTTGGGGGATGGTCCTTCAGCCCAGCCTTCTGATCTGCCCCTTGGCATCTTGTCCATAGGGCTCCGCACACCCAGACTGGCTGTGTTCTGAGGTTGGTCAGGGACCATCCTGGGCAGAAGGGAAACATCACTGATGAAGCAGGAACTCCTTCAAATCCTTAGTGAGAAGGGATTTTCTGAAAGCTGCTTGGATGCTGGGATTCAGCCAGGGGTAAAAGGGGGAGCTCACACTCTTAACAAGTGAGACCTGACTTAAGTCCTTAATAAGTGAAGGACTACAGGCATCTGATGAGGGCCAGCCACGTTAGAGCAAAGCTCAAATGGTAGGGACACGGAGGATGGGGACATCAACACGGAGGGCAGGGAAAGGAGTCAGGCGAGGGGCCCAGGTGAGCAGACAGCCTGAGAGGGCCTGGGGCTGTGAAAGGTCTTGGGGAGCTGCAGACAGATCTGTATGGCTGGAGCATCAGGTTTGGAAGCAAAGTTTACCCTGGAATGTTAGTGCTGGGCAGGTCAGTTAGAAAAGATCACTCTGGCCACAAGGTGAAAAGCAGCTTGGAAAGGAAATGAGGGCTCAGAAGGTATGGGCATCCCCAGCGTTCACTGCAGCGCTGGTTATAGTAGCTGAGACACAGAAGTAACCTAAATGTCCTCAACAGAGAAGTGGATGAAGGAGCTGTGGTGTGTGTATGTATACACACACACGCACACACAGTGGAATACTACTCAGCCATAAAAGGATGTAATAATGCCACTTGCAGCAACATGGATGGAGCTAGATTATCATATGGAGTGAATTATGTCAGACAAGGACAAAATCCATATGATGGCACTCATATCTGGGCTTCTCAAGTGACTCAGTGGTAAAGAATCGAGCTGCCAATGCAGGAGACATAGGTTCGATCCCTGGGTCAGGGAGTTTCCCTGGATGAGGAAATGGCAACTCATTTCAGTATTCTTGCCTGGAAAATCCTGCAAACAGAGGAGCCTGGTGGGCTACAGTCCATGGGGCCACAAAGAATCAAACGCGACTGAGCACAGATGCACCACTTACATGTGGAATCTAAAAAGATAACACAAATGAACAGATTTACAAAACAGAAACAGATCCACAGACTTTGAAGACAAATCTATGGTTACCAAAGGAAAAATGTGGGGAAGGGATAAATTAAGAGTTTGGCATTAACATATACACACTATATAAAATAGGTAATTAACAAGGACCTACTGTAGAGCAGTAGGGAACGATACTCAATATTCTGTAATAACCTACATGGGAAAAGAATCCTAATAACCTACATGGGAAAAGAATGTGAAAAAGAGTAGATATATGTGTATATATGACTGAATCACATTGCTGTACACCTGAATCTAACACAACAGTGTAAATCAACTATACTCCCAATATAAAATACAAAATTAAGTTAAAAAAAGAAGGTGATGGTCTAACCTGGCCAAGGCTGCAGTGGGGTGCAGAGGAGTGGATGACAGAGGTATCAAGCATTTAGGATCAGCAGGTGGTGGTGGTGGGTTGAGAATAATTTTCTTGAACATGGCACATAGCTTATTCCATATAGATGGGGACAGGGGTTGTGGTTAGAGGATCAGGTTTCGGGAGAAGATAGAGTTTGGTTTTGGACACATGAGTTTGAGATGTCTGCAGGTCATCTGAGGATGCTCTGAAGATAGGGTGCTTTAGTTGGGGCCCAAACACATTATCCCATTAGACATAGGTTCAGACCCAGGGAACATCAGCTTCAGAGCAGAAATGGAAGCCAATAATGGATGAGATTGCCCAGGGAGATTACAAATATAGACACTGGGCCAGATTAATCAGCAGGGTTTGCATGTTAAAATTCTCCCATCCAGTGCCCTGATGGCATGGAGAGGCAGCTGAATCCTTGGTAACCGGGTGAGAAACTGTCTCATTCTGAGGGTCGGCTGTGGACCTGCATGTAAGCCTTGCTGTGATGTTTAGGACACCCGGGGAAGCAGAGTTACAGTTTCTCAGTAGAGGGACAGGGGTTTGAATTCAGTGTATTCAGTCTGAGTGAGTGAGAGGGGAATGAATATCTAAATGAGGAGACCCTGGTGGCTAAACCCTGGGCCCATGGGGCCCAGATCATTTGAAACAAATCATTGAAATCAAAGAAAATCTGCCCCCCTTGCCACATAGCTGAACTCTTCTTTCTTTCTGAGTTGGAGTGGCACTGGTTTTGTCTGGAGTGGAGAATGAGGCAAGTTGGTAAATACTCAGGAGGAGGCACTGATGAGCTATTGATATTCTAAACCTAAGGAGCCAGCAGCTTGCCAACAGTCAGTAGCTTTTCCCACCAGTTTAATCATCGCCATCTGCTCCATCTCACATGCCCTTACTCTTCAGTGCTAAGTGTGATGGGCCCTGAAAAGAGACACGTGGAATGTTGCTCTTTCCTTCTGAGTGGAGTGTTTCGTTACTGTTTCTGCCACCAAAGACAGATCCTACTGAGTTCAGGACTAAACGAAGGGCCATTGTTGATTGCAAGATGAGTGTGGGCAGAGGAAGGCCTGGGCTTCCTGGCGACAGTGGCCGTTGGAGGAGAAAAGGGCAGGGGATGTCCCTGTAGACAGTGACCAGGAGGCAAGGTGCTGGGGCTTCATGCCAAAAAGTTCCCTGGGCAAGTAAGGGGCAAAGCGAGGTCAGGCACTGTTCAGCTGCTAAGCGGGTCATGGTCAACTCCAGCTCCGAGTGGTAAGTAAAGCAATGCCATAGGTTCACGTTCCTGAGATGGATACAGCATCAGGCATGACTGGATACAGTGCTCAGGAGTACCAGACTTTGTCTCTCACCTCTTTCTTCTTCCCTTTGTGTGACTCCACTGTTGGACAGGTTTTTCACACACAGTGGCTGCCGGCAGCTGTGGCTTCTTTTGTCCAGCTTTACAATGATATCAGTTGAAAGTTCTGGCTGAAGTTCCAGCACCGAATCTTTGTGTAGGTAGGATCTCTTGTCCATGCCCAAACTGATCACCATAGCCACAAGGATGGACGCTTGTTAGTTCTGGCTTGAGTTGGGTGTTTCCTTGTTGAGATAGGGAGAGATGGAGGCAGGCCCAACACAATGGTATGGAAGGGGATGAGAATGGGGGAGGTGTTCCCCCAAAGAAGACTGGATCCCTGGATGAGTTGAATGAGTAAAAGCTAAACAAGTGGGAGTCTTGGAATGCGATGTGGAAGGGTCTGATAGCAGAAAGCTTTGAGTCACATCGTAATTCTGGCCATCACTCTATTCACAAGAGGACCCTAGTGTCATGAGGTGAGGAGCTTGCTGGGGGCAGGTGGGGCCTCTGGGGTCCATTCAAGTTATTAGGGTTCAATTAGGAGATTGGTTTTAGATTGGTCTGGGATAGATGGGTTTTAGATGAGTCTGGGATAGCAGGAAGGATGCCTGAATATTTCTGTTGGGTGGGAGGAGGTCTCTGAGATTTGTGGTTGATACCAAAAAAGTTTTTTCAAACATAGGCAGGGATTTGAGTGGGATCTGAAATGAAGATCTCTTATGTGTTTCATGTAATGGACTGTTACTAACTCTGTCAGTGTGTATGTATTAATGCAGGACAGACTGTTGCAACCATTGAGGACTGTGAATGTCATTCGTTACATGTACAGCCCAGTTACAAGGGACTTTCAAATAACTGAATAGGAAAATAGATCAGTAGTTAAGTCAAATATTAAGAGTCTAAGTTTTATTTTTACTTTAGTTTTTATTTATTAAAATATATTATTTTAAAGCCTACAAAAGTTAATAACGATTTAAACTAATGTAAGAAAAGATGGGCTTCCCTGGTGGCTCAGATGGTAAAGAATTTGCCTGCAATGCAGGAGACCTGGGTTTGATCCCTGGGCTGGGAAGGTCCCCTGAAAAAGAGAATGGCTACCCATTCCAGTATTCTTGCCTGGAGAATCCCATGGATGGGGAACCTGGAAGGCTACAGTCCATGGGGTTGCAAAGAGTCAGCCACGACTAACACATATAAGGAAAGATAATAGAATGTAATGCATATCATAATTCTAGTCTTTCCTGAGTCGTTTAGTCTATTGCTGTATTATTAGATGAACTTGAGCTTGGCTGGGCCTTAGGTTTCAGGTTGGGTTTAGGTGTGCTGAAGATGGAGACATGGAGCAGACCTGAGCCCAGTGGCCATGCCCCTGGGACCAGTGGCCATGCAGGGCGAGTTCTCATGCAGGTAGAAGCAGCCTCCAGGCCAACCGAAGCCACCCAAGCACACCTAGAGCCTCTGCACCTATTAAGTCTGCTGATGCGTGATTGGCCAAAGCAGGTCACGTGCGTGGGCTCAGTCAGCTGGGGCAGGGCTCTAAAGGGAGTGGCTGCAAAGTCACATGGCAAAAGGTGGGCAAGGATGGAATGAAAATGCTGTCTTCTCAATGGCGGAAGGGAAGACACTGTAAGGCTTTCTGTGGATGGTCACTATGTATTAGAAAGAAGAGACTTGTGTTCCAACTTGTGTTAACATCGCCGTCAACAGTACTCCATTCTGGTAGAACTAGACAACAGTTAGCTAGCCTCCTGATGGCTTTAGTGTGTGTGTGTGTGTGCATGCACGTGCGCACAAGTAATTATTTACCTACAATGTACACTGTCAATCTCTTACAATTTGGTTACTATTGATAAATTAATAGTAGAAAAGTAATTACAATGAATTTTTATGGACTTTGAGATTAGTTTTGGATCCCAGAATTTCATTCTACATGGTGCTATTTGGATTTGACTTCTTTTAGCTGAATATATATATTTTTTCACTCTTGACCTTTTAGCGTGTGCTTAGATGCACACTGGTGTATCTCTCCCATTTCTTTCTTTCTTTGGCTATATATATATATATATATATATGTCTGTATGTATGTGCACGTGTGCATTCACGTGTGCTCAGTCGTGCCTGACTCTTTGCAGCCCGCCAGGCTCTTCTGTCCATGGAATTTTCCAGGCAAGAATATTGGAGTGGGTTGCCATTCCCTTCTCCAGGGGATCTTCCTGACCCAGGGATCGAACCCTTGTCTCCTGCATTGGCAGGCAGATTCCTTACCACTTAGCCACCTGGAAAGCCCTATGTATTCTGCTCGATACCTCAGGGCCACTCCTTTCCTTCCTGTCTGTCCCCTCCTTCCTGGTCGCCCACAGCCACGCCCTGAGGCCTCCACAAGCAGCTCCCTGCCCAGACCTCTGCCCAGCCTCGCCTCTGGACGCACCCCTGGAGCGGCCGCGGCCCCTCACCCCACTCCTGCGTGAGCTCCACCCTCCCCTGTGCTTGCTGCTTTGGTAACTGGTGCTGCTGGCCACCAAGCCATCTCGGCAGGCCCCTCCCTCACTCCCCGTCAGATTAACACGTCCAGGTGTGACAATTCTGCCTCCCGCCCTCACACTTCTCTGCTCCTCTAATCATCACGGGTGTCTCTCTCCTGAGCCTCCCCGGTGGTTGCTTTCCCCACCTCACGCCCACAGCACATGCAAGCCATCATGTCCCGTGGCATCAGGCCTGGCTGTAGTTCTGAGATGCGTTCTGTGTCCCGACAGTCATCAACAAGACTGCCTGCCTCCCAGGGCTCTAATTTAAAGTGTATATTATGGGGCTCCACCACACATGCACAGAATCAGAATTCCTGTTCTGGGGCCTAGGAATCTGCATTTTGAGGCACTCCTCAAGTGATTATTAGGTTCACCAGTTTGGGATACAGTGCTATAGAGCAAAGTGAAGATTCCCTCCTGGCATGTACAAGAAAGGCCCTATCTTGAGCTTCAGTCGCTTTAGCTGCAAGTTAGAGTGGACCCTGGTGGATGTGAGACCTGAACCGTGAAGAAGGCCGAGAACAAAGAAGTGATGCTTTTGAATTGTGATGCTGGAGAAGACTTTTGAGAGTCACTTGTCTGCAAGGAGATCAAACCAGTCGATCCTGAAGGAAATCAGTCCTGAATACTCTTTGAAAGGACTGATGCTGAATATGAAATATTTAGGCCACTTGATATGAAGAGACAATCCATTGGAAAAGACCCTGATGCTGGGAAAGAGTGAAGGAAAAAAGAGAAGCGGGTAACAGAGGATGAAATGACTGGGTAGCATCACCAACTCAATGAACATGAATTTTAGCAAACTCCGGGCGAAAGTGAAGGACAGAGGAGACTGTTATGATGCAGTTCATGGGCCTGCAGAGACAGACATGACTTAGCGATTGAACAACAACTTGGGATCATGATATCTTGGGACATGATCATGAGATCGTATATGTGAAATGCAGTGCACAGGGAGATAAAGAGAATTCCAGCACCTTTGGTCTTGCTATTGCTCTGCATGGCACCAGAGCCTGGGTCCACAGACCAGGCACACTGGGCCTGCTGGTGTAATCCGGCCTGCCTGTTGCTTCTAGGAACTTGCACTGTAAGCTGTTTTCACTTCTGTGCAGGCTCTCACGGCCCTGAGCCTCCCTTCTCCTCAAGGGCAGCCCCTGACTCTGGGTGAGGAGGGCGTTTCACTCTGACTCAGTTCCAACTTTGCAGGCTTGTGTTGAGTTCTGACCACAGACCTGGTTCCTCTCAGCTGTGCACTCAGCGTTCAGAATGAACTGGTGATTCATCGGGCATAGATTCTTCTTCTTCACCCCTTGCCCAGGCCCCCTCCGTGCCCTTCTCTACTCTGCTCTGGGCTCCAGGAGGTTGACCCCTAAGGATCATGTGGCCACATTGCTTTGCATGCTGGCTTCCAGCTGGGTGTCTGTATTATCTTCTTCAGGCACCCAGAACCCGTCCCACCATCTGACTTAGACAATGGAAATTCTTTGCTCACAGTTCTGGAGGCGGGAGACTCTGAGATGAAGCTGTCGGCTGGGTGGCTTGCTCCTGAGGCCTCTCCTTGACCAGCAGAGACCGCCTTCTTGTCCCTCTGATCCATTCCCTGTGCCCCCACCTGTGTGTCTGTGTTCCAATCTCCTCTTCTCATAAACACACCAGTCACATTGGATGAGGGCCCACCCTAACGACCCCATTTCATGTTAATTACCTCTTTAAGGGCCCTATCCTCAAATGCAGTCACGTTATGAAGTGCTGGGTGTTAGGACTTAACCATTTGAATTTTGGAAGGCACGACCCAGTCCCTAAGAGCAGCTAACAGGAGGCATGGTTGGGGATGAGAGGGTGGCAGAGAAGCGAGGATCGTTTGCTCCACCTTCCTCCTGCCCTAGCATCTCTCCCCAAACTGCTTCCTTCTGGTAATATCACTCCCCCACCGGCAGGGGTGGCACCTGCTTCCCTGGCATGGGCCTCTGGGCACTTTGGTCTCCTTTGTTGGTCCTCTCAGCCTGCCACCCCTCTGGGATTCTCCCTTCATTAGAGCCTGAATCAGCTGAGATAGATTCTGTTTCCTGCTGGGGAGCTGGTGGGTACGGTTTGTTCAGCCCTGGTGGTCTTCCGCTTGCTTGTCTCAGACATCCAGGCATATTGCCCCTACCCAGGGGAGAGGGATCAGAGTCCATGCTGATGGAACAGTGTTGTTGTTCAGTTGTTAAGTCGTGTCCGACTCTTTGCCACCAGGCTCCTCTGTCCTTCTCTATCTCCCGAAGTTTGATCAAATTCATGTCCATTGAGTCGGTGATGGTCCATAACCATCTTATTCTCTGCTGTTCCCTTCTCCTTTGGCCTTCAGTCTTTCCCAACATCAAGGTCTTTTCCAATAGTCAGCTCTTCACATCAGGTGGACAAAGTATTGGAGCTTCAGCTTCAGCATCAGTCCTTCCAGTGACTATTCAGGACTGATTTCCTTTAGGGTTGACTGGTTTGATCTCTTTGCTGTCCAAGGGACTCTCAAGAGTCCTCTCCTCAATTTGAAAGCATCAATTCTACATCACTCAGCCTTCTTTATGGCCCAACTCTCACATTTGTATATGATTACTTGAGAAACCTGAAAAACTAGGATGGCATCTGGTCCCATCACTTCATGGCAAATAGATGGGGAAACAGTGGAAGCAGTGACAGACTATTTTCTTGGGCTCCAAAATCACTGCAGATGGTGACTGCAGCCATGAAATTAAAAGACTCTTGCTCCTTGGAAGAAAAGCTATGATCAACCTAGACAGCATATTAAAAAGCAGAGACATTACTTTGCTGACAAAGGTCCGTCTAGTTAAAGCTATGGTTTTCCCAGTAGTCATGTATAGATATGAGAGTTGGACCATAAAGAAAGCTGAGGGCTGAAGAATTGATGCTTTTGAACTGTGGTGTTGGAGAAGACTCTTGAGAGTCCCTTGGACTGCAAGGAGATCCAACCAGTCCATCCTAAAAGAAATCAGTCCTGAATATTCATTAGAAGGACTGATGCTGAAGCTGAAGCTCCAATACTTTGGCCACCTGATGCAAAGAACTGACTCATTGGAAAAGACCCTGATGTTGGGAAAGACTGAAGGCGGGGGGGGGGGGGGCGGGCAGAGAAGGGGACGACAGAGGATGAGATGGTCGGATGGCATCACCGACTCAATGGATGTGAGTTTGAGCAAGCTCCAGGAGTTGGCGATGGACAGGGAGGCCTGGCGTGTTGCAGTCCGTGGGGTCACAAAGAGTCAGACATGACTGAGAGGCTGAACTGAATTGAACTGGAGAAACCATAGCTTTGACTATACAAATCTTTGTCGCCAAAGTGATGTCTCTGTTTTTTAATATACTGCCTAGGTTTGTCAAAGCTTTTCTTCCAAGGAGCAAATGTCTTTTAAATTCATGTTGCAGTCACTGTCTGCAGTGATTCTGGAGGGCAAGAAAATAAAATCTGTCATTACTTACACTTTTCCCCCTTCTTTGCCATGAAGTGATGGACTTGGGTGCCAAGATATTAGTTTTTTGAATGTTGAGTTTCAAGCCAGCTTTTTCACTTTCCTTTTTCACCCTCATCAACAGGCTCTTTAGTTCCTCTTCACTTTCTGCCATTTGAGTGGTATCAAATGCATATCTGAGATTGTGAACCAATACAACACTGTAGGAGAAAGGCTCCCTTCCCCCTTTGATGGTAAGCAAGGCTTCCTGGAGGAGGAAACACCGTGGCTACAAGGGGGATGGATCTGGTGGATGAAGAAGGACGTGAGGTGGGACAGAAGTTACAGCAAAAGCCAGAGCCGAGAGATCTCAAAGCCAGGATGGCCCTCCCCAGGTTGGGGTCCCTGGCATTGCCATCGCCATGGTCATGTGGTTAAAGCCTTGACCAGCGTCAGACCTTCTTTTCCCCCCCGTTCCTGTGCTTGGCCTGTCACAGAGGCCAGCTGAGTCTCCTAATATGCTTCCCCTCTGCCCATCCTCTTTTCTCCATTTCCCTGACACTTCGGTGTGACACTCTGAGATGGGGGGAGGGTGAGGTCTTATCTGGCCATTGTATGGCTGGAAGAAATGCAAAAAGATGAGCCTTTTAAAAATCATTTTAATTGGAGGAAAATTGCTTTACAATATTGTGTTGGTTTCTGCTGTACAACGAGGAGCATCAGTCATAATTATGTACATATCTCCCTTTGCTCCTGAGCCTCCCTCCCTTCCCCACATCCCACCCCTCTAGGTCATCACAGAGCGCCAGGCTAGGTGAGATGAACCTTTTTTTGGACATCAATTTGATGACTTGCAGTAATCTAGGTAGTTTATGTTTCATAAGTTTTGTTTCTTTTTAAAAGCTTTTTTGGCTGCATCCCTCGGCGTGTGGGAATCTTAGTTCCCCAACCAGGGATTGAACTTGTGCCCCCTGTAGTGGATGCTCGGAGTCTTAGCCCCTGGACCACCAGGAGGTTGGATAGATTTTAGTTTTGACTTTCATCACATTCTTGGGAGGTAAAGTAGTACTATCGCATCAGCTGATGAAGAAGATGCGCCTCAGAGGTGCTCGTGAAGTATGTTGCCTCTCTGCCTTGAAGGTGACCTTGAATCTGGACCCAGGGCCAGACCAGGACTGGTGGCAGTCTGTCTCTGGGAGGTGGCCAGGCAGGTCCCCAGGGTTGAGGGACTGCAGCGTGACCCACAGCTCAGGTGCTTAGAGACGTAGCTCGCGCTCCCCACAGCCAGCTGCAAACAACATTTCAGGAGATCTGGACAGTCCTTGAAGGGAGGTTTTATTTCTCTGGGCAGCTCTAGGGTGCATTTTCACCCAGTGGGCCCCAGAGAGGAGACGAGAACAAATGTGTGTGTGTGTGTTTTTTTTTTTGGCCTGCCTGCTGGTGAAATGGAGAATATTTTTAGCAGATTTGAAAGCTTTGGAGACAAATCCCGTTACTCCGGGCCCAGCTCATAGCAGGCACTCAATAAACCTTTGTTGAATGCTGCTGAATGTTACTCGTTGGCACAAATGATCCTCGGTGAATGCGCACATTAGGGGATTTGATGAAGATGTCAGCCATCCTGACCGTAAAAAGTAATCTTTATGATGCCATAAAGAGGAACGTGGACAATAGCTAGAATGTCATCCATGAGCACAATAAATATTTCCCTGAAGTTCCTCTGCCCATCAGAAAACCACTTTGCATGCACTTTCAAAACCAGTGGCTCGTTTCAACTCTATGTAAAATGCCATTCTTTTTAATGGGAAATGATTGGGTTTGCAATTAACCAAAGTGCACGATAATCATGTCCACCTCGATTGATTTATGGGGCATCGAGAATTGCAAGAAGGTTAGTGGGCAAGCAGGGTTTTCGGTGCTGCCAAACACAGTCAGGATACTATTCCCAGTGTGGAATAATAATAAAAAAAAACCTTGGATGATGTGGTTATTCAGTCAGCCAGCCAGAGCCTGCTGAGAGCCTGCTGTGTGCCAGGTGTGGTCCTAGGGATGCAGAGTTAAAATGTCAGAGGCGCTATCCTCCAGGGGACTCACAGCCTAGTGGTAGCCAATGGCAAGAAAATGTCACAGGGTTGGGAGGGAGGCATGCCCAGGTCACTAGGAGAGGACACGGAGGGAAGAGCAAAATGTGACTTGGATGGGTAAGGAGACATTCAGGAAAATGGAAGGGATTCTTGAGGGGTGATGCAGGGAGCTAGGCGAGGGGGCCCTGGGTCCATCCTGGACCTGATGGAAGGCTGGGGATGTGGGCAGCAGCTGGAGGAACGGTGTGGGCGCTGAGGCTGGGCAGGTAGCGGGGGCCAGGGAGGGGTGTCTCTGTCTGTCCAGGAGTCTGCACATCACCCATACCTGCCCGGTGGGAAGATGGAGTTGTAACTCTAACCTGGAGACTGATCCACACTGGGCTGCCCCAGTGGACAGAGAGGTTTTCCTTACTTGAAACTGAGATCTGTCTCCCTGATGTTTGAAATCAATGGCCATTGTCCTGGCATCTGCAAGATCCCAAAGTAAGCCTATATTTTTTTCCCCAGGTTTTATGATGGTTATTTATAGTTTGCATCTTTATGGAGTTGACAGTTACAAAGCCTACCTCTGTAGGTATGTGATGATAAACACCCTCTGAATCTTCTTGGGGCACAATATCACAGCCTCCTTCAAACATTCCCTAAATGGCATACTTTTCCTTTCCACACAATCCACAGTGTCAGTTTCAACCCTGAATTTTTTCCCATTTATAAGTGTAATACACTTGTTGTAGAAAATTAGGAAAACACAGATGGTGAAAAGAAGACAAGGGACTTCCCCAGTGGTCCAGTGGTTAAGACTCCACACTTCCAATGCAGAGGGTGAGAGTCTGATCCCTGGCTGGGGGACTAAGGTCCCGTATATTGTGCAATGTGATTTAAAAAAGAAAACATAATTAAGTAGCTTGCTGGACACTTCTTTCAGCCAGACTTTCTCTGGATTACCTCTTCTGTTGGCACTCAGGTTCCACCCTGTGACTCAGTTCAGCCCACGTTAACTCTTAGGTCTCAGATTGAGCATAAATCCCGTCTCTTTGCCTCCCTCTTCACAGGCTCATGCCAGGGTCTCTGGTTCTCTTGTTTGTCCTCCCCTCTCTCTCCGGAGCCCTGGGGTGGGCCCTCGGAAAGGACTTGGCTCACTGGGACTGCCCCCACTCCCTTCCTGACTGGCTGTGGGCGCTTGTCTGTGCAGACATGAGAATGCTGGTGAGAAGTTGTTCGGGGGACTGTGGAGCTCCCCAACACCGTTCCCAGATGCTGGAGACATGGTTCTTTTTATCCCCTCTCAGTTCAGTTCAGTCGCTCAGTTGTGTCCGACTCTTTGTGACCCCATGAACCGTAGCACGCCAGCCCTCCCTGTCCATCACCAACTCCCGGAGTCTACCCAAACCCATATCCATCAAGTCGGCGATGCCATTCAGCCATCTCATCCTCTGTCGCCCCCTTCTCCCTCCTTCCCCCAATCCTTTCCAGCATCAGGGTCTTTTCCAGTGAGCCAACTCTTCGCATGAAGTGGCCAAAGTATTGGAGTTTCAGCTTCAGCATCAGTCCTCCCAATGAACACCCAGGACTGATCTCCTTTAGGATGGAAAGTCACCCACACACTCAGCTCTGTCCTTTGGCTGGGGGGTGGGGTGCGTGGTCCTTGCTCAGTGGGTTGCTGTCTTCAGTAAGGCACCCCTCCTCCGCCTCCCAGCAGGTGTCGTTTGCTCCCCAGCAAGCACAAGCATCCTTAGTGGGGCACATGGCAGGAATGTGTGTGCAATCTGGGTGTCTCCCCAGCAGCTGTCACTGTCTTCCGTCGTGCTGTTGAATTCAGGGTGTGTGCTAGTATCTAGTTAGGATTTAATTAGAAGCTTTGTGTCTTTATTATTGAAATGACTTTACTCGCTTTTCTGCTCTATCCTTTTGTAGATTTTATTCTTAATGCTATGTCAGATTTATAAAATAAATGAGAGCATATTCCTTCTTTTTCTCTACTTTGGAACAGTTTACATAATGGGAGAATTATCTGTTCCATGAACATTTGAAAGAACACGCTGTGACAACAGTCTGACCCCAGCGCCTTTTTTGGGGAGGCAGTTTTTCGAAACTTGTTTGCTTTTTTCCATGCTTGCTGGTCATTGCAATTTTTTCGCTTCTCTTTGAGACAAATTTAGTAATTTGTGTTTTCCCAGAAAATGATCCACTTCTTTGAGACTGTGAAATATACTAACATAGAATTGTACCACCTTTCTCTCTCATAGTTAAAAAAACCTCTTGCATATCTGTTTTTCTGTCTTGTTAAAAAAAAACAACCTTGCATATCTGTTCTTATGTTTTGTTAAGAAAACCCCCTTGCATATATGTTCTTATGTCTTGCTTTTCATTCCTATATATTTTTTGTCCTCTCTCTCTTTTTGGTATTAGGATTTTCAGAGGTTTCTCTACCCAAATGCAAGTCTGTAGAACCTGGTCTTGGAATTCCTGATCATTTCTACAGTGGTTAATTTCTTCGAGTTCTGCTTTATCATGTATTCTCATCTACTATCCTTGGGCTTAAAAATTCTTGAGTTGAATGTTTATTTATTTTTTTAAAATAATACGACTATTTAAATCTATGACAATTCTCAGATGACAGCCTGGTCCTTTTCTTTTAATCCCCCAGCTTTCAGCCACAAAATATAACAATCTTGCATATTCTTCCTGTAGTTAGAAGAGCTCAAACCTTCTCTTCCCTATCAGCAGCCCCTCCTGATCAGTAGTGATTTTTGCTGCAGCAAACCCATCTACTTGGTTTGGAGAAGCTGTTACGGCACTTGGTGGGTGACCTTGAGAATGTTTGAGGTGTGTTTGGTTCCTTCATACCTCCAATAGGCTCTTCCTGCAGTGAGCACGACTTTAACTGTTCTGATTTCTCCTGGGATGCTTGGTGGAACTCAATTCCCATAAGGTGGCACAAATTCTAGAATATTCCACTGTGAGATGGAAATGGTGTCCAGTTAAAGGCCAAACCTGGCCTAGAGACTTCAGCCATCCTGAAGAGGTGGCTGTCTACATTAGCTTGCAACACAGCCTCACCTACTGCTTGAGCCAAACTGATGCTTTGAGGAGGGTCCTCCTGTAATACTGGCCACTGACAGGAGAGCGCGGATGAAACAGCCTTCCCTGAGATGGGAACATCCATTGGGATGTTCCACCCACCCCACTGTAATGGAGCTAAATTGCTGATGACCCATGGCAGAGAAAATTCTGCCCAGTGCCCTGACTACAGATTGGGACCCGGGCCATAAAACACACTGACCCCAAATTTAGTGAAATAATCCTTTACACAGATGCATGGACTGTTGCTGATGACCTAACTGTACGGTCAGGGCCCCAGACACCCAGCGCTGGGCCACGAAGCTCATCCCCACACGAGGTACTTGCCTATGGAGCTGAATCCCAGAGCTGGTCATGAGTTTGGTCTTTGTTACCCAGGTACATGCCCACAGGAAGCAATCAGAGCTAAAAGGGAGTGACCGGTCAGCGAGTGAGGCTGTCTGTCATCTCTGCTCCAGGATCTTCACTCTGGGGTGGGGCGTGCAGTTGCCCGTTCCTGGCCCAAGCAGGAGACAAGAGGGCATGGGATCCCACGGACCGACGTGTGCGCCTAAGTCCTCAGAGGACCTCAATCTTCTATCTGTGTGACATGGTGCTGGTGAGCGTATCCTTTGCATGAGTAAAAATGTGTTAACATTGATGCCACCTTCTCAGACCCATGTGATTTGAGTTCTTGCCCTTTCATGACTGTGAGTTTCAGTTTGGAGTGGTTATGTAATCTATCATGTGTGTGTGCTAAGAAGCTTCAGTCGTGTCCGACTCTTTGTGGCCCTATGGACTGTAGTCCGCCAGGCTCCTCTGTCCACGGGATTCTCCAGGCAAGAATACTGGCGTGGATTGCCAAGCCCTCCTCCAGGGGATCTTTTGGACCCAGAGGTGCAACCTGTGTCTCTGATGTCTCCTGCATTGGCAGGTGGGTTCTTTACCATCAGCGCCCTATCATAGCGACAACTAATAATTACTGATTGTTACTAGAGGCTGAGCACTCACTTCGGGAGATAAATACAATGATCTTTTCTTTTCTATTCATTTCTTTTTTCCCCTCTCAGAAAAGGAAAGAGAGGCAAAGAGAAGTTAAGAATTTGTTCAAGGTCACACAGCTAGCTATAAGTGGTGAGGCCAGGATTCAAACTCAGGCCATCTGCCTCCAGAGCCTGGGTCATTAAAATCATCTGTGTTGATGATTTGCAGGTCAGCTGGAGGGAAGTCTTGGGAGGTGAAAATAAAAAGAATTCTGGTTGTCTTTGAAAACAGCACCCCTCTGTCCAAGATCGTTGCATTATTTTCTGATCCCCAGGAAGCATCTCCTTATTTCCTTTTAATCCATATATTTAGTTCTCACACAGAACAAAGCCTTCTGCCTTGCGCCTTCCACGGACTGTGCCCCAAATATAATATATAGATCTTATATCTGATATCATTTCTTCCAAGATTTTTGCAGCAGGTTGGCTATGAGGCCCAAGGTTTCTGGGTTTTTGTTTGTCAGCTTGCTTTGCCGTGTGTGCCTGGGTTCCAAGCAGGAAGTGGGGTGTGAGCGGCTGTGGTCCATCCCAGAGGCAGCCCTGCTGTGAGCTCCATCACCCACAGTCCTTGCCGCTTGGTTCTGGCTGCCCCCAAACGTCGCAGCCCATGCGATTTGGAAGGAGAGGGTGATTGCGGGAGGCGTGGGCTGTGACAGCTGCGCCCGAGGTCCCGGGAGCCCGAGCAGCATGGGAAGTGGCTCCCGAGAGCCGGCCAGGACCGTGGTGTCCTCGTCACCTGGTCATGACCACGGCAGCCGCTGGTTGTCCGGAGCATATTCTGGAAGCTCAGCTCCGGGTCTGCTCCTCCAGCCCCAGCATCAGTTTGTCAGGACCTCCTTCCCTTTCTGTGTAAACTAGGTAGAGTGTTCCATGTTAGTTGCCACTTGTGTATTTATTTATTTATTTTTAACGCAATTGGTTCAGATTGAGCCCATGAAAAACGAAACCCTCAGATTTCTTTCCCCTTTACTGTTCTTCGGCATCCTTCATCTGGATGTATGTGAACAACTAAACTTTCCTGCACTGGGCCCAGCCACCAGCCGGTGAGGTCCTTGGAGTTCTTGTCTCTGTGGGAAGACTGCCACGAAGAATCGTACCGTTCCTCTGCCAACACCTTGTCCCCTGGCTGCAGGATGCTGTCTCCACTGTGTTTCTGTCGAGAGTTCTATTGGCCTGGTCTCCGCTCCTGGAGAGGATGGCCTGGGAGCCCTTCGGTGCATTTGCCTCTCTCTGTCTCTTGGGTAACCCGGGCACCCCTCCCCTCCCCTGGGGGTAGGAATCCCCATCTTCCCAGAGGCTGCCCTGCTCATGTGATCCCATAGGCTGCCCTGCTCATGTGATGTGGGTGGGCTCACATCTATAACCTGGGTACAATTTCCCTCCATAATTCCTTTGAGGAAGGATTCTTTTCTAATTCCCAGACCTCCCAGTGGGAGGTATGTATGAAGTTTCATTATTGTATAGTTTTTCAAATAGCAACTTACAATTCTTTAATAATATATAAAATTGATTTTGAGGTCTGGACCAACATTGAATATATAGAAGTTCGTTATAAATAGGAAGAATAAGTAGTGTCTTGAGTATCCACTTATTTGTAGGTGTGTACACCCATGGACAGAAGAACCTGGTGGGCTATAGTCCAAAGGGTTGCAAAGAGTTGGACTTGACTGAAGCACGTTGGCAGGCACGCATGTATTAAGTGACCCGAGGCATGAGGAAATGATATTACACACACACACAAGAACCATGGGTAGCAATCAGGGGTCCATGAGAGAAACTGAACCAGTAGGAGATGTGTGTGTCTACCTACTGATTTCTATCTGTAAACAGCATTCATAACGGTAGCTGTATATGTGTATATATATATATATATATATATCTTTATTATTTGTTGTTTAGTCACTAAGTCGTTTCTGACTCTTCTGTGACCCTGTGGACTGTAGCTTGCCAGGCTCCTCTGTCCATGGGATTTCCCAGGCAAGAATAGTGGGTGGGTTGCCATGCCCTCCTCCAGGAGATCTCCCCAACCCAGGGATCACACCCGTGTTTCCTGCACTGCAGGCAGATTCTTTACCAGGAAGCCACTGGGGAAGCCCTTCTTTATATTCAGATTGATTGATTTTGAAGAGCTGGTTGACAGAACTGTGGGGGCTGCCTAGGCAGTTCTCAGCAGGAGGAGCAGGCTGGACCTCTCAGGCACAAGCTGAAGCTTCTGTACTCAGGGAGTGCTGCTGAGGCCAAGCTCACTCTGCTTGTCGCACGACAGGCTAATGGATCCAATGGACGAGGTGCTGAAGCAAGGAATACGACTTAAATCAGGAAGCCAGCTGACCAAGGAGATGGCAGACTCAAAATAACCGCCTTGTTGGGATCAGGATGCCAAGTTCTTTTATGGATCAGAGATGAGGAAACAAGTGAAGAAAAGGCCATTAATCTCACAAACATCTCCTAGAATGGCAAGCCTCAGGCAGGGGGATGTGTTGGCTTCTTCCTTCCTGCCATCTTCAGGTGGACAGGGTTCTGAACAAAGGGGCTTCAGTGTATCAGTCAGGCAGAGGGGCGGGATCCTCTGAGGCAGACCTTTCTGTGTGAGTGAAATAACAAAAGCAACAGGAAATAAGTCAAAGAAACAGTTTTAAGGTGGAGTCGGAACTGACTTCTCCCAGCAGCAGTAGCTTTCTTTTAGGGAAGCTGAGCTCCGCCCTTAAGGCCTTTCAACTGATGGATCCAGACCACTCAGATTATCCTTATTTAAAGACGGATGTCACATGGCATCTAAAATAAATGATACAAATGAATTTATATACAGAGAGAGAGCCACAGACAGAAAACAATCTTATGGTTACCAAAGTGAAAAGGGAGGAGAGAGAAATTAGGAGTTTGGGATTGACAGACACACACTACTATCCATAAAATAGATAACCAACAAAGACCTCCTGTGCATCGCAGGGAACCACATTCTGTAATAACCTATAAGGGAAAAGAAGCTGGAAAAGCATATGTTGTTTGTTGGTTACTCACTAAGTTGTGCTGACTCTTTGTGACCCCGTGGACTTTGGTCTGCCACAGGATCTGCCTGGCAAGGATACTGGAGTGAGCTGCCATTTCCTTCTCCAGAAAAAGAATATGTATATAAAAAGAGGAATCACTTTGGTGTACACCTGAAACTAACACAACATTGTACATCAACTATACTTCAATTACAAAATAAAATGAGGTAGGGGGGTTTGGGATGGGGGACACGTGTACACCCATGGCTGATTCATGTCAATGTATGGCAAAAACCATCACAATACTGGAAAGTAATTAGCCTCCAATTAAAATACATAAATCAGTTTAAATGAGAAAAGAAGATAAAGTGAACAAAAGTTAAAAACAAACAAACTGACGATAGACTTTAACCTCATTTCCAGAAAACCCTCACAAGGGCACCTAGCTTGTGTTTGAACCCCTGGGGACTGTGGCTTGGCCAAGCTGACACGTAAAACTCTCACAGTAAGTGTGGGTATATACTGGGTGGTGATTAAAGCAGGATTCCTTACTATGAAATGTAATATGAAGAACACAGGTGAAATCCGTGAGTCCTGCCCTCTGTTTGGGGGGCAGATGCATTCAGATCTGCCCCCTTTTCTTGGTCCCACCCTCTGGTCTTTTCAGGCCTGGGGGACACGCTGGCAGGCCAGTGTTACTTTACTTGAGTTGGATGTTTGGGCTTCCCCCAGGGGCAGGGGGTCAGCCACCAGGAGGGAAGGGAGCTGATATCCAGGGTACTGGCTCCCTGGATTGCGGGCAAGCCTGGCATTAGGGATCGCTCACAGCGTGGGTCTAAGAATGAGCCTTACTATTGTCAGGGGACAAAAGGACGAATCTGCTTCCTGGACCTCAAGGTGGATCCTAAGATCCCAGAGATTCACATTCTTGTAAGAGGAAGTGGTGGGTGGTCCCAGACTGGAGAAGCTTACAAGCCCAGAAAAACTCTCCAACCCTGATATGTCAGGAAACAATGCCTAAGGAAGCAATTTGGGAAAGATGCAAGAGTATTACTTCTCCTTCACACAGTTTCTCATTATTCCTGCAGTTCAGCTCTCCCGGGTCCTTTTATAAAGGGAACAGATGACTCATATATTTCCCAAGCCGAAGATACTGGTAAGGAAGGAATAAATGACATCATGGAGAAACAGAGAAATCCTCAATTGTTAATGTACATAATAGAAGAGCATCATAATGGGGATCTTCTTTAAATTGTGTGTGTCTTTCTTAGGGAGCAATTCAATCGTTCCATGAACGAGCCAGGTGGTCTGTGAGGAGCTGGGCTATGAAGCTAAGATTCTTCTTTAAAATGCTTAAGAGGAACAGAAGGGGACACAGAATCTCAGCACAGTGAGAGCTCTGAGTGGCGCCTGGGTGAGTGGAGCCTGGGTGTGTGTTGGTCACTCAGTCGTGTCCGACTCTGTGCGACCCCATGGACTGTAGCCCACTAGGCTCCTCTGTCCATGGGACTCTCCAGGCAAGAATACTGGAGTGGGCTGCCATTTCCTTCTCCAGGGGAGCTTCCTGATGCAAGGACTGAACTCACGTCTCCTGCATTGCAGACAGACTCTTTACCATCTGAGGCACCAGGGAAGCACACACGATGGATTAAGGAAGTACATAAAAGGGTGAGCGCCAACGATACACCAGGCACT